>JANCRC010000014.1:13382500-13727500 GCA_024362995.1 Heteromeles arbutifolia
AAACAAGACATGGGAATTGGTTGACAGACCATCAGGCAAACCCATTTTTGGAGTAAAAAGGATTTATAAGACCAAATTAAACTTGGATGGGACAATTCAGAAGCACAAGGCAAGGCTTGTTGCCAAGGGGTATACACAGAAGCCTGAGGTTGATTTCAATAAAACTTTTTCTCCTGTTGCAAGATTGGATACCATCAGGACTCTCATAGCCTTAGCAACTCAAAAGAAGTGGAAATTGTTTCAACTAGATGTGAAATCAGATTTCCTTAATGTTGTGTTGCAAGAAGAGATCTCCATTAATCAACTAGAGGGCTATATTGTGTAAGGTGCAGAAGATAAAGTCTACAAGCTCAAGAAAGCTTTGTATGGATTAAAGCTAGCTCCAAGGGCTTGGTATGAAGATATTGATACCCATTTGCACAACTGTGGATTCACCAGAAATCCAAGTGAATCAACCTTGTATATGAAGTCATGGGTAGAAAGTGAAAGCCTAATTGCCTCTATCTTTGTAGATGACATTATCTACACAGGTAGTAGCACTGAGTTACTGGAAGAATTCAAGTGTAACATGCTGAAAAGATATGAAATGACAGACTTGGGATTGCTATATCATTTCCTTGGAATGGGAACTCTTCAGTCTGAATTTGGAATTTTCATTCATCAAAGGAAATATGCAGTCAGCCTACTGCAGAAATTTGGATTGAAGGACTGCAAACCTGTTAGTACTCCATTGGTGGTGAATGACAAACTTAAGAAAGATAATGAGAGTGAGAAAACATATGAGAATGTATATAAGCAGTTGGTTTGAAGTATTTTGTATCTGACTGCAACCAGACCAGATATTATGTTTGCAGCTAGCTTACTTGCTAGATTCATGCAAGGACCAACAAAAAAGTATTTGGGAGCAGCAAAGAGAGTGCTTAGATATATACAAGGCACGTTAGACTATGAGATTGAGTATGAGAAAGGCAAAGAATCAATTCTCATAGGCTATTGTGACAGTGATTGGAGTGGGGATGAAACTGATATGAAAAACACATATAGATATGCTTTCTCATTTGGAAGTGGGGTTTTCTTTTGGGCCTCTGTTAAACAACATAGTGTTGCTCTGTCAACAGCTGAAGTTGAGTACATGAGTACAACTGAAGCAACCACTCAAGCTGTGGGGTTGAGGTTTATGTTTCGAGATTTTGGTGAAGAACAAAACTTAAGCTACTCTTATCTATTGTGACAATATATCTGCCATTGCTATGACAAGAAATCATGTGTTCCATCAAAGAACAAAACACATTGGAATAAGATATCATTACATTCGAGAAGCATTGCAGTCAAACATCATCAAGCTCATCTATTGCAAATCAAAATGTCAATTTGCTGATATTTTCACCGAGGCACTTCCCAAAGATCGATTCTGCACACTCAGAGAGAAGCTCGGAGTTAAACTAGCTACCAACTTAGAAGGGAGTGTTGGTGGATAAGCATAGAAGATGGATCACAGGTGCATTGCAGCTGAAGAAAGGAAGAAAAAGATGAAGGTCGAAATGTTCTAAGTGTTAGAGTAGTTGATATTCAAATAATGTAATGAACGGACAGGATTATAACATCTCAATAGTGTGTATCTTGCCACGTGTCTAGTTTGTTAAAAGTTAAATGAAAACATGTGAGGTGCACATGATCACAGTAATGGTGCAAGTGTGTGTGTGCATGGGTAGCAACGACTATAAACCCCACATTGTATGCCGACTTTGGTGGATCGAATCCAAATTTGAGGGAGCAAAGTCCTCCTTCTTCCCAAATGTTCATCTTTGATATTCAATCTCTGAGTTCATTTCGATTTCTTGTTGAATTGATTACAAACACGTAGAGAAATTTAGCTCAAAAGTAGCTCAAACACTAATAAGGGTTGTGTGTGGACGCAAATGACGACGTCGATGGGAGTGTCATCCAACTGTGGTTATGCGGACCGGAACTCAGTAAATAATGGACGTTCCAAACAGATGGGACGATCAAATGCATGGCCATATCAAGCGATAAACCTGGAAAGTATGTCACGAATTATGCCTGTGATAAAGCCAACTCGAAAGCCACGAAGTGGGTATTATCTACTGACGCAACCATCACCAATCCTCACTCCGGGCTAGTCTTGATGGCCCATGGAGCTGAAAACTGCACCTCCCTAACGGCAGAAACCAATGCCAATGCTGCTACGCAGGGTTGGAAAGCGGGAGATGACGTAGAGCCCACCATGACTTCCATTGAGGGGTATAATGATCTGTGCCTGGAATCTTACAACCACATCACCTTATTATGGATTCAGAATTGTACAGACAACAAGCTGGAGCAACAATGGGCACTCGCAATGGCACCATCCTAGTAAATAACAATCACAGCCGTTGCATCACATCCCATGGCCAGAGCTCTGAAGAACCCATCGTCATTCGCAAATGCGAAGGGTCAGTGAACCAGCGGTGGGTGTTCAAGTACGATGGGACAATTCTAAAACCATAATGCTACACTTGTCATGGATGTGAGAGATAGCAATCAATCTCTTGAACAGATCATACTGTATCCTCGCAACGGGAATCCTTACCAGCAGTGGGTCTCCTTTTTCTCAGTGCATGGTTGCCATGCATCCGTAGAGAAGAAATTATCCATTACTACCTTGTTTTCCAGCCATAAGCGATCAGTATATATAGCATAGCTAGCATGAGTTTACCGTATGAACTCTTTTACAATTAAGCATTATCTTTATTTGCGCAATATGATTTGGACAATTATAGTAGTATTTTTGTTTGCCTTTGTTTAAACTAATGATTTACATGTCCCCAACCTCTAGGGCATCAAAACGCACACAGTCGTCGTTTTTTATGATTTACAATCTTCAAGTTGGTCGAATAATTCCCATTATGAGGAGCTTATCACAACAAATATATTTGAGGTTGTTTATGTTGTAGACTTGTACGACAAATATTTCATTGATGAAAGGGACGAACAGAAGAGAGAGATCATATTTCACTCATGCACTATGGTTTGCGATGCCAAGATTTCGATAGTGTACATACAACCTAACCATATCCCCTCTCTCTCTCTCTCTCTCTCTCTTAACAGAAAAAAAAAAAAAAAAAAAAGGGCTCCTTGTTTGAATTATGGAATCAGAAAAAGTTGAGGTTGCCCGTTTCCATTTTGAATGATGGCATATGAAGTAAAAAGAACGAACATCCATCCCTTTGTCAACAATGTAAAAGCTTAAGAACTAAGTAAACACACCTCCCTACTAACTACCTAAGGACACAACCAATAATACACAGACACTTGACACAATCTTATGCACTCATAATCTTATCAACTCTATCATCCCCCCTCAAGCTCATGCGGCGAACTCCCAAGCATGAGATTGGAGCAATTTCCAGTAAACTGAGGAGAACACAAGCCTTTAGTAAACATGTATGCATACTGATATGCAAATGGAACAAACTGCAAAAGAACTGTCCCTTGTTGAACTCTTTCACGAACAAAGTGACAGTCAATCTCAATGTGCGTTGCTTTGGAGTGCAGTACTGGATTAGTGGCAAGAGCCATAGCCGAGATATTATCACAATAAAGAACTGGAATAGTAGGATAGGAAATATGCAAATCCCTGAGAAGTTGTTGAATCCATATAACCTCAGCAATGGTTGTAGCCATTGCCCTATATTCAGCTTCAGTCGAAGATCTACTCATTGTATGTTGTTTTTTAGAACTCCAAGAGATAGGAGTATCACCAAGAAAAATAACAAAACCAGTAGTTGAATGTCGATCATTGGGATGCCCTGCCCAATCAGCATCTGTGTATGCTTTCAACTGAGATGAACGTGATTTAAAACATAACCCTAAATGCATGGTACCTTTGAGATATCTCAAAATATGTTTCACAGCAGCAAAATGAGTGTCTAATGGTGAGTGCATAAAATGACACACTTGATTGACTAAGAAAGAAATGTCCGGTCTTGTGAAGGTGAGGTACTGAAAGCCCCTACAATACTTCTGTAAACACTAGGATCAGAAAAAGGTTCACCACCATGATTCAAAAGCTTCTGGTTAGGATGACAAGGTGTAAGGCAAGGTTTACAATCCATCATGTTCATCTTTTGTAGCAAGTCTTTAACATACTTTGCCTGATGAACAAAAAGACCCCGAGACCGATACTCAATCTGTAAACCAAGAAAAAATGCAAGAGACCCAGATCCTTCATTTCAAACTCTCTAGTTAATTGAGTAATAACATTTTGCACTTTACATAGCCTACGTGGCATGTATTTTATTATAGTGGACCGCATCTTCATGCGGTCTATTGATGGAGTAGATCCTATATAATGCTAGGAAAGAGGACCGGGTTCCATGAAGCCCATCTTGATATATGCATATTAGGTATAGTTAGAGGATACTCTATAACAAAAGCCTAAGGAAGAAGGTTTTGTGAAATTGATGTCAAATATCTTCAAGGTGGTGGCCACGGTGGACCCAAAACCCTAGCTAGCTTGTCTTCCCCATCCATTTAACGTAACCAAATGGAGTCTCTAATCTGTATTGACATTCTCCCATCGTTGTCTACTCAATTGTGGACCTCGTGGGGGTCTTTAATTATATCACAACTCAGAAGCTATCCAAGCTAATCTCCTGTACTCACTGTGTGGTGCGCGGGATCCATCTAGATGCTTCATCCTGGTCTTTGGTTGAGATCGTGGGGCCATGGATTATTTTTTTTAACTGCTCTTCGCACCATCTTCTTTCTTGTTCCTTTTCGTACTGACATCGACCTCTCTTCCTCTTTGTGCCAACATTGACGGATAGTCCAGCCACGAAAGCATCGGGCGTGGCGTTGTATTGGGCAAGGCGAACAGGGACAGGGACAAATACGCCGTCGTTTTCGTTTTGGAATTTTCTGAATGGTTTTTCTGAGATTTGGAGCTTGGGATTTGGAAGTTTCTGGGGCGAGGTAGAGGCTGGAGTAGGTCTATTTGCTGCTACCGGCGGATTTGTTGAAGACGGAACTGCCGATTTTGGAGATAAACATGTCGTCTTCGAAGCACTGGGTGGGTGGGATTGGGATTAGACCTAGCATTCGTGTCGTGTTTTCTGTGTTCGTGTCATCTTTGTGTCATATCAGATATCTTAACGGGTCGTGTCGTGTAACACCCGTTAAAATAAACGAGTAAAATGACCCGACCCGATAATATTAACAGGTAATATGACCTGACCCGTTACCTGTTAAGAAAAATATATTTTAAACCAATAAATAATCAAATGAAAAATATAATACTAAATAAGTATATACATACCATATTGTCATATCCAAAAATAAAGTCTTTCATAGTTTTTTAATTAATGTAGAAATGTAAAAAATATAGAAAATATATATAAACGCTCGTAATGACAAGCTTTACAACTTTCGTGAAGATCTTAACTTCAAAATTCGCCACTATAATCATATAAATCATAGATCAAAATTTAACCATTGATTGTTGTTTACATTTACTCTTCATTTTTCTCATCAAATTTTGTTTTTTGAAAACATAATCTATTAGAGGATGCAGGAAGATGAATGGTTTGGATCGTTGATATTATATTCAGAGTTTTACGGTTAGTGAAAATATTGCTTGATGTTTATAAAGTTTCTACAAACTATATGACATCGACTCATATTTCAGTTAACCTAAATATCGAAACGTGATATCAAAGATCTGAACCGTTAATCTTCTTACATTTGCCAGATGATCATGTTTTCAAAAACGAAAATTTTAAAAATGAAATTCAGTAAGAAGAATAAAGCGTAAATGACAATCGACGGTTAAATATAAATTTAAGGTTTATGAATTATAATGTTGGATTTTGAAGCTGGCCCCTTCATGAAAGTTGTAAAGCTTGTCACTATGAGTGATTGTATATTTTTTTTACATTTTTTACACTTTTACAATAATTATTATTAATTTTATTAATTTTGCCCTCAAATAAAAAACATTATTCATGGGGGTTTGGAGGATTTTAAAAATCTAAATGATAATATAAGTGTAACCATTATCTACTCGTGGAGGAATAATGATGAATCACGGGTGTTTATATATTCTTTCACATTTTTCATACTTGTATATATGTCTTCTTAGTTCTTGCCTATACAAATGCTATACTAGTTTATTTTAATTTTGGACAACAACGTGTTAAGTAAAATTTATCCTAATAATGATAATAAGGAACTCTCATAATAAAAATAAATAATGACAAAAACTTTTTTTTTTTAACTTATATAGAATAATAATACAAAACTATATATTTAATATAGAATATATTGTATATATTAATATGGCCATTATTGTGTTTTTATAATAAATCTTTTAGTAATTAAACTTAAAAATTATCAAAATAATTTTTTTCTTAACGGGTCGAAACGAGTTACTCACGTGTTACTCGCGTGTATACCCGTTAAGAACCCGTTATTAACTGGTTCTTATCGGGTCACCCGATAATGACCCGATTAGTTATCGTGTTGACCTGAAACCCGTTATTTTCGTGTCATTTTCGTGTCGTGTCAGAAACTGTCGGGTCTAATTGGGATGAGGAGTTTAAAAAAATTAAGGAAACTAATGAAAAGTTCTTGAAAACTTTGAGTTTTAACCAAAAATTATGTAATAACTTTATTTAATGATTAGGACAAAGCTCAATACTAAATCAGTCTAATTAAAATGGCTCAAATATTGAGTTTACGATTTTATCCCTAACGGCAAGCTTTTGTCTGTTAATCTCTCTTCATTATGGATCTCTCTTATATTCTCTCCCCCATTTTTTCCTGACATTCAAAATCTTCCATTTTTCTTTCTAATCTCGCATAGCAACTCCATTTCTATCACTATGTAAACCACAGCTTCGACCCCAAACTTAATTTTGAGCCGTCTCCATCCCTATGAAAATCGGAAACGATCTCTTACAAGCAAAACGGTATGATTTTGTCACTCTTTCTCTTTCCCTCCCTCCTAAAATTTCTCTCTCTCTCTCTTCTCTGTAAAGATGAGCAAGGGATATGCACTTTCACCGACATCGGCAAAAAAACCAAAGGTGAATTTATGTCATTCCTTCCTCATTCATCTGATTATTAACCTTTCAATTTGATGAAGAAGAAGATAAGAATTCGAGGTACTGTTTTTCAATTTTTCATAGTGTATTTGTGGTACTGTTTTTCAATTTTTCTTCTTAAATGGAGTTCATCGTTTGTTTCTCCAAAAAATAAATTTGAGATCTGTTAGTTTTTTGTTCAGTTTTTTTCAGATACAATGTATTTTTTTCAGATACAGTTTTGCTAACATTTTTTTTTCCAGAAACAGTGTTATACTTTTTTTATGTTTTAATTCTTTTTTTTCCAGAGACATTGTTAGTTTTTTCAAAAAATAGTGTTATTTTTTTGTTTTTTCCAGAAACTGTTTTATGTTTTGGTTTTGTTTTTTAGAGACAATGTTAGGTTTTTTCAGAAATAGTGTTATTTTTTTGTTTTTCCAGAAACAGTTTTATATTTTGGTTTTTTTTTTTTCCAGAGACAGTGTTAGTTTTTTTTTTCTAGAAACAGTGTTAGTTTTTCACCGGTTTGTTCCGACGGTGGTTTTGATTTTTTTCCATAAACAGTTTTAGTTTTTCAGAAATAGTGTTAGTTTTTACATAAACATTGTATCTGATTTTTTTTCTTCCAGAAACAGTGTTTTTTTTTTGTTTCCAAAAATAGTGTTATGTTTTGATTTTTCCAGAAACAGTGTTATGTTTTTCCAAAAACAGTTTTATGTTTTGGTTTTTTTTTCAGAGACAGTGTTAGTTTTTTTTCCAGAAACAGTGTTAGTTTTTCTTTGATTTGTTTCGACGGTGGTTCTGGTGCGTTTTGCACTTCTTTTTCTCCAATTTGTTCACACGGAGGTTCTAGTACGTTTTCCACATCTTTTTTGCCGGTTTGTTCCGACGGAGGTTCTTGTACATTTTGCACCGCTTTTTCACCAGTTTGTTTCAACAGAGTTTCTGCCATTGAACTTGTTTCGGTGACTTTGTTCCGATGAATGCTTCCTTTTTCAACTTTGATTTGGTGGTTTTTGAAATGGAGGAATTCGATTTGATAGGAAGACAGAGAGTTATTATGGCAGTTTCGTGCTGGTTTGAGGTTGGTGAAAAGTTAGGACAATATTGAATCATTTAGGGGTATTTACAGAAGTGTAGATTTGTAGTGGGTTGGGCTTGTAAACTTGGCCCGTGGACAATAGTTTTGGATGGTTTTTTATTAAACTTTGAGCCCTTTTATTTAAATAACATTTTGAGATGGTTTTTGGTTAAATATTTGTTAGTCCAAGCCCTTTTCATTAAAGCTTCCAAAAAATTAATATCTGGCCGCATGATCTCAATGAACAGTCATGATGAAAGGGTCAGGATGGATCCCCAAGGATAGATTTGAAAAGGATCTGTATTTTGGTGTACGCTCTATTCTTCCCTTATATATATTTTTTTTTTTAACGAAGACTATATTCTTCCCTTATATTTAAGACCTGGATTTGGAGCAACCTACCCAACATTCTGTTATGTAGAGTGTTTTTTTCATTCATTCTGTTAAGAGATTTTTTTTTTTTTTTAATTTACAAAAAGCGATATCGATTTCATTACTAACCAAGAATAATTATGTTAATGTGTGGTCATTTTAGACACATTAAAATAACATATAGTTGTTATGGGCCTACAAGCCAGTGCACGAAATCCAGTAAACAAAGCACTACCACATCAACCACTATTGGCCTTGGACAGTCTACTGACAAGAAGGAACAAGCGTAGAATCTAAAGTACTTTTCGACTGCTCAAGATTGTTGGCATGTTTGACAACTTTCTAGCACAGAGTTCCAAGGACATGTCTGCGCAAACATCAACTCCGGGTCACACGAATCCTTGTCTGAACCAGTCCCACTCTTGTGGGATCACTGTTGGATGAAAGACTAGTTGACCAAGGACCAGATCATCGTTGGATGGAAGACTAAGACTTTTTAGCCAAGGACTAGATCATCATTGGATAAGATACCTTTTGGCATGTGATGGGCCACCTCTTCTAAGTGGTCAGCTTTCTAGTAGTCGTCTTTCTTTTGGTCAGCTCTCCGTGGTTATCTCTCTAGCTATCGACTCTAATGGTTAGCTCTCTATAAGAACACTTGATAGGAGCATATTTATGCGACTTAGTTAGCATGTTTTCTTGCATTTTCTTAGTTAGTTTCTACTTATTATAGTGTTTTAAGCTTTTTTGTGTGTTTGTAGGTCCAATTGGCAAAGTTGACAAAAAGATGCAATTTGGAGCATTTTAGAGCAGTTTTGGGCCAAGAATGGATATCACAAGTATGGAGCAAGGTGGATGGACGAATTTGAAGTTCAAGAGAGGCTAGGAATGTGCAAAAGAGTTGGAGAAATAAATTCAAGTCAAAGAAGATAAGGAATCAGCTACAAAGAAGGAGAATTATCCAAAACATTATCCAAACTACCTTATCTTATCCAAACCTTATCCGTTTCTATTTTGTCTCAACATTATCCTAACTAACCTTACCTTATCTTATCCTATCCTAATCCTTTCCTAACTTATTTCCAACTGCAAAAGGGATTTATTTTCAGATTAGGACACATTTAACCACCTTTCTAGACGGCCTAATCCTCTCTTACATTAGTGCTGCACCTATCCCCTCTAGAAGACCTTTTCCTTAAGTTTTCTAGAAGCCCTATCCTTCCCCTACAAATCTGGCGCCTGGTCCCTTTTCCCCTTTGGATTTCTTACTTCTAGATGACCCTTTTCCTCCTAGGATTATGTTATTATTTTCCTATACAAACTATGTCTTGCAATCCTTTTCCTACACTAAGTTGTGTCGCATTCTTTCCCTATAAATATACATTGATGCCGCACCATTCAGAATCACCATCTACCATTCACCTCTCTCTATAAATCATACACACCATTCATACACATCCCTCATTGTGCCGCAAGTTTTGCAAGGAAGGAGAAGGAATGAGCCACCTGGAGCTGTGCTTGCCATTCAAAGCCTTGGACTGTTGGAGCGTTTCTAAGTGTATTCTATCTTTGCTTTTGATGTTTAAATTTAATTGTCTTTGTTTATTTGCGAACATGAGGAGCTAAACCCCTTTTTAGCTAGGGGAATATTCAAAGCCATGAACATATATGTGACATGAATTGATTACATCCAGCTATTAGTTCATAAATCGTGAATGCAATTTGCTTAACCGTTTGATTTAAAACATATTTATGTGTGTTGATTAGGGATGCATACTTAGTTTGCATGCATGAATTTGATGCTAAAATATAAGGGAGTTTCACCTAATAGTTACAAACTTATATTTACAAGTAGTGGAGGTTGCTAATCACGATCGCGTTAAGTAAATTCCTGGCAGGAGTGTCATGCAGTCATAGTCATGAATGCCTTGTCAATGCTTATGATTTTCACAGAGCTTAATGATCTTTGATATATATCTCTAGTATGCAGTCATATAGGGAATTTGATAAGAATAATTTGGTTGCGGTGCTACGTCCAATTCAATGAACTTAGGAAAATCTGAGGGTTAATGCGTGCAGTCACGGTTAATTTGGGGCATTGTCATTCATGGTTTATAGAAAGAATAACTGGAAATTGATTTGTGTTGCATATGTGTCATGTGTGGAGAAGGACCCTCTAGCTAGCCATTCACCCATTTAAATCACCAATTTCGTGTCTTTTTAAGTTGTCTTTACAATTCTATTTGTTTAAGTTTAAATTCATTCAAAACCAATCCCTTGCTTTTAGTTTGTGTTAGTAGAGTCTAAATTCGTCAAATCTTGAGTCTTTTAGTCTTTTGAGTCAATTAGAGTCTTAATTTCCTTCAAATCAATCTTAAGTGTTAGTTTTGAGTCTAAAGAATCTGTTTTGTGTGTTTTAAGTCTAATTAGCTTGTTTTGAGTGTCTAGAGTCCAGAAACTGTCTAGTTTGAGTTCTATTTGTTGTTTTGAGTTAATTGAGTCTAGTCTAGTGTTTTAAAGTCTAGTTTGTGTAGATTAGCATCTCTTTTAATCCCCCGCCTAGAACGATCCCTACTTTCATATACTACATCAATACGGTTTAAGTTTGAGTGCAATTTAATTTCACATCAAATTTTTGGCACCGTTGCCGGGGATTAGCACGCTAATCCCCCGTTGTTTCTGTTCGTATTTTTATTTAGTTTTTGATTTTGTATTGTTTTCTTTGTTTTAAGTACTAGTTTATGACTCATAGTTCTCAAACGATTCGTGAGCATATCTTGGAGTTTGACAACGATTTTGAACGAATTTTGAGAAGAAAGAGGAAGCAGCCAGAACCCAATCCTCCTAGTTCTAGTTCTAAATCCGAATTTGAAGAAGAAGAAGAGGAAGAACAAGTCATGGCAGCGGACAATCGTACAATTAAGGAGCTTTCAGCCTCAAGGTTGGACAATGCTGTGCCTTTATGCATCCAATACCCTGCAGCAAGTGAAGGCAAGACCAATGAATTTGAATTGAAGTCTGGCTTGTTGCATCACGTTCCAAAATACCATAAGCTGTCCATGGAGGATCCAAACAAGCACCTGAAGGAATTCGAAGTAGTATGTTCAAGCATAACCCCAATCAACGTAGATGGGAACATTCTGAATATGAAGGCCTTTCTATTCTCTCTTATGGACAAGGCTAAGGATTAGTTATTTGAATTGGCACCCGGAACTGTCACATCTTGGGAAAGCATGAAAAGAGCATTTTTTTGAGAAATTCTTACCAACTTCGAGAGTTATTCTTTTAAGGAAGAAGATCAGTGGAATTCAACAAAACCAAGGTGAATCCTTTACAGCATATTATGAACGTTTCAAATGACTCGTTGCATCATGTCCTCAACATCAAATGAAAGAAGAGCTTCTCATTCAATACTTTTACGAAGGACTTCTTCCAATTGAGAGGCAGATGCTTGATGCTTCGGCATGTGGTGCTTTGGTGGACAAAACACCCATTGATGCAAAGATCTTAATCACAAATCGAGCCTTGAACGCACAACAATACAAAAGAGTTGGCCAAAGAGACCCCACACAGCAGCAAGTTAATGAGGTAAGTTCCATGTCCGAAATTCAATCTCAATTAGCTAACATTACTACTCTTATGTCACTGATGGCCGAAGGAATGAAAATACAAGGACCAAGCACTTGTGGCGTGTGCTCTATGCGAGCACACCCTTCTGATCAATGCCCTTAATTGATTGAGAATGGGGGATGGGAAAGTGCTAATGCCATTGGATATCAAGGCCAAAATTAGCCACGGAATAACCCATACTTAAACACTTACAATCCGAGCTGGAGAGATCACCCAAACTTCAAATGGAGGGAACCTCAACAAACATAACAACAAGGTGGATTTAGACAGCCACCTCCGGGGTTCTACCAAATGCCATTCACACCAAATCAATCACAACAACAATCTGCCCAAACAAATCTAGATACGTCTTTGGATAATGATACGGTTATTAAGTTACTCACTTCTTTGTCTCAGGGACACAAAAATCAAAATAAAAGGGTGGACCATTTGGAAAAGCAAATTAGACAAATGACGGAGTTCGTAGGACAGTTTCGAGAACAAGGCAAACTCCCTAGTTCAACCATTGCGAATCCAAATGGAGGATTTGAAACTGCCAAGGCCATCATGTTGAGAAGTGGCAAACAAGTTGGGACCAACCCACAACTGTCCAATTCGAGTCAAAATGAGGACGAAAAGTTGCTAATAGTTACAAACTTATATTTACAGGTAGTGGAGGTTGCTAATCACGATCGCGTTAAGTAAATTCCTGGCATAAGTGTCATGCAGTCATAGTCATGAATGCCTTGTCAATGCTTATGATTTTCACGAAGCTTAATGATCTTTGATATATATCTCTAGTATGCAGTCATATAGGGAATTTGATAAGAATAATTTGGTTGCGGCGCTACGTCCAATTCAATGAACTTAGGAAAATCTGAGGGTTAGTGCGTGCGGTCACGGTTAATTTGGGGCATTGTCATTCATGGTTTATAGAAAGAATAACTGGAAATCGATTTGTGTTGCATATGTGTCATGTGTGGAGAAAGACCCTCTAGCTAGCCATTCACCCATTTAAATCACCAATTTCGTGTCCTTTTAAGTTGTCTTTACAATTCTGTTTGTTTAAGTTTAAATTCGTTCAAAACCAATCCCTTGCTTTTAGTTTGTGTTAGTAGAGTCTAAATTCGTCAAATCTTCTTTTAGTCTTTTGAGTCAATTAGAGTCTTAATTTCCTTCAAATCAATCTTAGGTGTTAGTTTTGAGTCTAAAGAATCTGTTTTGTGTGTTTTTAAGTCTAATTAGCTTGTTTTGAGTGTCTAGAGTCCAGAAACTGTCTAATTTGAGTTGTATTTGCTGTTTTGAGTTAATTGAGTCTAGTTTAGTGTTTTAAAGTCTAGTTTGTGTAGATTAGCATCCCTTTTAATCTCCGGCCTAGAACGATCCCTACTTTCATATACTACATCAATAGGGTTTAAGTTTGAGTGCAATTTAATTTCACATCAACACTTCCTCCAAGTGGTGAGCACTCCGGATGACCACCTCTTCTTAGCTCTATACCGGATGACCACTTCTCCCAAGAGCTCTAAGGATGACCATTTCTCTTGAGTGCTCTACGGAAGACCACTTCTCCCGAGTTCTCTACGAACGATTGCCTCCATCGAGTTCTCTACAAACAACCATCTCTCCCAAGTGCTCTACGGACGACAGCCTCTTCTGAGTGCTTTACGGACAACAACCTCTCTCAAGTGCTCTCTAAGAATGACCACCATTAAATGAAGGTTGTTTGACTATTTGACCAACACTAGATATTTATTAGTTTGTAGAGATTTTTTGGGATTTATATATCTATTAATCAGTAACTTTTATGTCTGACAGTTTCAATCCTCTTGATTCCCACGTATAGCTTGAATTCTATGGATCCCCATTGGATTGCGATGTTGATCTCCTCGGCAATGTATGCCCATCCACCTTCTTTCTTTATGTATTTTCGACATTCAACATTAAACGCTCTTCTATTATTTCTACTAATCTACAGGTTTATTAGGATATTTTTGTAGGTTATTCAATCATGGTGCGTCATGGGACGTTTGGGTGCCTATATTGTTAGTTGAGCAATTTTTCCGAATTGGTGGTCTTAAATACGTACGGACAGTAATTGGGTAATTATTGTATACAAAACAATTTCATAGAAAGTCAACATCATCAAGTGTATTTCAAATATGAAGGTATGATAAGAGTGGTGAGTAGAATTTGTTGAAAAACCGCACACTAGATCTTTTTCTTTAATGTAACCAACGGCAATAGACTAAAACTTAGCAAAATAACGAAAACTAGAAAACACACAAGACTTATACTGGTTCGGTAGAACTTTTACCTACGTCTAGTTGTGATTTCTATAGGTAGAGAAATCACCGCTCCTTTGATTAATAATAGAGATTACAAAACTTTTGCAAACCCTAGAACTAATCTCTCTCACTTGTCTCAGTTGTCACAGTTTTTCCAGCTATTGAACAAACGTCAAAATGATCTATGTGCTAAATAACCGCTAATGTTTAACAATATTTTTAAATAGGAAAAAAATGCCTATACGTCCGAAGCTTATATATAATTGGTTATCATAATAGGAGGCAGATTATTTGCCCTCCTCGTTGTGGTGCCCTTCCATGCCCTCCTATTTTGTGCGGTCACTGTTAAGCCATGTCAACATTTTATATTAATTTTTTAATAGAGATAAATATTGAAGTGGCTTAACCGTGACCACACAAATAAGCGGGCATGGAAAGACATCATAACGAGGACGGCAGACAATCTGCCTCCATCAAAATATCACACACCTACGAGCTTACATGGGAAATTGACAAAAGGTTTGGTTAATAATATATATATATATATATATATAGGGTTTTATCACAAATGATCCCTGAAATTGATCAAACACATCATTTTGGTCCCTCACTTTCAAAATCAATCAATGTCGTCCCTGACATTCACTACCACACATCAATTTGGTCCTTCCGTTTAGATTTCGTCAATTATTCTGTTAGTTTGTACGTGGGATCCACAAATCCAATAAAATGGTGACACGTGGATTATACAAAAGAATAGTTTTTATTGCAAATGGTTCCTGACATTGATCAAACTCCTCATTCTAGTCCCTGAGTTTCAAAAATCAATAAATTTGGTCCCGAACTTTCATTGTCGCACATCAATAGTCCTTCCATTAAAATTTCGTCAATATTTTTTGTTAGTGTGCCGATGTGGTCCTACTAGTCCAATCATATGGTGCCAAGTGGATTAAATGTAAGAAACTAATTTTTTTTTTTTAGGGAACCACCTGGCGAGTATTCTGTGCTAACATTTCTCTCGCATCCCACAATCCCGATTGGAAAAAAAGATTAAATCTAAATTCGATAAAATCGAATCCAAATTCAATTCAAATTTGATAGGATTATAACCAACTAGAGAGAATGATAAGTGAGTTCATGGAGCACAAGAGCTTTAGTGGTGTCATGGTGCCTTCCTTTTCTTTTTGAGCATACCTAGATGAAGACGATGATGTCTTCTTCTTTTTTTCTTTAAGTTTTTGTTTTTAATTTCATATAATACTTTTAGTTTTAAATCTTAAAAAAATATTTTTTTTATAGTTAATCAATGTGGCGCCATATGATTAGACCATTGGGACCATATTATCACACTAACAAAAAGTATTGACAAAATTTTAACGAAATGACTAAATTGATGTGCAGTAATGAAAGTCAGAGACCAAATTTATTGATTTTTGAAACTCAGGAACCAAAATGAGGAGTTTGATCAATGTCAGGGACCAATTGTGATAAAAACTCTTCTTTTGCGTAATCCACGTGTCACAATTTTATTGGATTTGTGGATCCCACATGAAACTAACAGAAATAGTTGACGGAATCTAAACGGAATGGACCAAATTGATGTGCGGTGATGAATGTCAGGGATGACATTGATTAATTTTGAAAGTAAAGTACCAAAATGATGAGTTTGGTTAATCTCAAGGACCAGTGGTGATAAAAACTATATATATATATATATATATATATATATATATATATATATATAAAACCTTTCACAAGAAGGATCCCTATTTTTCTAAAAAAATAGGGACACGCTCTCCACCGTTGGATTTAACTTTAATGAAATTGTGTGGTTGAGATTGTGTGGCCTGTGTTTTAATCTCAACCACGTGTTTTAATCTCAACCACACAATTTCATTAAAGTCAATCTAACGGTGGGGAGCGTGTCCCCATTTTTTTGAAAAAATGGGGATCCCTCCCCTTGAAGGCCTGTGTGTGGGTGTATATATAGATATATATATTGTTGACTGTAAATATTTTGAGTGGGTTTGGACAGTTTTAGTAGTGGAATATTATCCTCATGCAATATTTTCGTTCAGGAATCTCCGTTACTTATGCTTCACTAAGAAAAATATTTACTTCCAATCAACTGCAAATAATCCATAATACTCTGATGTTAAGCAACAGACTGACAATAGCTAGATGACGTTGATGTGGCCGACAGCAGTAAGAGCTTTTCCCAACATCAAGAACTGTGACAATAAAGTGGACTTTCCAGCCAAGAAAATTTTACATTCGCCGCATTAAACAACTCCAGAGAAAATAAAAAACACAATAGGCGAATAATTACTAATCTAACATTTAAGTGACTAAGAAATACAGACCAATTAAAATTTCACATGTGAAGAGACCACAGATGGCATCTGCCATCTTAAAAGACTTTCCCGGGTCAGTTTTTTGAATTTGGAATCCTGATGATAATAAACAAGCATTTACGTCAAATAACTAATTCACAGCTCCAAAAGAAACATATATTACCTGATGAACCACACTTTATAAGTAAAGATCCAAGCTTATATGAAATATCCTTTATCCCGTCAACTTCAACAAGGCTCGTTGGATCTTGAAATCGAGCAACACGTGGTCTCTTAGATGAACTGCCCAATTTTGACAACTTTCCTGGTTTCCGTTCTAACCGTACGCTATCAGCACCAGTATCCAACAAAAAACCATTTCTTCCCCTGCCATGTAGATGCCTGGACAATTCTTCACCCCGATAGCTGCCCCGGCACATCATATCACCGAGCTTAGTTGGTTCATTCTCTGAAGTACTAATCGCATTCATTACCTCTGAGAACATAACCATTCCCCAGTACATAAAATTACGAAACTTTTCAGTAACAAAACGATATACACAACCAAATGAAGAAAACCTGGAAAGAAAACTAGACTAAAAGTAAAACTACAAATATTGGAGACAAGTAACAAATAAACAAGGAAAATCAAAGGAAATGCCTAAATTGGGAAATATAATGTGTTTGAAAAAGCTATGGAAAAACTGCTATATATTTCATTATAAACTATTAAGTAATACACAATAAAATCTCTACAAATGCAAGAAGAACAAGGAATAGAAGAACCTTAAGAGATCGAGGCTAGAATTTGATTCTATAGCCTTAAGACAAGATTGCCCCTCAGTGGTGCCTCAAGGTTTGCGTTGGCAAATGTCTCCCAGGATACAACGATCTTTCTCTTTGCAGAAGTAGCACTCCAATCCACAAAGAACAGCGAACCAAAAGTGTTTAAAACTCTCTATTTCTTGAACACTAAACTACTCTAATTTCTATATGATTTCTGGATGCAAAACTATATCTAAAATGCTTGACTTGGTGGTCTATTTATAGGCATTGACATGCCCCATTTTCAAAGGTTGCGTCTGCTTCCAAAAGACAAAAGGATGCAACCCTTGTTCAACAATCATATCCCATCCTTGTGAAAAGGCTGGAGGAAACCTTTCAGGTATTCAAGTGGTTCGAACAAATGAGGTGTCTGATACAACACATCTATCAGTGCCTTTTGTTTAACTGATGTGCCTTTCCAAATAGGCAGTTATAAGGCAATTATATTCTTGTTTGAATTCAAACAAGATTAACTGGTCAAGCCCATCCCGTGACCACTTTCATGACAAAAATAAACTTAAGGGGAACGATTGCTTGCTGACTACTAATATATAGGCAGTTCAAGACTAACCCATTTTTCCACTTTAATTTTCATTCACTTGAATATTTAATATTTAAATATTAATAATACTAATATTTAAATTATTAAATTTCTAACATAATGAGCTGCGATTCCGAAAACTAACAATTATAGCAAACCTCAAAACTTAAATTTGTGAATATACAACTAAAAGCAAGAAAGAAACATAAAACCCACAATTCAAATGTCAAATAAAACTAAGAAAACAGGCCAAGAAACCACCTTTATCCCTCAACGATGAGCTGCAAGCCTCGGTGTATGAGGTAACTCGAACCGAAACGCGGTCCGAATCACAAGGTTCTAGCTCCTTGACTGTAACCCCAGCTCTCACAAGCGCCTCCACACCCAAAAACTTCGGCACGGTGGCTACATCCACGGGAAAACTCAAGTCCACCGCTTCCATCGCCAAAACACTCAACCGATAAATTTACAACACTCGGCCGATAAATTCACAGCAGGAGTGGCCGAACACCGCCCTGCGATCCATAACGAGGAGGAATCAGCTAAAGTGATCTGGGAAGGACCATTTGGGCCAATTTTCTAGGGAAAATGTGCAGGAAATTGTGGATTTGGTGCGAGAAAGTGAGAGAAAGAGAAAGAAAATAGGGGACGTTGCGGCGAAATGGGGGTTTCTAGGCTAGGGCAAGAACAGGAAAGGGTGAAGAAAGAGAAGTATTTATAGTTTTCGGGAAAGGGTGAGGTGTGTTTGGTAACGGGAAGTGAAAGGGGAATATTCCGGTTAGGCTAGCGTCGGGCAACCACTTTTGCTCAGCACCATAATTTTGATGTATCTTTTCAAGTAACTATGATCAGTAACTGTAGTTAATTAAAAGAACACGTATCAGGTAATGCGATGTACGATGAACATAAATGATGAGAAAAAATGCAAAAGCATCGATGGTGATTCAAAACACTTGTCTTTTATTTTCCCTTTCTTCTATTGTAAAAATATCGATATACTAAAAAAAAAACACATGTTTTTTTGTTGGGTATGGGGTTATTTTTATGAGGTGGCATTATCCAATCCAAATTACATGAGAAAATTGGGGATTGCTTGCGGTGGCATATCCAAAGGGAGCACCAATGAGAGAGAAGCATGTGTAGTGTTGGTGGTAAGTCAAGTCAAGTGGAGAATGGAAAAGGAAAGCAAAAAAATCTGATGAAATTCCAGTTTAAGCTCATTTTTTCTTTTCTTATTCAAATTGTGCTATTTTAATTCTTGAAACTTAATTTTCGTTTTATTTTTTATTTTTTGAAACTTTTATCATTATATCTGTTAATTTTTTTACGAGGCATGAATGAACAAATTTACTATTAAAATTTTGACAACCAATAAAAGAAGCACATGTAAAACCCCCTATTCCTCCCTCACTAATACTCACTAACATTATACAGTAACGAAAAATAAAATTCATCTTAACTATCACTCTGGTGTGACACCCAACACTTCGGCAAAACTCTATTTTCATCTTATTCATCTTTTTCTACTTCTATCTTCTTTATGATGTTCACTCGTCGGGTTGAGAATGTAGTTAAGCTACAACCACACTCTTCTCAAACTTTAGAATAGATAAGGGAAATTTTATTTAGACCCATTTATCCTCTTTCTACACCCAACTTATTATTTTTATCTTGAAATTCCAAATGTGCCCAATAATTTTCTTTCTACACCCAACAACAACAAAAAGAAAATAATAATAATTTAGCAAATATCTCTTCGCCGATATTATCGTTTTTTTGGTCCAACGATATTTTGGTGACTTATCCTTTTATTATCGTTAATATATCGCGATATTATCACAAATATCGCGATATGAAATCCAAAAATACTTGAAAATTTCTTAAAAGTCTCAATTTTGGGCATAGGGGGATTCGAACCCCTCCCATTTCACTTCTTCAAGACCTTAACCACCATATCACTTATGTTTTTGTGAAAATATGCTAAAATATTTATATATATGGTTTTGTTTTGAATTCTTTTTGCAAGAAACAAATTTGCACATATTCCAAATTTTTTGTGGTATTATATTTTAAATTGTGTCAATTAATTACTTAGTCAATGACATGTGGTTTTTAATTTTTCTATTATTTATTTGGTCACTTACATGTAGGGCTAGAAAAAATTCCCGAAAATCCCAAACCAAACCGAAAAAGTCCCAAACCCAAACCGAAAAATCCCAAACCAAAACCATCCCGAAGTTCGGGAATCTCATCCCGAAAAATACCAAAATTTTCGATATGGGATTGGTTTCCAACTCTCATTTGTTTGGTAATCCCGAACCCTTCATATCTCATTCCTGTTGGGATGGAATCGAGCGACTCATAAAAAGAATCTGAGACTCAATCTTCAAATGATTTTGCTTATGGACAACGTCAACCAATCTCGGATCCATATGGGTGGCATGTTAACGATTACATGTAAAACTATTTTGGGGATTTATCATTTGATGACTACTCTTCACAATACACTTACTCTACACATGGAGATTATGAAGATAGTGAAAATTTTGAACCTCATAGGAACTCTATGTGGTACTAAGTCACTCATGTATCTTACCACGCAATGTATAAAGTGTAAAATATTGTACTAATTCATTATATATAAATGATTATGGTGTGTTTAAACTTCTTTCATTAATTACTACATATTTTCTACACTAACAATGTTTGCCAGCTCGCTATATAATCAACTTAAATCAATTAAATCCATCATGCAATGCATTTCCTTCCAATTTTTTGTGATAAACTAATAGATAATTGACTAAATAAACATCCTGCAAAGTTTCAATAAAAATTTCCAAGTTTTTCTTAAAATTTCCGTGGTTTTTATTCAATTTTTATCGATATCGATAATATCCCGATATTTCCATCGAAATTTCCGTGTTTTTGAACTACCGATACTTCCGATATCATCGATATTTAATACCTTGCTTCAAACCTCAATCACCCAGTTTCTAACCTCCCCAACTCCCCACCGCCACCTCCCTTACCAACGATAACAATTTGGAAATTAGAACATTATTCCCAACAACCCAATATTAAAAAACCCAAAAGAAACATGTCAATATATATATTTTTTTTGGAAAAATTAATGGTATTATTAACATATGGTCCAACACAATTAGATTCGACATGTCGACAATTAATTTCAGCATAATTCGGACATGTTAGAAGGATTGCATGGAAGAGAGAGCTATTGTGTGGCCGGCGAAAGGTCTGGAAAGGGACATTGATGGCTGAGATCTTTGGGGGTTTCATTGTGGGTGATAAGAAGATGGCGGTGGGAGGGGGGTTGGGGAGAGGTAGAAATTGGGGGTGGTTAGGGTTTGGAGTGATGACATGGCCCGGGTTTTCTAGTGTTGGAATTTTATATTTTGTTTTTTGTTTTTTTTCATTATGGGTGTAGAAAGAAAATTGTTGGGCAGATTCGAAATTTCAAGATTAAAAATTGTAAGTTGGATGTAGAAAGAGAATAAATGAGTCTGAATAAAATTTCTTAATAGATAATGAAGAATAAAAATGAACTAATGAGCCTACAACTTTATTATTGTTCCCCGAATATGGCAACTATGCAAAAAGAAAAGGAAAGTCAATGATTGAGCAAGCGAAATATAAACAAAAATAATAATGTTGTCACATTAGTTGGAATTTTAAGATTTGTAATACGAATCATTATTATTCAATGTGCATGCATCATTTTGTAAAAGGAAATTACATTAGCATGTCACGCAAATAGGAGGATAACATAATCGGAAATCGAATGTCTTACTAATTCAACCCATGTGACATATTTCTTCACATATTTAATAGTGTAAATATTTACGAAAATTGCATATATAGTGGGTGAAAAATCGAATATACCACTTTGTTGAGTTAATTCTCTAGATCATAATTAGCAAGAAAATTCAAATAAGATCGAAATATAGGAAACAAAAAATTCTTGGCATTACGAATTCGAGTCTCATAATTGTAACCAAATCACAATTCATAGAGAAACTAATCCTTCTATATAATTTATGGCATCACATTAGAAGTGGTTAAAAATACTTATCATAACACACCACTCACTCCTTTCTCTCTCTCTCTCTCTCCCTCTCTCCTCTCTGCGCGTCATTTTACCAGCCGAAAATGGCCGCCACGCACACCTCCACCACATCTTCTCCAACATGTAAATCCCTAGATATTATTTCCCAAAATCTCTCCTTGTGATTTCGACACTCTTCTTGTTCTTCTGATTCTCTCTCTCTCGGATCTCCTCTCACTTTTCACCTCACCCCAGAGCTAGGGTTTTGGTATTCTGGGTTCGTTTGCTTTATTGGGTTTTTTTTTCTGGGTGCGATTTGTGGGTGGGGTAGAGAAGACTTGCTGTGATGGACGAGAGTATTGTCGACGATCTTATACGAAAGCTTGTGGCTGCGAAGAATGGCCGGACCACCAAACAGGTGCACCTGACGGAAGCTGAAATACGGCAGCTTTGCTCTGCTTCCAAGGAAATCTTTCTCAGTCAGCCGAATCTTCTGGAGCTTGAAGCTCCAATTAAGATTTGTGGTAAAGGACTAGGGTTTTTAATTGATTTGTGGATTGAAAGTTTTGGTTTTTCGCTTCGGATGAATTGAAAAGTTGCTTCTTTGACTTTGTTTGCATGTTTATGTGTTGAATTTGGACTTGTTTGTGTGAAAGAGTAATGTGGGTAATTTGCAAATATAAAAAGGGTTTGATGGTTGGAAATTGGAATTTTGTATGTCTGGTTTGTGTAATTTGTTGGAAAGAAAATGAGTTTATTTTTTCGGGTTATGGTTCATTTGGTTAGAGCAGAAGGGGCAATTACCAGTAAAAGGGTTACTATATCCATATGTATTAATCTGTTAGCTGTATGGGTGAAATTTCATATATACATATATATGTTATATATATATATATATTGCAAAGTGGAAAGTATGATTTAGCACATTTTGGATTATTACTGGTTTTTTCTTGTGAAGTAAAGTTGATGGTCAGAGGATTTAATGTAGCTTTTCATTAGAAATTTTTGCGACTTTGGCAGGGTTATGTGACAAAACTTTTGAGCATTCCAGTATGAGGTTTCGTATGAGCCCTTCAGTAATTCGTTAGCTTGTCCTTTGTCTTTTGTTTTGGCGTGGTTGCCTGTTGGTGCGTTAAATAGGCTTCTTAATCTGAAGAATAGTTCTTAGGTCATCCAGGACTAGTGTCTATGATGTGGCCGTATTGTGCTTTTTTGCTACTTTTAGATTAGACAAGCATCAATTTTTGTGTCTCTAGTTCCATGTGTGCTTTGTGTAAGTAGGCATTCTCTGAAGTTGGATTTGGTGGATAGCCATTGAAGTTCGTCATTGTGACGAATGAGAGGTACCCTTTTTTGAGGTGGAGATTGACTCATGAACGTAGTCAAAAGTTTGATGCCGCCACCCTCCCCCCCCCCCCCCGGTGGGTAAATGTCAAAAGTTGATGTTACCATGCATTAGCTGTTATATTTGATCCTCATTTATTACACTGGCATATACAACTTGAATGTCGGCTAAATTTTCTTATGTTTTTGTAGTATGCCAGTCTTGTAGTGTTACGTGTCACTCGAATTGTTATAGCGCACAAAATAGCACATATAGCTTCTATTTATTGGATGCGGAGGGCAGGCATAGCTTTTGGACTCCACTTTTTTGTTTATTAGCTTCCTTTCACTTTCCACTATTTAGCGCCGTGACTTGTTAAGGAATTTCAGTTGTTAAGTAATTTTATACTCATGACCACCAACCTTTATTTGGCTTGCATTCTCATCTTCACTCTTGTCTTTATGAAATGGAAGCAAATCCGTTTCTGTTGATCACGGTAAAAGGATCTTGTTTTAAATAAATATCAAAGACCGATTTCGAATTGAATCTACAATGTAGATGTATATTAGTTTTTTTTTTATTTTTTTATTTTTTTATTTTTTATAATGGTTTCCTAAATTAAAAACATGTGAAATTTCTGTTGATTACTAGGATGACAACGCTCATCTTCCCTCTTTGTTTCACAGGAGATGTTCACGGTCAGTTTTCAGATCTTTTGCGACTGTTTGAGTATGGTGGGTACCCACCGGAAGCCAATTATTTATTCCTAGGAGACTATGTTGATCGTGGTAAGCAGAGCATAGAGACAATATGCCTTCTCCTTGCATACAAGATCAAATACAAGGAGAACTTCTTTCTCCTCAGAGGCAACCATGAATGCGCTTCCATCAACCGCATCTATGGATTCTATGATGAGTGCAAGAGAAGATTTAATGTTCGTATTTGGAAGACATTTACTGACTGCTTCAACTGTCTTCCTGTTGCTGCTCTTGTTGATGAGAAGATCCTTTGCATGCATGGCGGTCTATCTCCTGATTTGAAACACTTAGATCAGATTAGGAATATTGCACGGCCAGTGGATGTGCCAGATCAGGGCCTTCTCTGTGATCTATTATGGGCTGATCCTGATAAAGATGTTGAAGGTTGGGGAGAGAATGATCGTGGCGTGTCATATACATTTGGGGCTGACAAGGTTGCCGAATTTCTCCAGAAACATGACCTTGATCTTATTTGCCGTGCTCATCAGGTGCTATGAAGTTATTTTCTCTCTTTTTGTTTTTTCTTTTTTGTACTGAACTGGACCTGCATGCTCATGTATACACAAAGTCTGGGAACTTAAATATTTGGCCTCATGTGATGCATCTTCAAATAATCACTTTTATTGTACAGTTAAACTTGTCATGACAGTAATATGGATGATAATTTTGAAGTAACTTTATTTAAAATTTCATCTTTCGAATTTGGTGAACATGTAAAAGCACACGGAGTAAGTTATAATTAGAGATTCTGTGTGTGTTTGCATGATTTATCTGTTTTTATGGGTCGATTTCCACTGCTTGTCATATTCATTCCACTACTCATCATCTACTTTGTCATTGTGGCATGTCCATTGGGTTGTTACCCTAATGGTGTATTGGTATCGAATGCTAGTATACCATGTGCCGTGTTGAGATTCTGGGCGCAGGTATAAATTTTTCAATAAATAGCTGCACACTTGAAAAATTTATTCACAGGAGGACTTCTTGTGTTTCACCTGTTCCGTCATGTACTCATTTAATTGATTGGATACTCTCTTTCAATTGATGCTGGAGTGAAATTCTTTATATGATTAGTTGGGAACATGTTTTTGCTTGATCTGAGATGCAAACTGAATTTTATTTGTAGAGTCTCTCAATGTTTGTCCTTTTCTTATTAAATTTCTTGGGTTTCATTTATCAGGTTGTGGAAGATGGATATGAGTTTTTTGGAAAAAGGAAGCTGGTAACCATATTTTCAGCTCCAAATTACTGTGGGGAGTTTGATAATGCTGGTGCCATGATGAGTGTAGATGATACATTGACATGTTCCTTCCAGATTTTGAAAGCCTCTGAGAAGAAGGGAAAGCTTGGGATAAACAACATGTTAAGACCAGGAACTCCTCCTCACAAGGTACAGAAATTTAGAAATAGGAATTACTTCCAAAAAGCAATATGGGAAAAACTGCTATAAGTTTTGGGAATAGCCACACCATTTTTCTCTTCCTACATGCCTCTCTTTGTTTCTGGCCTACGGATTGAATAAATTAAACAGAAATTAAACAGAAGCAATGGACAGAATTAGATGGGGGTATGTAGGGGAAGAAAAAGGGTGTGTGGTTATCATTCCCAAAGTTTTTAATGTTTCGTGGAGAGTTAATCATGATTGTATTAATAGTTACGAAGCTTTGATGAATCAAATGTAAGAAGTATCTTACCTGGCATCCTTGGATACTTACAGTAGGTCAAATAGTACTGAATGGAAGCCTAAAGTAATTGGCAATGCGAATTAGTTGTTATGGGGAAATCTGTAAGTTAATTCATCAATCGGTGACCTTGGAGTTTATCCAAGTTTATCAATTGTGTTTTCTCTGAAACCAACGATGTTTAACTGCATACTTTTCTCTCTCGCAGGGTAAGGGCTGAACAATTGCAGAAGCTTTTCTTGTAACTTCTGAGAACTCCTTCTGGATCATTCTGTGCTGCTTGGCTTTCTCTCGACTGCAAGGTTTGATTATTCACCTCTGCCTTCTTTTGTGCCGTACAGAAGTATGAAGCTGAAAATTTACTTCTACAGTGGCAAAAGAGCCATTAGTGTATCAGAATTAGTGCAACTTTTTTTTCCCAAAAAAAGAAAAGAGAAGTGAAACTATCTGTATAATTGAAATTTCGGCTCCATTGTGTTGAATTGTAGAAGTTTTTGTTTCATGGCAAAACCTAAATTTCCTGTTGCTTGCAATTGACTTTACCATTTCCCGGTAATTCAGCCGGGAGTGTGTTGCTCTCCTTTACCATCATTTTGGTGCTCTGTGTAAGTTTCTCACTACATAACATTGCATTATTTGATTGGGACGCCTCATGGCAGTGAACCTTTATTATAGTAGAAGTGTGGTTATTACGAGATAGTCCGGTGCAACAAACGCACCCTTACAATAGGAGTGTGGTTATTGAAAATCATGAAGTCGTTGATCAGATTTGGACTTCTTCTTCGGTTTTTCGTGTATCCTCTATGAAGAATGAGAAAATCGTTTGTTCAATGTGTTGCAAAGGTTTTCTTATGCAGTGAATTGTGAATGAATGAATGTGAAGTTCGGGTGGGTTTTTTTATTTATTCAAACTATAGAGGATAGAAAAATAGAAGTGCAAAATCGCATCCTTTCAACCACCCTTCAACAGGTGCGTTCGAGATAATCTCGTATTTGCCCTCTAGCTCCAGAAACTTCAGATTTTCTATATTTTGAAGAAGCCGACTTTAGAGAGAGATGTTGTCGATATGCAATCGGCTTGATGCGTACATTAGAAGATTGAAGGTTCACGTTACAAAGAGCATGATCAAGAGAAACAAGATCTTAGGTTCCTACCAATTTTCTTTTATTTTTATGTTTGAATTGAAAGAAAGTCACGAGACGACTACATACAGTTTAGTAGTATCTTGATCAATGAAAGACATCATTGAAGAAACAAGGTCTTAGGTTCCTACCAAATTACCAGTGTTCTTTTATTTTATTTTGTTGGAATTAAAAGAAAAGGTCACGAGATGACTACATACAGTTTAGTAGTATCTTACTTCACTCGTATATAATAGATCTTAGATCACGAGTTAAATATTACTTAACCCACATCCATCCTGCAAGGTAGACTAAATTTTTAAATCATGTGATATGTCACTAATAAAGATAAACTCGTTAGTCAACAATTCAGTTCAATAATATTCCAACAGACCACATACCCAACACAATATCTAAGACCATCTTCAATGGATCAGGTTATAGGGCTATAGTCTTTTTTATAGCCCACAATGAGGAAAAAACCATCTCCAATAGAGGTCCAGGCCGAAGGAAAAAGGGGACATATTGGGCCAAACTCCAACCCATGGCCATCAAGCTGGGGAATTGAAGTCAGCCAGACAGCCTGTTGATGAGGCCCAACCTACAGCAGCCAACGGCTGCATAACGTCAAGTAACCGTTGGATTTGAATTTTTTTTTAAAGGATGAAATTTAAAAAAAAAAATTAAAAATCTATTTTTTTTCTTCTATAAATTCCTAAACAATTTCTCACATTATTGTCACCCTTCCATAATATGGAGAGTTACTCACTTTAGCGACACGTGTCGCTCAAAATTCTATCCAAAAAATTATTAAGATTATATAAAGATAAGAAACCCGGAGGTCTATTCATTTAGTAACAAGTGAAACTTAAAATATGTCTAGAAACTTTATTTTAATATGATAATTTAATTCAATTAACCAATAAAATTAAAGAACAAACTTAAAATAATAAATTATTGAGGGAGCTAAAAATAGTCCCCTTCGGTTGGAAATGGTATATAAATATGGCCTATCACTATTTATTAAAAAATAATTTCTTACAGAGCTATAATCTGAACAGGGCCCATTCGGTTGGAGATGACCTAACAATTGACATTTTTTACGTTCAAAGTTAAAACATTTATACATTGTAGACGTTTGCACCTATGTTTTTTCTATGTATACGATTATCCCATTCTCCCTCCGTTTTAATGTTTCAAAGTTGGATGCCTCAAATCTCAACTTTTACTCTGTTGGCTTTAAGAGTTCTAAAGTGACCTTGATTCAAATCAAAGACACGCCCGTTGCAAACTCTTGCATACAAAAACCATTTCCAAAAGAAGAAAGTGAGAAAAGAGTGTTAGCCACATTGTGATCCATTGGAAAATTTTAGCGTCTAATTGCTATATTAAATAACGTTGAAAATTAAGAAATAATTTGTGTAATTATATATCAAAGTAATGCGTGCACATGAGTAACCATTGTTAAATGAACACGACATAATAGATTAGAAAAACCGAATATATGGTCGAGGTAAATGTTGGACATTCTATCCTTACGACAAGTTTACGCCCTACATTGATGCTTATGGTTGATCGGCGCTTGTCTTCTAGGATACAATGACCACGTCCTTGTAATAGTTGCAGCACTCCAAATCACAAAGCTCCAATGAACTACGATTGTGTTTAATACTCTTTCATATGGACTCAATGGGACACTACAAAACTCTCTAACAATAGTGCATTATATGTTTGAATATATGAATAGAAAAGTTATTAAATGATTATAGGGGGCTTCCTATTTATAGAATTTGAAATAACTCTTTGAAAAGCATGTGACCTTTCATGAAAAGCAAAAAATTGCAACTCTTTATTAAGACAAACACATATTTCCACACACAAAAAAAATCATTTTTAATTTTCATTCAATTAATAAATTTAATATAACAATAATATTAAATTTTCCAACATGATGATTTCCACCCTCCACTTCAAAAAGAACACATAAATAATTTCAAATAACATATATTTGAATGGTTTGGAGGGCATCAAAATTTCATGATTTTCAACATGGATTCATGATCGTCATCAACCAATCATAGTGTTTAAAGTATCAATATTAATGGAAATATTCATATGCAAATTTATGGAAATATCAATATGTAAGTTTATGGAAGTATCAATAGATATATTTCACTCGCTATCGGTTATCTTTGACAGAAATGATGAAAATTTAATCAAAAACGTGAAAATTTAAAATGAAACTTTAGAGAATGTCATATGAAACCATAATACATGCATGAATTAAAGAATTGATGATTAAATACTATGTAAACAAATAATTATGTGATCTGTGAGAAAGAAAACTTCTTTCTAATGACTAGTAATAAAGTAAAACATCTCATTAAAACTAATAAATTATACATAACTCAATCAAAACTGTTATAAAACTAGCACAAGTAGGGGTGGGCAAACGGGGCATAGACCCGCGGGTAGGGGCGGGTCCAATTTTTTTAAATCTGAAACAAGGCGAGGCAGCTCCACTTTAATTGCGAGGCGGGGCGAGTCCTAATTGCTGAGGAAACGGGTCCCCGACCCAGACCGTTTCCACCGTTAAAAAATATGAGATTTAAACTAGTCTGTTGATCAAATCTCTGCATTAAAACATATTGCAGAGTCTGTCTTTCCGACTTTCTCAGACCTCGCATTCGCTCCCCGAATCTCCTCTCATATCTCATTTCAGGTCTCGGTAAGGCGCCATCTCCATCCATCGACTCACCCCACTTTCTCGTTCTTCCTCCCACCCCTACTGAACTCACTCATTGGGACTCATGGTGAGTGATCGACCTCGACTGTGTCGACATCACAGCAGCTGGCCACCATCACCATCGTGGCATCGTCTCCTGACTCTCCTCCGGTCCTTCCAATTGCAAGTTCTGGCCACCACCACACCATCCTCGCCGTTGAGAACACCACCATCATCCTTTAAATCCCTGGGTAATTTATAAATTACGGTTTCTGATTTAGGAATTTAGGGTTTTTGCATAAGCTTTTCAATTGATTTAGGAATTATGTGGGTTTCTGATTTGGGAATTTAGGTTTTTTGGGATTGTGATTGCATAAGCTTTTAGATTCATTATATGGACTGCTGTGATTTGATTACTTGCTCAAACTTTTCGATTGGTTTTGAATTTTATGGATCTGTTTATAGATTGTAGATTTTAAGTTGTTGGTATTTAAATTTGTTACAATTTTTTGAAGATATTGATTTTTGAACTAAAATTGGTAATTGAAGCTGCAATCTTGATGCTTGTAAGTCAAAGATGAGTTTGTAGATTGAATTTCTATATGATGCTCTTCAGAGATGAGTTTACATTTGAAGCTGTATATAAGATGTATCTTCAACCATCCTTGGAAGAGAAAAAGCTATTGTGGTTAATCTAGAGAAGATTCGATGTATTATTATGGCCGATGAGGTTCTTCTTTTGAATTCCCTTGATAGCTATGTATTGGAGTAGGTGATGTATAATATGATTGTTTAGTTGGATATAATGCAGAAGTCCAAAAGCATTTTTCAATTTTGCATGTAAATTTGTAAAAATGGAGTTTATTTATTCCAAGAATAACTTAAGTGTTCCAAAATTTAATAGATTATGAAAGTTCAAGATTGTTGCATTTGGTGGGGTATCTGGTTGAATATAGTTTTAAACAATATTGATCAATTTCTGCCTTTTTTTTTCACTAGGTTGACCTTTTGAAGAGTAAGCTTAACTTTGATGAAGCTTTCAATTACAAGGAAGAGCATGACTTGAACGCAACTCTGAAAAGGTCAATGCATATTTGCATAAATAATGAGCTTGAATTTTGCTCTGAAGCCGAAGAATGCATATTTTAACAACTTTAATGTCCTGCGAAGAGTATATAACTTTTGAGCTTCATCTGTGCGGTATACATCTTTGTCAATCTATCACACGAATTTGAAAGAATCAGTAACGCGCGCAAAGCTTTATCTATCTCTGCAACTTTCTGCAAAAGGAACTTGCATGTATGCCATGCAACTAAAATTTTGGAGATACACAGTTTAAGCAAGGTGACTCATCACAAACTGCTTCTTTCAGGTACTTTCCGGAAAGCATTGACATATACTTTGAGAATGTCGGAGGGAAATTTCTTGACACAGTCCTCCTTAACATGAGAGTCCACAACTGATGAGCTTCAGAGAAGATTGACAGCAAATGGAGTAGGTGATGCTTGGCAGTCTGATTATTTGCCCTTTGAGTTTAGGGCTTTAGAAGTTGCTATGGAGGCTACCTGTACATTTCTCGATTCTCAGGTGTGTAAGGGAACACAATAATTTAGGATCTCTATCACTGCTCATTACTAGATGTGGGCAATGACTGTTATTAATATTTGTGTGTGTCTATATATAAGAATTGATGTGCAGTGCATCCTCAATTTTCAAAAACAGCTCATGTGTGCAGAAGCTTGAGAAACAGGTCTTGTAATTTTCTAAAACATGGCTGTGTTTCTGCAGTGCAGTTTATAAATTACAAAAAAAAAAAAAAAAAGTTGGACCCGTGGACCCTCCCTGAATCAGCCATTTCAAACGGGCCGGGTTAGGTTTGGTTCCTAAACTCAAAATCCCTCTACCCAGCCCTTCCCGCCCCGTTACTGTTTAAAACAGGTAAGGTCCGATTCCTCCAAAATTGGGCCCGACTCGGCCTCGTGCCCACACCTAAGCACAAGTCTTGAGCTTTCGACTAAACCAAGATGAACAAGGGGCCACCAGAGCGCTAGAAACACGTGGACAGACTAACAGTTTTATGGAGTTTAATTGAGGTTGTTGGAGTTTAACTTTTAGGACTCTGATTAAGGGACCTATCATTGCACTAACAAAACAAAAATTGTGTCCTTGTACACTGGCTGGAAAAAAATCCCAAAAATCCCAAACCAAACCAAAAAAATCCCGATCCCAAACCAAAAAAATTCCAAACCAAAATTCCCGAAATTTTCGGGATATAATCCCAAACCAAACCGAAAGTTTCGGTATGGGATTCGATTTTGCATTTCATTTTTTCGGTATTCCCATCCCGAACCGAAAAAAAAATTATATATATATTATTTTTTAATTATAAGAAAATTATTTGAACCGTTCATTGTTTTAGATTTAATCTGTGCCGTTGATTTGTTTTAGGTCTAATTCACTAACTTCACTTCACTTCACTTCCGTCTCCATTTGTTCCATCAAACTGGAATCGAAGCGCTGCGCAGCCCCTGTCCGGTTGTCCCTGCCTGAGCCTCCATCACCGATCCCTCATCTCCAGCCCCTGAGCCTCCTTCACCACACCATACTATTGTCTCTCTCTGACTCTCCACTCCAGCCTTCCTTCACCACACAGCCACCGGCCGACCGCCGCACCACCGTTTTCTCTCTCGATCTGTTATCTCCTCGGAGGCAAAATCTGAAGACCCAATCGTAGGCAAGCAACAATTTCATCAAGGTTGGTGCTTTTTTTTTTTTTTTTTTTGAGGCATTTTATTTTCTGGGTTTGGTCAATTGTGGCTTGATGCTGCTGCCTTACCATGAAAGTTGGCGGCTTTATGTGTGTATTGTATATTTTGGTTTTTGGTGGTTTCTGGAAATTATTAGGATGAACAGATTATGTTTTGATTGTGTAACATTTCGTATGAATGTGTTTTTTACTTGGTTTTTTGTTGCATTTGTTTTTGTGTTCTGAATTTAAGGAAGATAACCTCGTACCTGAATGATTTGAGGAGCTGATGCTGGTTCTGGGAAGTGAGTATGTGTGTGTGTGTCTGTCTGTAAGGGTTGCATTGTACCGACATACAACTTAACATGCCTCCATAATCCGCGAGTCTTACCATTCGATATATCAATATCAATGTCTGTACATTATGTTGGCTTCTTTTGTATGCTTATTTGGCTTCTTTTGACATCTACATTATGTTGTTATATGTTATTTCCTTTGTGTTGTTTTCGATAAGCTGCAGTTTGGAAAACTTGTGTCGTGTTTTGATCACCGTGTTGGATTTCCAATGGACACATGAAATGCGTAGTTAGATGTTGTAGTAGCTAAAACTAATCCAGGTCATAAAATGGTAGCTGTGGCTGACATGGTTTTTCTGATCAGGATTCATTTAAATCAAAGGATTTAAGTAGAGTTCGGGAGCCTGAGGATGATTTTGATGTTCTAATCGAGTGTAGAGACGTCTACAAATCGTTTGGCGAGAAGCATATATTAAGAGGTGTGAGCTTCAAGGTGAATCTAGTTCATTTGATATTTAGTTGTTTTAAAAATTTATGTGCATTCTTAACTGTTGGTACTAAAAATTTATTTACATATTTTAGATGTTCATTCACGGCTAATAGACTTGTACTACTAAGACATGATATATGTGTCCTTTATTTTTGCAGTATTTCTAGACAAGCATTATAAATATTTAAGGATTGAATAGGCGATTTGTGCTATTGTTGTGCACAGATTTGTGCTATTGTCATTGTGCACAGATTTGTGCACACTGCACAGATTGGGCAGATTGGCACACTGCACAGATTGGGCAGGTGTTATGGTTTTATTCGTTGAGAACTCCATGTCATTTCATGTTTTAGTTAGTTAGCAAAATTTCTCCTTAAAAAACAAAAACAAAAACAAAGAAAAGATTTGTGTCTGTACAGTTATATGTTCAACAGATTGGCAGCCCAAAAGCATGCTATGTCAAATTTTAGTCCAAAAGCCCAAAATCATTTTGGGATTCCCGATTTGTCCCAAAATCCCGAAACTATTTCGGGATTCCCGAAAATTTTGGTTTGGAAATCGGAACAAGGATTTCGGTATGGGATCCCATACCGAACCACCCCTACTCCATATAGATATAGTTGACAAGAAGAGTGACCACCCAAGTGCGAGTCGCATGCTCCCAAAAGTTTCCAGATGGGTTTGGCAAGCACGAACCAGGATCCTCGCCGGATCTTTCCATAGGGATCCTAGGGATCCAGTAATCTTGTCCGTTTATTTTATACCATGCGGTCATTTTTCGTTAGGTACTATTTATATTTGAATTTTAAATCTTAAATTTTAAATAATTTTTGACCGTATGATATATGATGAACATTGTGTGATCCCTAGGATCCCTAGGAAATGAATCTGGAGAGGATCCTGGTTCGGCAAGCACTCCCACATTTTATTTTAGGGCTCCCCCATACGCAAGCAGAAAGAAAAAGGTCCCCCATCCCCATCTAAAACCTCAACCGTGACTCATTTTTCAACTCTCTCTCCTCCCTTTCTCTCTCCTCTCTCTGTCATTTCACCAGCCGAAAATGGCCGCCACGCACACCTCCACCACAGCCTCTCCAACCCATAAATCCCTAAATATTATATCCGAAAATATCTCCTTTTGATTTGGACGCTCTTATTGTTATTCTGATTCTCTCTGTCTCTCTAGTTTTTACGCGTTAATCGCATCTTTTATCCTCTCACTTTTCACCTCGACCAAGAGTGCTAGGGTTTTGGTATTCTGGGTTCGTTTGCTCTATTGGGGTTTTTTTTTTCTGGGTGATTTCCTGTGATGGACGAGAGTATTGTCGATGATCTTATACGGAAGCTTGTGGCAGCAAAGAATGGCCGGACCACCAAACAGGTGCAACTCACGGAGGCTGAAAGCTCCGCCTCAAAGGAAATCTTTCTCGGTCAGCCGAATCTTTTGGAGCTTGAAGCTCCGATAAAGATCTGTGGTAAAGAACTAGGGTTTTTAAATGATTTGTGGATTGAAAATTTTGGTTTTTTTGCTTCGGATGAATTGAAAAGTGGCTTCTTTGACTTTGTTTGCATGCTTATGTGTTGAATTTGGACTTGATTGTGTGAAAGAGTAGTATGGGTAATTCGCAACATCTTAAAAGGGTTTGATGGTTGGAAATTGGAATTTTGTTAGTGTGGTTTGTGTAATTGTTGGAAAGGTAATGAGTTTATTTTTTTGGGTTATGGTTCATTTGATTAGAGCAGAAAGGGCAATTACGAGTAAAAGGGTTACCATATGTATTAATCTGTTAGCCATATTGGTGAATTTCATATATATTGCAAAGTGGAAAGTATGATTTAGCACATTCTGGATTATTACTGGATTTGTCTTACGAAGTAAAGTTGATGGTCAGAGGATTTAATGTAGCATTTCATTAGAAAAATTTGCGACTTTGGCAGGGTTATGTAACAAAACTTTCGAGCATTGCTAAAGGGTTGCAAGGTTCTAGTCAGATTGAGGTTCCATATGAGGCTTTTCAGTAATTCGTTAGCTTGTCCTTTGACTTTTGTTTTGGTGTGGTTGCCTGTTGTTACGTTAGATAGGCTTCTTACTCTGAAAAGTAGTTCTTAGGTCATCCGGAACTAGTGTCTATGATGTGGCTATATTGTGCTTATTTTCTACTTTTAGATTAGACAGGCATTAATTTTTCCGTAGCTAGTTCCATGTGTGCTTTGTGTAGGTAGGCATTCTTTGAAGTTGGCTTTGGTAGATAGTCATTGAAGTTCGTCATTATGACGAATGAGAGTACCCTTTTCTTGGGGTGGAGATTGACTCTTGAATGCAGTCAAAATGTGATGTTTCCCCCCTCTTGGGGAAATGTCAAAAGTTGATGCTACCAAGTAATAGGCTATATTATATCCTCATTTATTACACTCGCACATACAGTTGAAAGTCGGTCAAATCGTGTGTTTTTGTAGGTTGGCCAATCCAGTAGTGTTACGTGTCAATCAAATTGTTATTTGATGCGGAGGGAAAACACGGTGGACTACACTTTTTTTCTAATTAGCATCGTTTAACTTTCCACCATTTAGCACCGTGCCTTGTTAAGGAATTTCAGTTGTTAAGTAATTTTATATTCATGACCATCAACCATTATTTGGTTTGCATTCTCATGTTCACCTAAGTCTTTTTAAAGTGGATGCAAATCCATTTCTGTTGATAACCGTAGATTTTATATCATTTCAATAACTGTTAAAGACCAATTTCTAGTTGAATCTACAATGTAGATGTCAAACGATTAATTAAGAACCGTTTTCATATTTGTTTCCTAAATTGAAAACATGTGAAATTGCTATTGATTACTAAGATGACAATGCTCATCTTCCCTCTTTGTTTCACAGGAGATGTTCATGGTCAGTATTCAGATATTTTGCGACTGTTTAAGTATGGTGGGTACCCACCTGAGGCCAACTATTTATTCCTAGGAGACTTCTTTCTCCTCAGAGGTAACCATGAATGTGCTTCAAATCTTTTGCATACAAGATCAAATACAAGGAGAACTTCTTTCTCCTCAGAGGCAACCATGAATGTGCTTCCATCAATCGCATCTATGGATTCTATGACTAGTGTAAGAGAAGATTTAATGTTCGTATTGGGAAGACATTTACTCACTACTTCAACTGTCTTCCTGTTGCTGCTCTTATTGATGAGAATATCCTTTGCATGCATGGCGGTGTATCTCCTGATTTGAAACACTTAGATCAGATTAGGAATATTGCACGGCCGGTGAACGTGCCAGATCAGGGCCTTCCCTGTGATCTATTATGGGCTGATCCCGATAAAGATGTTGAAGGTTGGGGAGAGAATGATCGTGGCGTGTCATATACATTTGGGGCTGACAAGGTTGCCGAATTTCTCCAGAAACATGACCTTGATCTCATTTGTCGTGCTCATCAGGTGCTATGTAGTTGTTTTCTTTCTTTTTTTTTTTTTCGTTTGTGACTGAACTGGACCTGCATCATCATGTATACACAACGTCTGGGACTTAAAGATTTGACCACATGTGATGCATCTTCAAATAATCACTTTTCGTATACAACTAAACTTGTCATGATAGTAATATGGATGATAATTTTGATGTAACTTTTTATAAAATTTAGTCTTTCATATTTTGGCGAACATGTAAAAGCACACGGAGTAAGTTATAATTTGAGATTCTGTGTGTGTGTTTGCATGATTTATCTGTTTTTCTGGGTTGATTTCCCTTTTTTGTCATATTCATTCCACTACTCATCATCAACTTTGTCACTGTGGCATGTCCATTGGGTTGTTATCCTGGTGTATTGGTATCTAATGCTAGTATGCCATATGCTGTGTTGAGATTCTAGGCGCAGGTATAAATTTTTCAATAAGTAGTTGTACACTTGAAAATATTTATTTGATAGCAGGACTTCTTGTGTTTCACCTGTTTTATCACTTGATTGGATACTGTCTTTCAATTGATGCTGGAGTGAAATTCTTTATATGAGTATTTGTGAACACATGTTTTCTCTCGGTCTGAGATGCAAATTGTATTTTATTATCAGATTCTCTCAATGTTTGTCCATTTCTTATTAAATTTCTTGAGTTTCGTTTATCAGGTTGTGGAAGATGGATATGAGTTTTTTGGAAAAAGAAAGCTGGAAGAGAGGGTGGGTGCGCCCCGGGGGGGGTGAATATCATAAAAAAAAAAATTTAATTTTTAATTATTAAAAATATATTTAATAATTTTTTAATCCAGTTAGATTAGTGAGTGGGACCCGAATGTAGCCACATCAGCACTTAACAGAAAAATTAACAGAAAAACTGAAGGAGGTATGACATTGGCATAAATTAGTAAGATGAGGTATGATATTGTCAACTTTAAAAAATGAGGTATGAAAGTGTCGTGACATCAATGGATCAGGTAGTTTTTTGTACTTTACCCTTATCTTTATTTGCGCAATATGATTTGGACAATTATAGTAGTATTTTTGTTTGCTTTAGTTTAAACTAATAATTTACATGTCCTCAACCTCTAGAGCATCAAAATTCGCAGAGTCGTCGTTTTTTTAGTTCAATCTTCAAGATGGTCGGCTAATTCCCATTATGAGGAGCTCATTATAACAAATATATAGGACGTTGTTGATGTTCAAGACTTGTATGACAAATATTTCATTGATTAAAGGGTCGAACAGAAGAGAGAGATCATATTTCACTCACTATATATATGCACCATGGTGTGCGATGCCAAGATTTCGAGTAGTGTACATATGGTTGGAAAATTAGTTATTATTTTATTATAATTTATGGTTTTTTTGTGGGTCAAGGATATTAGAGTTTCTTGCCCGTTAAGGATTAGGGTATTGCTTTAGTTTTCACTATATATAGTAGTACTTGCATTAGTTTATTTTAATAAGTTAGTCACAATGTAGTCTCGTGAGTTATGTAGCCGTCATGACAATCTTTCGTTCACTTAATAAAATTATATTAGTTTATAGTTAGTTTGTTCATTTGTTAATCCTGTACTTTGATATTCAACTTGGTATCATAGTAGGTTAAATCCTTCGAGAATTAATTTGCTTTAGGGTTTGATACGGTTTGTTTTTTTGCATCAGTTTGTCTTAGTTAGGGTTTTGTTGCTTGAAAAAAAAGGAAAAAAATTGAATTTGTTTGCTGCATTATGTCATCGTCCTCTGCTACACTCGAACCATTGCCATGAACATGCATCACCATCCACAGGCGTTGATTTGGATGACCCAACCAGATCCAAACTCGCACGCCGCTGTTGCTTATCAATCCTGAACCACGTCTCCACAATCTCACACCAAACCATCGCCATCTGTTGTTGTTGTGAACTCACTGCAATCAATCTCCATTGCCCCACCACGGCGCTGCTGTTGCATTACCTTGCCTAACCAACCCATATTTTGACCAGCTGCTATTCTTGAACTACCGCTGAGTCCTGACGAACCCAAATCGTCAAATCCCCTCTTGTATTGAAATGGTACCAGACATAGAGTTTAGGTTGATAACAAAGATAAAGGTTGAGACTTTGAAGCAAGAACTTTGATAAAATTGTAGAAAATTAGAATACAGAGAGAGATAGGAGAAATTATATATCTTTCTTGATTGAAATCGAAGAACCTATTACAAGGACTCATCTCCAGCCATTCAGGCAATCGGAGTACTATCTTTCCACTTGGGAATAGATCAAGAGACATAATATGATTCCAATGGATAAGAATACCAGCTATGAAACTTACTAAAAATAGAAAGTAAACTAACCGTTACATTTTAAAGACTAACAGCTACTACTAAAAATATTAAGTTCTTCATTTCTTCGATTTCAACATTCTCTTGAATTCCAGTTGCAGGATTGTCATCTGCAGGTTGGATTTAAGCTAGTATGTAGCTTAATTCTCAACAGCCTCTCTTAAGCTACTTACTGGCTTTACTCCAAGCTTCATTCTCAAGTAATTGAACCTGTCTTTGTAAATATATATGCAAGTTCACTCCTGCAATATTTCACATCAATTGAACCTTCCTACAATGCTTCCCTTATAAAGTGATACTTTCTATTTATGTGCCTTGTTCTTTGATGAAAGACAGGGTTCTTAACCATGGATATTGTAGACATGTTGTCACAAAATAGTGGAGTTGCATCAGTTTGCATTTCACCAAAATCATCTAAAACAAATCTCAACTAAATGGCTTGAGCTATTGCTTCTTGGCCATGGATAATGCAACTGTGTTTTGTTTTACTAAGGCCCATGAGAACACTCCACTTCCAAAACTAAATGCATACCCAGATGTGCTTCTACTGTCAACTTCACTTCCTACCCAATCTAAATCACAAAATCCAATTAGAACTGCATCTTTGTCTTTTGCAAATTCAATGCCCTAGCTCAGAGTGCCTTGAGTGTATCTGAGGAATCTTTTGGCTATTCCCATGTGTTTCTTTGTGGGACCATGCATGAATCTTGATAATAAGCTGGCAGTAAAGATTATATATGGCCTAGTTGATGCCAAGTACAACAGGATGCCAACAATTCTTCTAAAGAGACCTTCATCAGCCAGTTCACTCCCAACAATTTTCTTCAATTTTTCGCTTGTAGGTAAATGAATTGAAACTGACTTGCAATCTTCAAGTCCAAATTTCACAAGAAGAGAATTTGCATACTTGCTTTGATGAATGAACACACCCTTATCGGATTGTAGTACTCCAATTCCCAAAAAATAATGAAGGAGTCTTAAATCTGCCATTTCATACCTCTACATCATTTCTCTTTTGAACTCACTGAGCAACATATCACTACGACCTGTATAGAAAATATCATCAACATAGATGGAGACAATGATCATTTGCCATCCTCCATTAGTTCTGGTATACAATGTAGCTTCACCGGTGCTTCTTTTGAAGTTGCAGCTGGTGAGAAAGGTATCAATCTCACTATACCAGGCTTTAGGAGCCTGTTTTAGGCCATATAAACCCTTCTTCAGTTTGTAAACCTTATGACTTGCATTTCTCACTTCAAAACCTTCTGGCTGCTTAGTGTAAACTTCTTCCTCAAGCACTTCATTCAAGAAAGTTGACTTAACATCTAACTTAAATAGCTTCCAACCTTTTTGTGCTGCAAGTGCAATGAAGGTTCTAATTGTATCTAACCTTGCCACTGAGATAAAGGTCTCATTATAGTCAATACCAGGTTTATGTGCATACCCTTTTGCCACAAGCCTAGCCTTGTGTTTCTAGACAGTTTCATTTAAGTTTAGCTTAGTTTTGAACACCCATTTGACTCCAATGACTGGTTTGTCTACAGGACTCTCCACTAGCTCCCAAGTTCCATTTTTCTCAATTGTTTCCATCTCAGCATTCATTTCTTCCTGCTATGCTTTATCTTCAATAGCTTCATGATAGGTTTCAAGTTCAATTATGCACATGTGACACCCAGCATAGATTTCTTCCAAGCTTCTCAGCTTCATAGGTGTGTTGCTTGGTGTTAAACCTGAATTTGAGCTTCCATTGTTATTCACAAAAACATGCTCATCATCAAAGTTTAATTGAGTGAGACTAAGAGAGTCATTACGTTGAGCTTCAAAAGATGATCTTGCAGATTCACTAACTTTAGAATTACCGTTTCCAAGATTGAGTGGTATGGTTATTGTTTCAACCTACCTGTTTTCCCAATTCTAAGACTTGTTCTCATCAAATACAACATAAAGAACTATCTTATCAGATTGAAGATTATAGACCCTGTAACCCTTCTCACAGCTACCATAACCTATGAAAATTCCTTTACTTGCTTTCTCATCAAGCTTTTGTCTAAGATTTGATAGAATGTGATTATAGCAAATGCTCCCACATACTCTTAGTATACCTGGTTTTCTTCCTGTCAAAGCTTTAAATGGTGTTTTGTCATTTACTGCAGTAGTATAACACCTATCCTGCAAATACATAGCAGTGCTAACTACTTCAACCCAAAATCTCACAAGGATTTTCTTATCTGCCATCATGGACCTTGCCATTTCTCCAATAGTTCTATTCTTCCTCTCAGCAACATCATTTTGTTGAGGTGAGTATGCAATAGTCAACTGCCTCTCCATATCAATATCACTGCAATAGTCAAGAAATTCATATGATGTGTACTCTCCAACTCTGTCATTCATTAGTTTCTTCAATTTGAATCCATTTTGTAGTTCAACAAATGCTTTGAACTTTTTGAAAACATTCAACACATCAGACTTGTTTCTGAGAAAGTATACCCAGCACATTCTTGAATACTCATCAATGAATATGACGAAGTATCTGTTTCCACCTATGGACTCATTTTGCATTGAACCACACACATCTATGTGCACAAGCTCAAGTGGATTGCTTGCTTTTCAAGATCTCTCCTTCTGAAATGCCTATCTACGACCTTTTTCATACACACATCCTTCACATACTTTTTTCTTTTATGAGAAATCAGGTAGTCTAAGAACCATATTGGTTTGCTGCATCATCCTCAAGCTTCCAGGTTTTCTTTTATTGATTCTCTTCTTACCACTGAGTTCACTAATTTCAATGATAAGGGAAAACACTTTTTGCCAGTCATAATTACTTTGGCTACAACATTGTTAAGGTTGTTATCATCACATATCAAAACAATATTTCCTCCAAATAGAACATAGTATCCATGTTCCATCATCTGGCCTACACTCAGCAAATGTTCATCTAAACCTGGAACCAGCAATGCTTCATTTATATATATTTTTCCCCTATTTTCAACAACAAGTGTCCATTTCCCTATGGCTTAAACAAGATCACCAGTGCCCATTTTCAATTTGCAGGTCACTGACTTGTCAAGATTGATGAGTAGAGCTTCTTAAGAAGTCATATGATTGCTGCAAGCACTGTCAACAAATCACACAAATTTGCTTGGTACAATTGAAGTTGCATGACAAGCATAGAACATTGTTCCTATGATAGCAGATACTTCTTTTGTACAATTTGCAACTTACTTATTGTTATCACAGTCTTTGGTTTGATGACCAAATCAATTGTACTTACCACAATTGGGTTTCCCCTTGTATCTACATACACCAAAGTGATACATGTGACACACTTGACATAATGATCAAGGACGGATCCACATAGGGACCTGGGAGGTCCCAGGACCCGTCGGCGATCCTAAATTGCTGCTAGAAATTTTTCGGGGACCCCTTGTACTTGAGCATAAGGTCTGTGCAGGTCGCAGGTTGCAGTGGCTGTCTTCTTCTCAGAAAAGATAACCGCGCACGGAGAAGAAAAAAGATAGGGACCCTTCCAGCCTCTCTCCTCCTTGCTTCTGCCATGGTCTCATCCATCGGTGCCACCTACTTCTCCTCCAACCTTTCTCTGTCATTTGGCGGGGCAGTACATAAGCCCAAATTTCCCCAAATTATTTCAACCACCTTAGTAATTTTTCTTATGGGTGAAATTTCCTACATAAGGTTAGTATAAGATGGATATAATCTGTCATGGGTTGGTGAAATTTGGGGGTGGAGCTGCCATGGCTTTGGAAGAATGGGGAGGGAGGCGGTTGGTGGAGGTATGGCAGCTGTGTTCTTAGTGAGAGAGAAGTTGATGTTTGGAAACTAGTAAAAGAGAAATTGTGTGTTTGGTTAGAAAGATAGTGGGAGTTTGGGGAGAGTTTTATTTGACCGGTGTTTTAAATTTAGTGGTCCATATTAGATAATCAATAACTTAGGTACTTCCTAGTAACTTATGAAACCTCGTAATAGACGCTTGAATTATGATTTTATAATTTGTAATATTGTTTTGCATATGATTTTTGAATGAAATGTATTATATTTAAATTTTCAATGTTATTTTTGTCTATAAATTTTTTGACCTTTATTATTGGGACCCCCCGAGTTTAAAATCTTGGATCCGCCACTGATAATGGTTTCCCATTTCCATGACTACCACTAGGTTGCTTGTTGTAAGAAGTAAATTTGTTGATCCAATTTCCTCCACCAGAGTTGTTCCAATTGTTACCACTGCCATTGTTCCAGTTATTTCATTGATACCAATTTTTCCCCTTTTTGTATTGACCCCATTTCTGGTTTGACTTTTCTTGAGACCCTTTGAAGTTTCCTGTAGCATTTTCATTTCTTCCAACTTTAAGGCTACTAAATGCTTTCTCAGTACCAGCATACTTGTCTCTCTCATCATGCAAATCTTTTATCTTGTCATAAACCTTAACTGAGGCTAACACTTCATCTATTCTGATTGTGTCAAGATCTTTGGTTTCTTCTATGATAAAGACTATGGACTTATATCTCCTGCTCAAACTCATTAGCAATTTTTGAACAGTTCTTTTCTCAAACACATCCTCTCCTAGTGATTTCAAGTTATTCACTATCTCAAAAAACCGAGCTAAATAATCATCAAAAGTTTCAACATCATTCATTCTTAAATATTCAAAATCAGCTCTAATGGCTTGTAGTTTCACAGCTCTAACCTTTTTATCTCTTCTGAACGCTCTTCATAAGATGTTCCAGGCTTCTTTTGCTGTTTTCTCTCATTCTTGATATGAGGGAAAGGTCATATGAAATTGCTCATTGGATGAGGCTTAGAGCCTTGGCATTTTTTATACTATCTTCCTTTGAGACAACAGGAGCTTCAACTGGAACGCGCTCAGTTTCACTTTCTTCTTCTTCTTCTTCTTCCTCAGAGCCTTATTCTCTAAGAATTTGCTGTTTAAAGATGCCAACTTCAACCACATCTCATAGATCGTAAGCTATGAGGATAGTTTCCATTTTGACAGCCTAAAAATCCTAATTCGAGCCATTAAACTATGATGTTCGTAAATCATCAACAGAGGAACTTGATCAAGCCATATTCTCAAGTAACGTAGCACGGAGACGATGATAAAGGAACCACCTTTAACCCTTTCTAGGTTGTTTTTTTTTCTTTTTCCAGAAGATGAACTCACAATATCACTCCTTCTTAGGAATCAAACCTAGAGCTCTAATACAATGTAGAAATGGTACCATGCGTATACTTTAGGTTGATAACAAAGATAAAGGTTGAAATTTTGAAGCAAGAACTTTGATAAAATTGCAAAAAAAAAAAAAAAAAAAAAAATGTAGAGCGAGAGAGGAGAAATTGTATATCATTCTTGATTGAAATCAAATAATCTATTACAAGGTTATAATACCCTAGCCTAGTCAAAACTTAGATCCTACAAATTAGGGAACAAAGACTCATCCCTAGCCATTCAGGCCATAGGAGGCTATGATCCTTCCACTTGGGAATGGATCAAGAGATATAGTACGATTCCAAAGGATAAGAATACCAGCTGTGAAACTTAATAAAAATAGAAAGTAAACTAGATGTTACATTTTAAAGACTAACGACTACAACTAAAAATAATAAGTTTTTCAGTTCTTCAATTTCAACATTCTCTTCAATTTTAGCTACAAGATTGTAATCTGCGGATTGGATTTAAGCTACTATGCAGCTTAATTCTCAACATCATGCACATATACCCAAAACTGACTGACGCCCAGATTTGACTTGAACCATCACTAACCCACCGCTTGTCTTTATGAAGCCTAGACCCGAGAACCACAAACTCGGATAGACTTCATCTTTGCCTTGCACTTTGCCGCAGTCTCGTACTCGCACCACACCTCCAGACCACTTGATCAATGCCCTGCATATCTGCAGCCTGACTGTCTCCATCCTTGTTGCATTGTTGCTCACAAAAAGAGCTTGTTGCTGCTATTTGTTCGCACAAAAGAGAAACCAAAAACAAAAAAGAAGGAAGAAAAAGAAAGAAGAAGAAAAAGAAAAGAAAAAAAAGAACAAAAAAAAAGTTTTCTTTGGGGCCGACATGATGCTATTATTGGGCCATTGTTTAGAGCTTGTTGTTGCCCATCACCACGATGATCACTCGAATGTTTGGACTAATGACCACTTGAGTGACGTTGCGCACTTGGTTATTAATTGAATGGTTTGTCGAAATCCGCTTGCTTGCTTGTTTGCTTGAATCGCTCGAATTGCTTGCTTGAATTGTTCACTCAAATTGCTCACTTGAATTGTTTGCTCGAATTGCTCGCTTGGATCGCTTGCCTTGTCGTGTCCACCTAACGGAGTTTGCATTTGCATGTGCTTGTTGGCAAACTCATGACTTATATCGCCATAAGTTTGACGGGGGTGTTGCAAAATTAGTTATTATTTTATTATAATTTATGGTTTTCTTGTGGGCCAAGGATATTAGAGTTTCTAGCCCGTTAAGTATATTAGGGTTTTGTTTAGTTTTCACCATATATAGTAGTGCTTGTATTAGTTTATTTTAACAAGTTAGTCACAATATAGCCTCTTGAGTTATGTAGCCATCATGACAATCTTACGTTCACTTAATAAAATTATAATAGTTTATAGTTAGTTTGTTCGATTGTTAATCGTGCAAACTGATATTCAACTCATATAACCTAATCATATCCTCTCTCTTAATAGGAAAAAATAAGCACCTTGAATGAATTATGGGATTAAAATTGAGGTTGCCCGTTTCCATTTTGAACGATAGCATATGAGGTAAAAAGATCGAACATCCATCCCTTTATTATAGGTAATTTAATTAGCCAAAGATCAATAAAAACTTTACTATTTAGCCATAAATCAGTGACATATTTTTGTTGTGGACTTAATCAATGATATATTTTTATTAATTAGGTATAGGTCAATGATTACATGGGCTTTAAGGCATTATCAATAATTAGAATCTTACCTTTTCTCCTTCTCTCTCATTTTTTTTTTCAAAAAAAAATTATAATTACATACTACCCGACCTTTCTCCTCCACCACACAACCAACCGCCAACCAAATTTGAGAAATATGCAGTCAAGTCATCCAGATGCACTCCATCTTCCCCCGCCAGGACACCACGTCAATCTCTCTTAGCCTTTTCTTACTCCCAATCCAGCACCACGTCAATCTCTTCGGCGAGCCACACTACCGCCATCACCCGCATGAGAAAAAAGACCCAAAATCAAACCCAAAAGGCTCTAATTTCAGTACATATGCCTTGTTGTTGCCATCTTTCACCGGCAAGGCCTTCTCGTTGAGCTCAAAATGGGTAAAGCCATGACGAGGATCTACGGGGGATGAATTTAGGATTGAATTTTATGGGTTTTGATGTTTTCTTCTTTTGGGTTTGAAATCTTTTTGCGTTTTGATTAATTTGATGAGGTTCTATCTCCTTGTGTTCTATGATATGAAATTTATAGTTTTTTTAAAGAAGTAATTTTATGGGTCGGGAAAGACTCCATGAAATGTGAAAATGATGACGGGAAGAAGAAGAGAACCTGGAAACGGACACTGCAATGCAGCGTTTGAATAGAAATATTAAAACATAACCAAGAAACAGACACTACATTGCAATGTCTAAATCAAAATGTGAAAGAGAGAAAAAAAAACTAGAAAACAGACACTGCATTGTATTTTCTGAACCAAAACGTAAAAAAAAGAAAAACGGACACTGCATTGGAGTGTCAAAATCTAAACGTAAAAATAAATAGTCACTCGAAGAATGAAGCATAGAAGGCATGTGAGTGATGAAAAAAAAAAGAACCAGGAAACGGACATTGTAATGCAGTGTCTAAATCCAAGTATAAAAAGTAGAATCATGTAACAAACACTGCGCTGCAGCGTCTGATCCGTATTAACCTATTCCAAAATATGAAAAATATGAGAAATGGGTGTCAGTTGAAGTTGGTGTCAGCTGTAATGGCAGATTACGTAATTTTTGTTTATTTTAAATGCATTTAAATATCATACATGATTGACCTATTTATAATTAACATAAATATTGTTGATCTATTGTCAATATGATAACTTTGTATTGATTTTATACAAAATCACCCTTTTATTATAATGGACCGCATCTTTATGTGGTCTATTGATGGAGTAGATCCTATATAATGCTAGGAAAGAGGAAAGGGTTCCTTGAAGCCCATCTTTATATATGCTTATTAGGTATAGTTAGAGGATACTCTATCACAAAAGCCTAAGGAAGAAGATTTTGTGAAATTGATGTCAAATATCTTCATGGGTAGACCCAAAACCCTAGCTAGCTTGTCCTCCCCCTCCATTTGACGTAACCAAATGGAGTCTTTAATCTTTATTAACATTCTTCCATCGTTGTCTACATTGTGGAACTACTGGGAGTCTTTAATTGTATCACAACTCAGAAGTTATCCAAGCTAATCCTAGCGCAATGCAAGATGCAAGATGCAAGTTGCAAGAAGTAACTGACTTTTCAATTAAATGTGATCTCCTGTACTCACCGTGTGGGGCACGGGATCCAGATCTACTCTGAATCTCTCTCTGGGGATCCATCCTGATGGTTTATCCTGGCCGTTGGTAGAGATCATACGGCCAAGAATTATTTTTTTTAACTGCTCTCCGCACCATCTTCTTCCGCATTCCTTTCCATACCGACATCGACCTCTCTTCCTTGTTTTTTTATAACTGAAAGCATGGGAATGCCAGTAATTCTATACCTTGTAATAGCAATTTGCCACGGTGCTGTCACAGGCGCCGAGGGAAATATGTTGTTCAACAAGGCGGTGTTTTACCGCTGACAGATACAACGAGTTCATAAATGAGTTACGAGCACAATTGACAACGGATGGTCGACCACAATATTCGATATTCCGGTGTTGAAGTCTTCTGCACCAGACTCACGACGCTTCACTCTGGTTATTTGACCTTGGGTGGATATACCAATATCACCCTGGCAATAGATGTTTTGAGCATGAATGTAGTGGCTTATAGTACCACTAACAAAGGAAAATCCCACTTTTTCAGGGACGCTCCGCTTGCAGCATTGAATACTTTATTATTCCCCGAAACAACGGTTTATTTACTTCCCATCATTTTCAATTATTTCGAGCTTGAGAGCGCCGCAGGTAAATCTAGGGAAGAAATCCATTTGGGACGTGTCCCTTTGAATTATGCAATTGCATATTTGTATGTTGACTCGCGTAAAGCCGAATCACTACTTGTGATTATGCAAATGGTCTCTGAAGTAGCTAGGTTCAAATTCATTGAGCAACGTGTCCACAACTGCATGTCAGGGAAGGGTTTTCTCCTGGACCTGGAAATGCTGAGCTTGGAGGATAATTGGTTACCTCTCTCGTTCGAGATCCAAAGGTCGCTCAACGGAGTCTTCTGTAACACCCCGGTCCCGAAATATTTACTTTAATTCGGGAAAATAATAATATTAGTGATAGGCCCAAACTAAGCTCTTGTTTAGTTAGCTACCATTTATCCAAATTCACTACTCAAATTCCTAATCCCTCACATTTTATAAATTTATAACCAATATCTAATTCCCCAAAACACAATATCAACTCAATTTACTACCCTTGTTCTTCTCTTAGACCAAAGTTCCATCTAATTATTAATTCTTGCTTATCTGGTCTCACTTAATTTTATGGCTGCATCTAACGTTTTGTTAGACTGCCTACGTACCCTGACAGGGATCAAGCCATTCGTAGTTCACAATTCCGAAAATCAAACCAAATTCGAATATATTTCTTTAATCCACAAATACCACAATCAGATTAAGATTCAAACCACGTCAATTAGATCTCAAATGCATAATTAAGATAACGAAATACGCAGAAAGCACAATTTCGGCTTCCTGGCTGTGCGCCGCCGCACCCGCCGCCGCGGGTGGTGGTCAGCCGCCCCGATTCGCCGGAAAATTCAACTATTTCTAAAAATTCTCAACAATTACAGAAATGAAGGTCTCAAAGAGTAGAGCAAACTTTATACCTACGGCCAAGTCCAATTTGGCCGGGAAAAACCTCAATTCGCCCTCGAACCGCAGGAAACCCTAAGAATGGGTTGTTTCAATCCGTCATTCCTGGTGCTCCGCCGCCTCATCGAAGGCTTGTAACATGTTCCTGGGTTCACAAGGAGTTCATTATTAATGGTGATGGTCAGAGTAACCTTCAAAATTTGGTGTATTGACACCATGAACCCGCCGGCCCTATGTGCGGGAATTCTTGTCTTTCAAGCAAATTTTACCCCAGTTTTGGGTGTTAAAAGGTGAAGGAAGGGTTGTGGAGTATTTCCTAGGAGGTGACACGGAATTTTTCACCGGAATTCGACCGGAGGGAGCCACGGAAACCAATGTTTCTGTCGGGTCGGGTCACTAGCAAGAAATGGGTCGATGGGGACCCGGTTTCCCTCATACCCTCTTCTCTCCTTTCCCTCTTTTCTCCCCCCTTCCATTGGTCCCCCGTCTCTCCCTTATCTCTCCTTCCCTTTCAATCACAGCCACACACATGGTGCTATATTTTATTCCAGATTTTTTGGAATCTTCTCATTATGTCAAAATGACTATTTTACCCTCAACTTCTATCGTTAATAACTTCTTCGTTATAATTCCGTTTCACGAACGGTTTGCGCCTACGCGTTCGTGAGGTTGAGCTCTATACAAATATGCCAAGAAATACGATAAAATATGTGAGAATAAAATACATCCTCGTATAATTCAATTTAGCCTACTAGGGGCATTTTCCCCCTTTTTCACTTATTGATTTAATTTACGCCGTAAATTAACAAAATTCTTGGAAACAAAACTATAAAATTTCCCAGTTCTATTTTCATAATCATGAATCGATTTATTCTCGATTTTCTCCACATATTCATAATTATGAATATCAAATTCATATATTTAAATTTTTAGGGTATTACATCTTCAATCAGATCATTGAGCTTCGAGGCCAATGAAACAACTCCGTCCTGGTATTCGGCATCAGGTCAAACATCATCCTCGGTGTCAAATTACTACACTACCAATGCAACACTTGCAATACTCGTACTAGGAATAGTGGAGCAGGTGCCCAATATGTAAACCAAATATGCACGGTACTAAACAGCATGATGCGCATCACCAGTCCATCAGGGTTGTTGGTGGATAAGCATGGAAGTTGGATCATAGGTGCATTGCACCTGAACAATGGAAAAAGAAGATGAAGGTCGAAATGTTCTAAGTGTTAGAGTAGTTGATATTCAAATAATGTAATGAACGGACAGGATTATGACATCTCAATGGTGTGTATCTTGCCTCGTGTCTAGTTTGTTAGAAGTTAAATGAAAACATGTGAAGTGCACGTGATCACAGTCACGGAGTGTGTGTGTGCGTGGGTAGCAACGGCTATAAACCCCACATTGTATGCCGACTTTGGTGAATCGAATCCAACGTAGATTCGAGGGAGCAACGTCCTCCTTCTTCCTAAACGTTCATCTTTGTTATTCAATCTCTGAGTTCATTTCAATTTCTTGTTGAATTGATTACAAAAACGTAGAGAAATTTAGCTCAAAAGTAGCTCAAACACTAACATGGCCTCAGAGCTAGGTTGGATTTGAATCTGGGAGTGAATTTGTGAGTGTTCATTTGGGTTTTCAACGAAGAACTAAGAAGCATAAAAATGGCCAGATCTAGCACCAATCTTCGTGCACCAATATTCACATGAGTCAATTATGAATTCTGATGTATCAAAATGAAAACAATTTTCAAGTCTCACAATCAGTGGAGCTTTGTTGAAGATGGTTTCACATTATCGAAGGAAGGGAATGAGACAGATGAGAACAAATTCTTGCTGATCAGGATCTCATTTCCAAAGATGTAAAGGTGTTGGGATTGATACAAGGAGCTGAGTGATGAGATCTTTCCCAGAATCGCAAATCAAGATACTGCAAATGATGCTTGGGATGTTCTTAAGCAAGAATTCAAGAGTGATGATCAAGTTATGGCTGTGAAATTACAAGGTATTCGCCGTAATTTTGAATATGCTAGGATGAGAAATCATGAATCTCTCTCTGATTATCTAGTTAGATTATCTAGTCTTGTGAATAAGATGAAGATGTTTGGTGAAACCTTGTCAAACAAGAGAATAGTTGAGAAAATGTTAATTAGTCTAACCCTTGCATATGATAATATTGTTTCTGTCATTGAGGGGACTAAGGAAATTGGATGAGATTGATCCAATTGAGGTTGTTGCAACTCTGAAAGGATTTGAGCACAGGTTGAAAATACATACTAAAGATAAGGAAGTGAGTGATAAGGCATTTAGCAGTCTTAGTATCCAAAACAAAAGTGGATCACAGACCACTAGGTACAAGGGGAAGAAACCTTTCAAATTTAGAGATAAAAATGGTGATTTTAAGAGTAATGATAGGCCTCAATATGCTGTCAAACCGTGGTTTAACAAGGAGAACACAAGAGAGGCATGTAAAATCTGTGGAAATATACACTATGGTGAGTGCAAATTCAAGGGAAAGCCTAAATGTCACAATTGTGGCAGATTTAATCATTTTGCCAGAGATTGCATAAGTAGACTAGTTCAACAGGTTCAAGTGGCACAACAAATGGAGAAGGAAACTTCTATGTTCTTTGCTTGTAATTCTGCTGCAATAGTCAAAAGTGAGCACGTTTGGTATATTAACAGTGGATGCAGCAATCACATGGCTTCACATAATTCTATGTTGATTAATCTAGACAAAAGTGTCTCAACAAGAATTAAAATGGGGAATGGACAAATTCTTCAAGCTAGTGGGAAAAGAACCTTGGTGATTGAAACCTAAAAAGGTACCAGACACATCAAAGAAGTAATGCTTGTGCCAAAACTAGATCAAAATCACCTAAGTGTAAGGCAAATGATGCAGCATGGTTATTTCTTATTATTTAGAGATTACCATGGATAAAAGCTTGGAGAGTCATGTTGTTCCAGGACAAATGACTGGTAATAGGTGGTTTCCACTACTTATGGAGGATATGTATGGTTCTGCACTAAATGCCAGTTGTGAGGGTGATGCTTGGGAATGTCACAAAACGCTGGGGCATTTGAATTTTAACAGCTTGCAATTGTTATCTAATAAGGAAATGGTGTTGGGATTACCAAAACTCAAGAAGTCATTTAGTGTCTGTGAAGGGTGTATGGCAGGAAAGCAACACAGAGATGCCTTCAGTAAAGAGCTGACTTGGAGAGCAATAAAGCCTCTAGAATTAATTCACTCAGATGTGTGTGGACCAATATAGGTCACAACATTTGGAGGAAACTGATACTTCTTAACTTTCATTGATGATGCAACTAGAATGTGTTAGGTTTATCTTCTGAATCAGAAATTAGAAGTGTTCAAAATGTTCAAAGTGTTCAAGAAATTCAAAGCCATGGTTGAATTGTAGAGTGGCTACAAAATTCTAAAGTTAAGAAGTGACAAAGGTAGAGAGTATAACTCTCATGAGTTTAATCAATTCTATGAAGATTTGAGGCTTGAAAAACAGTTGACAGTGGCTTATTCCCCACATCAAAATGGTGTTGCTGAGAGAAAGAACAGAACCATTGTTGAAATGGCCAAGAGTATGCTTCATGACAAGCATTTGGCCTATGAGTTCTAGGGAGAAGTTGCTAACACAGCTGTGTACTTACTCAATAGGTGTCCAACAAAGGCTATGGAAGACAAAACTCCATTTGAAGCTTTTAGTGGCAGGAAACCAGGTATTCAACATTTAAAAGTGTTTGGTTGTATCTGTTATGGTCACATACCTAGACAATTAAGACAGAAACTTGATGAATCCTCTATAAAGGTATCCTTGTTGGATATGGGAAGATGGATACAGAATCTACAACTTGAGTACCAAGAAGATATTTCTGTCTAGAAGTGTTGTATTGATGAGAATAATACTTGGAGTTGGAATGCAGAAAATGGTGAGAAACAATCATTTCCCGTCAATCTGAATTTACTTGAGATTGATCCATTACCATTGAGAGATGACTTTCAACTAGAAGGGAGCATGTGTGTAACACATGAATTCACTGATTCCTAAACTGAGAGTGGTGAGTCCAGTACTGCTAAAGCCACACCAGTTAAAGAGAGATCATTGAGTGAAATCTATTCCAGATGCAATGTAAGTATGATTGAACCAGAGAATTTCACTAATGATGCAGCAGATGTAGCTTAGAAGAAAGCAATGAATGCTGAAATTGAAATGACAGTGAAAAACAAAACCTGGGAATTGGTTAACTGACCATCAGGCAAACCTATTTTTGGAGTAAAAATGATCTATAAGACCAAACTAAACCTGGATGGGACAATTCAAAAGCACAAGGCAAGGCTTGTCGCCAAGGGGTATACACAGAAGCCTGGGGTTGATTTCAATGAAACTTTTTCTCCTGTTGCAAGATTGGATACCATCAGGACTCTCATAGCCTTAGCAACTCAAAAGAAGTGGAAGTTGTTTCAACTAGATGTGAAATCAACCAGAGGGTTAAAGCAAGCTCCTTAATGGTGTGTTGCAAGAGGATGTCTCCATTAATCAACCAGAGGGTTATATTATGTAAGGTGCAGAAGATGAGGTCTACAAACTTAAGAAAGCTTTGTATGGATTAAAGCAAGCTCCAAGGGCTTGGTATGAAGAAATTGATACTCATTTGCACAACTGTGGATTCACCAAAAGTCCAAGTGAAGCAACCTTGTATATGAAGTCAAGGGGAGAAAGTGAAAACATCATTGTCTCTATCTATGTAGATGACATTATCTACACAGGTAGTAGCACTGAGTTACTGGAAGAATTCAAGTGTGACATGATGAAACGATATGAAATGACAGACTTGGGATTGCTATATCATTTCCTTGGAATGGGAACTCTTCAGTCTGAATATGGAATTTTCATTAATCAATATGCAGTCAGCCTACTGTAGAAATTTGGATTAAAGGACTGCAAGCCTGTTAGTACTTCATTAGTGGTGAATGACAAACTTAAGAAAGATGATGAGAGTTAGAAAACAGATGAGAATCTATATAAGCAGTTGGTTGGAAGTCTTTTGTATCTAACTGCAACCAGACCATATATTATGTTTGCAGCTAGCTTACTTGTTAGATTCATGCATGGATGAACAAAGAAGTATTTGGGAGCAGCAAAGAGAGTGCTTAGATATATACAAGGCACATTAGACTATGGGATTGAGTATGAGAAAGCCAAAGAATCAATTCTCATAGGTTATTGTGACAGTGATCGGAGTGGGGATGAAACTGATATGAAAAACACATCTGGATATGCTTTCTCATTTGGAAGTGGGGTTTTCTCTTCAGCCTCCGTTAAATAACATAGTGTTGCTCTGTCAACAACTGAAGCTGAGTACATGAGTGCAACTGAAGCAACCACTCAAGTTGTGGGGTTGAGGTTTGTGCTTCAAGATTTTGGTGAAGAACAAACTTAAGCTACTCCTATCTACTGTTACAATACATGTGCCATTGCTATGACAAGAAATCATGTGTTCCATCAAATAACAAAACACATTGGAATAAGATATCATTACATTCGAGAAGCATTGTGGTCAAACATCATCAAGCTCATCTATTGCAAATCAAAATGTCAGCTTGTTGATATTTTCACCAAGGCACTTCCCAAAGATCGATTATGCACACTCAGAGAGAAGCTCGGTGTTAAACCAGCTACTAATAGGTTCGTTTTCGTACCTATCTTTATTGCTTTTTAAACTTAATTCTTGTGTCGTATTCTATGTTTTCCTTTTGCTTTTCATTAATTTGTTTACATTTGTGTTCTCAGGCAAGAAAATTGAACTCTAAAGCTAAAAGAGTATTATTGGGATGAAAGACATTTTCCACCCTGGAAGCAGAGGTTTGTTGTGCAGATTAGTCAAGTTGGAAGATTAAACTGTATTTCCTCAAAGGGAACCAAATGTTGAGCCTTATATGCTTGGAAATCTCTGGATGTCTAGTTTCTGGAGAATTTTATGGTTCACGATTCCGAGTTTTACAGAAGACGTTTTTGCTATTTTGGTGCAGACAGTGCAAAATGAAGATTCCCTGCAAAGTTCGAATATTGTCGAGAGTTTGGAGATTTAGTAGCATCCAAGGAACAAGCAGGGACACCACATTAAATGGAGGAGTCTTTAAGTCTTCTAACCTGATTATAAAAGGTGGAAGATGCACAAGATTAAAAAAAAAATGGCTCAGATAAATGCTATTAACCTATTCTTAATTGGAATATGTTAGCTTTTGAAGTTAGCCGTTCAGAAATTTGATGGGTTTTTGAACCTGAAGGGTCCAGAGTAGGGTTGAACGAAAATTGGAGTTTATAATGTGCTAGTTTGACAAACTTCAGAGATAGCAGCCGCACGGGAAGCTTGGATCAAAGTGCTTGCTCATTCCTCGGTTTTTTCTCCTTTTTTTTTAAGTTTTTTTTTTTGAGTTTTGAGTTTGCTATTTATTGTTGGACGTGAGTAACTAAACTCTTTGTAGTTAGGGCTTAGTATGAAGCCCTAGACATGATTCTTGCTTCGTTATAATATAATTCTAGTTTATAATTCTAGTTTCTTGGATGAATGCTTACTTTACTATTATAATGGATGCCTATGACTTGTTTCTTTGATTGATCACCTTATAAATCATGTCTTGGGTTATTATTGTTGTGATTATATGATGATCAACATATCTATCATATTTTCTTTGGCAACAATTGATTATGATAAGAAGTAATCAAGTGAAGTAACATCTTGAATTCTTAGTAATATACACATATTCTAAGGTTCTTGTGATATTCATATTCTCTTTGAAATTAATGGATTCTATTTCGTTAACTTGAGTAAACGTCATGCTAGGTTGCTTGATAGAATACTTGTAATGAGGTAAACAACATGCACTTTACATATCTTAGAGAGAATCAATATAACATAATCTACATGCCATGGATGTGTTATGAATGTTTTCATTCCAGTTGCTTGGAATTGTAAGTTGGTATTATAATGTTGGTTGATGAATGTTTAGTCGTGGATTACATGCTCTAACTTGACTCATATCTGATTTTAAATCCATTCTTAATTTTGTTGATTTTATTATTAAATTTTCTATTTAGTACCAATTCAAAACCAAATCAAATCTTTTTAAATGTGTGTTTGTGTGTTGATTTGCAAAGTAATAAACAATCTTCAGTGGGATTGACCCTTGCTTGCTCACTATACTATTAACATCTTTGTGCACTTGCAAGGTTAAAGCTTAGAAACTTTAGTAATCTTTTGGGTTGCTGAAGTGGGTAACAGCTACTAGCTTAGAAAGGAGTGTTGGTGGATAAGCATGGAAGCTGGATCACAGGTGCATTGTAGCTGAAGAAAGGAAGAAAAAGATGAAGGTCGAAATGTTCTAAGTGTTAGAGTAGTTGATATTCAAATAATGTAATGAACAGACAGAATTATAACATCTCAATAGTGTGTATCTTGCCATGTGTCTAGTTTGTTAGAAGTTAAATGAAAACATGTGAGGTGCACGTGATCACAGTAACGGTGCAAGTGTGTGTGCGCGCGTGGGTTGCAATGACTATAAACCCCACACTGTGTGCCAACTTTGGTGGATCGAATCCAAATTCAAGGGAGCAACGTCCTCCTTCTTCCCAAATGTTCATCTTTGATATTTAATCTCTGAGTTCATTTTGATTTCTTGTTGAATTGATTACAAACACGTAGAGAAATTTAGCTCAAAAGTAACTCAAACACTAACAAGGGTTGTGTGGGGACGCAAATGACGACGTCGATGGGAGTGTCATCCAACTGTGGTCATGCGGACTGGAACTCAGTAAGCAATGGACGTTCCAAACAGATGGGAGGATCAAATGCATGACCATCTTGAGCGATAAACATGGAAAGTATGTCATGAATTATGACTGTGATAAAGCCAACTCCAAAGCCATGAAGTAGGTATTATCTACTGACGGAACCATCACCAATCCTCACTCCGGGCTAGTCTTGACGGCCCATGGAGCTGAAAACGGCACCTCTCTAACAGCAGAAACCAATGTCAATGCTGCTACGCAGGGTTGGAAAGCGGGAGATGACGTAGAGCCTACCGTGACTTCCATTGAGGGGTATAATGATCTGTGCCTGGAATCTTACAACCACAACACCTTATTATGGATTCAGAATTGTACAGACAACAAGCTGGAGCAACAATGGGCACTCGTGATGGCACCATCCGAGTAAATAACGATCACAGCCGATGCATCACATCCCATGGCCAGAGCTCCATTGTCATTCACAAATGCGAAGGGTCAGTGAACCAGCGGTGGGTGTTCAAGTACGATGGGACAATTCTAAACCCTAATGCTACACTTGTCATGGATGTGAGAGATAGCAATCAATCTCTTGAACAGATCATACTGTATCCTTGCAACGGGAACCCTTACCAGCAGTGGGTCTCCTTTTTCTTAGTGCATGGTTGCCATGCATCCATAGATAAGAAATTATCCATTACTACCTTGTTTTCCAGCCATAACCGATCAGTATATATATCATAGCTAGCATCAGTTTACTGTACGAACTCTTTTACAATTAAGCATTATCTTTATTTTGCGCAATATGATTTGGACAATTATAGTAGTATTTTTGTTTGCCTTTGCTTAAACTAATAATTTACATGTGCTCAACCTCTAGGGCATCAAAACGCACACAGTCGTCGTTTTTTATGATTTACAATCTTCAAGTTGGTCGAATACTTCCTATTATGAGGATCTTATCACAACAAATATATTTGAGGTTGTTTATGTTCTAGACTTGTATGACAAATATTTCATTGATGAAAGGGTCGAACAGAAGGGAGAGATCATATTTCACTCATGCACTATGGTGTGCGATGCCAGGATTTTGATAGTGTACATACAACCTAATCATATCCTCTCTCTCTCTCTCTCTCTCTCTCTCTCTCTCTCTCTCTCTCTCTCTCTCTCTCTTAACAGAAAAAAACAAAACAAAACAAAAAAGCACCTTGTATGAATTATGGAATTAGAAAAAGTTGAGGTTGCCCGTTTCCATTTTTAATGATGGCATATGAGGTAAAAAGATCGAACATCCATCCCTTTGTCAACAATGTAAAAGCTTAAGAACTAAGTAAACACACCTCTACGAACTACCTAAGGACACAACCAATAATACACAGACACTTGACACAATCCTATGCACTCATAATCTTATCAACTCTATCAACCCCCCTCAAGCTCATGCGGTGAACTCCCAGGCATGAGATTGGAGCAATTTCCAGTAAACTGAGGAGAACACAAGCCTTTAGTAAACATGTATGCATGCTGATCTGCAGATGGAACAAACTGTAGAAGAACTGTCCCTTGTTGAACTCTTTCACGAACAAAGTGACAGTCAATCTCAATGTGCGTTGCTTTGGAGTGCAGTACTGGATTAGTGGCAAGAGCCATAGCCAAGATATTATCACAATAAAGAACTAGAACAGTAGGACATGAAATATGCAAATCCCTGAGAAGTTGTTGAATCCATATAACCTCAGCAGTGGTTGTAGCCATTGCCCTATATTCAGCTTCAGTCGAAGATTTACTCATTGTATGTTGTTTTTTAGAACTCCAAGAGATAGGAGTATCACCAAGAAAAATAACAAAACCAATAGTTGAATGTCGATCATTGGGATGCCCTGCCCAATTAGCATATGTGTATGCTTTCAACTGAGATGAACCTGATTTAAAACATAACCCCAAATGCATGGTACCTTTGAGATATCTCAAAATACGTTTCACAACAGCAAAATGAGTGTCTAATGGTGAGTGCATAAACTGACACACTTGATTGACTGAGAAAGAAATGTCCGATCTTGTAAAGGTGAGGTACTGCAAAGCCCCTACAATACTTATGTAAGCACTAGGATCAGAAATAGGTTCACTACCATGATTCAAAAGCTTCTGGTTAGGATGACAAGGTATAAGGCAAGGTTTACAATCCATCATGTTCATCTTTTGTAGCAAGTTTTTAACATACTTTGCCTGATGAACAAAGAGACCACGAGACCGATACTCAATCTGTAAACGAAGAAAAAATGCAAGAGACCTAGATCCTTCATTTCAAACTCTCTGATTAATTGAGTAATAACATTTTGCACTTTACATAGCCTACGTGGCATGTATTTTATTATAGTGGACCGCATCTTCATGTGGTCTATTGATGGAGTAGATCCTATATAATGCTAGGAAAGAGGACCGGGTTCCATGAAGCCCATCTTTATATATGCTTATTAGGTATAGTTAGAGGATACTCTATAACAAAAGCCAAAGGAAGAAGGTTTTGTGAAATTGATGTCAAATATCTTCAAGGTGGCGGCCACGGTGGACACAAAACCCTATCTTGCTTGTCCTCCCCATCCATTTAACGTAACCAAATGGAGTCTTTAATCTATATTGACATTCTCCCATCGTTGTCTACTCAATTGTGGAACTCGTGGGGGTCTTTAATTATATCACAACTCAGAAGCTATCCAAGCTAAACTCCTGTACTCGCTGTGTGGTGTGCGGGATCCATCTGGATGCTTCATCCTGGTCGTTGGTTGAGATCGTGCGGCCATGGATTATTTTTTTTAACTGCTCTTCGCACCATCTTCTTCCTCATTCATTTTCGTACTGACATCGACCTCTCTTCCTCTTTGTGCCGACATTGATGGATAGTCCAGCCACGAAAGCATCAGGCATGGTGTTGTATTGGGCAAGGCGGACGGGGACAGGGACAAATACGCCGTCGTTTTCGTTTTGGAATTTTCTGAAGGGTAGGGGAATTGTTTTCTGCGATTTGGGGTTTGGGATTTGGAAGTTTCTAGGGGCGAGGTAGAGGCTGGAGTAGGTCTATTTGCGGCTGCCGGCGGATTTGTTGAAGACGGAACTGCCGATTTTAGAGATAAACATGTCGTCTTCGAAGCGGTGGGTGGGTGGAATTGGGATGAGGAGTTTAAAAAAATTAATATATGGCCGCACGATCTCAACGAACGGCCAGGATGAAGTGGTCAGGATGGATCCCCAAGGATAGATTCGAAGAGGATCTGTATTTTGGTATGCGCTCTATTCTTCCTTTATATTTTTTTTATAAATTTTTTTTTTTTTTTTTTGAACGAAGACTATATTCTTCCCTTATATTTAAGACCTGGATTTGGAGCAACCTACCCAACATTCTGTTATGTAGAGTGTTTTTTCATTCATTATGTTAGGAGATTTTTTTTTTTTTTTTTAATTTACAAAAAGCGATATCGATTTCATTACTAAGCAAAAATAATTATGTTAATGCATGGTCATTTTAGACACATTAAAATAACATATAGTTATGGGCCTAATAGATGGGCCTGATGAGAGCCCACAAAAGGATGAGAAGACCAATACATTAGGCCCACAAGCCAGTGCACAGAAACCGGTAAACAAAGCACTACCACATCAACCACTCTTGGCCTTGGACAGTCTACTGACAAGAAGGAACGAGCGTAGAACCTAAAGTACTTTTCGACTGCTCAAGATAGTTGGCATGTCTGACAACTTTCTGGCATAGAGTTCCAAGGACATGTCTGCGCAAACATCAACTCCGGGTCAAGCGGATCCTTGTCTGACCCAGTCCCACTTTTGTGGGATCATTGTTGGATGAAATACTGGTTAACCAAGGACTAGATCACCGTTGGATGGAAGACTTTTTGGCCAAGGACTAGATCACCATTGGATAAGAGACCTTTTGGCATGTGATAGGCCACCTCTTCTAAGTGGTCAGTTTTCTAGTAGTCGTCTCTCTTGTGGTCAGTTTTCTAGTAGTCGTCTCTCTTGTGGTCAGCTCTTTATGGTTATCTCTCTAGCTATCGACTCTAGTGGTTAGCTCTCTATAAGACCACTTGTCATGAACACTTCCTCCAAGTGGTGAGCACTCCGGATGACCACCTCTTCTTAGCTCTCTACTGGATGACCACTTCTCCCAAGAGCTCTAAGGATGACCATTTCTCTTGAGTGCTCTACGGAAGACCACTTCTCCTGAGTTCTCTACAGACAACCATCTCTCCTAAGTGCCGGAAGACTGCCTCTTCCGAGTGCTTTACGGACAACAGCCTCTCTCGAGTGCTCTCTACGAATGACCACCATTAAATGAAGGTCGTTTAACTATTTGACCAACACGAGATATTTATTAGTTTGTAGAGCTTTTTTGGGATTTATATATCTATTAAACAGTAATTTTTATGCCTAACAACTTCAATCCTCTTTATTCCCACGTATAGCTTGAATTCTATGGATCCCCATTTGATCGAGATGTTGATCTAATGTATTTTCGACATTCAACATCAAACGCTCTTCTATTATTTCTACTAATCTACAGGTTTATTAGGATATTTGTGTAGGTTATTCAATTATGATGTGTCATGGGACGCTTGGGTGCCTATATTGTTAGCTGAGCAATTTTTCCGAATTGGTGGTCTTAAATACGTACTAGCAGTAATTGGGTAATTATTGTATACAAAACAATTTCGTAGAAAGTCAACATCATCAAGTGTATTTCAAATATGAAGGTATGATAGGAGTGGAGAGTAGAATTTGTTGAAAAACCGCACACTAGATCTTGTTCTTTAATGTAACCAACGGCAATAGACTAAAACTTAGCAAAATAGCGAAAACTAGAAAACTCACAAGACTTATACCAGTTCGGTAGAAATTTTGCCTACGTTTAGTTGTGATTTCTCTAGGTAGAGAAATCACCGCTCCTTTGATTAATATTAGAGATTACAGAACTTTTACAAACCCTAGAACTAATTTCTCTCACTTGTCTCAATTGTCACAGTTTTTCCTCTCTAAAATTTAAGCCTTGCTGCACCCTATTTATAGGCATAGGGTGCAGTTTACATGTCCTTTACAAATTATAATTCATATTCTAAGTGGAATAGGAAATTAGACATCCCTTCCAATTCCAAATAGACTTCTAGGATTTCTAATCTAAATTGAATGAGGAAACTAAGATTTTTTCCTAGCCCTTTTAAGAGAAGAATCGGTGCACCCTTTTTTACCCTAAAACAATCCTAAACAGAAAAGGACACTAATTGACGAGCCAAAACCTAACAGAATTATTCAATTCAATATTGTAGACTATGTTTGGACTACAGAGTTAAATTTCCTAATGCAAGAGGCAATCTTTTTATGTTATAAAACATACACAGAATATTTGTGCTTCTTCATATTCTCATTGAGCTTTAATCAATCTTCTTAGTAATAGTTGTTATGTGTAAAAAGATTGAAATATGCTAATATAGCATAGTATTAATGGTAAGGGTGTGATTAGTGATTTTTGTTTTTCATGTTACTAAGATTTAGATTAAATTGGTTGGAAATTGAATTATTTTGCAATTATTGTAATTAAATTGGAGGGAATTGACCTTTCTATTCTCCAAAGTCTTTGCTATAAATTACATTTACCTAAATTTTGTGATTTTTTTTTTTTTTTTTTTTTTTTTTTTTGTCTATCTAACAGAGTTTTGTGATTGAAGTTTGTGTTGGGAAAGGAAAGATTTTTTAAATTCTATTTTAAAAAATTTTGGGTTATGTGTGTGGATATTATTTGATTGAATGAGAAATTGATGTTTTTTAATTTTTTGTTTTATTTTGTAGGGTTTTAGCTAATAGGCAACCGGCTGCAAGGTAGAAGAAGAGGAAAGTGAGGTGTACGAATAAGCTGGAGAGGAAGGTGCAGGCGCTTCAAATCGAGGTAACCACCCTCTCAACATAAGTCATTCTATTACAGGTACAATACCCGTTATTGATTGTTTTTCCTTCTTCGTTAATTGGAATCAAATTGTGGTTTTTGATATTCTATCAATGGAAAAGTGAATCACACGCCACCCAAGCCTCTTTCAGTTCTAGAGATCTCAGTATATATCTAAAATTTCCATAAGACACTGGTGGAAAAATGTATTTAACGATTTACATTCATATGCATAGACTTGACTTCTGAAAATGCATCCTGCAAAGGTATGGTTCATAAGTCTACAATGTCTGAAAATGTATCCTGCAAAGCTATGTTTCATAAGTCTACAATATCGATAAGGATAATACATAGATATCACATAAAAAATATTAGATCAAACTTAATTATCTTTCATTGAATTATGAGATATATCTAATTCAGTCAGCAATTTAAGTTGACCAATACTTTCTAGAATAGTCCTATTAAACTGGGATGAGACCTAATATTGAACTTCAAGAAAGATAAAGGTGGTTTAAATTTCTAAACTTTCTAACATGATCATCTGTAAAATGGCCTAAAAGATTATTAAACTCCAATGACAATTATTCTATTCTCTCCGAACTACAAATAGACAAACTCTCAAACAAATCGGATATATCTTCATTTAAATTGTTGTTTGACATATCAAGATCCTTCAACTTCGCCTCACTAATCCCAATTTTCAGCAGGATTTCCACCTCTCTGATTGGGATCTCTACCACAGTAATACTTGGGTGGGTGGTAAGATAAATCCTTTTTTGCTCCATTTGAAGCATCTTAACTACTTGGATTTGAATTACAACAATTTTCAAGGATTGCAGGTTCTCCAACAACCCATTTAGGTGGAGATTTGATTCCATATTGTTTACACATCTATCTTGAATGTTGTCTTGCAGAATCTGGTAGCTAATTCCAAGTTTACTATCTGATGTGCTATTAGACATTTTTTTTGTAAAATTAGATACTTTTGTATGAAGATTTTTCTTTACAATTTAGTAATTGGATTGCTCCTTTAGCTGTGTGAACTAATAAAAGTTTCAGGTTGTGGACTCTGAACTATTGAATCTCTATGGTTTCTTTTGTTGCGTCCAATTGTTGTCATTATTCCAATTGGGTAATTTTGGGTTTTTTACGATGTTTATTTGTTTACTAATCAATTAGGGGGTCTAGACTCTTAATTGCAGGTGAGGAAAACAGAGAGCCAGCAAACACCCAAAAACGTAAATTTGTCTTCCACTTCTTCTAAGTTTTCATATTTCTTTTGTGTTATGATTTGTTCAATTTGTTGAATTTTGAAATCACTTAATGAAATAAAATTTCCGAAACATGTTAAGAGTGTAATTTTACGCATTCAATTTGAGTTTAAAAACAACATTTACAGTCAATGTATATTTTGTAACACCATCTTTGATATATTTTAAACATAATCTTTTGTATAATTTTCTATCCTGCAGCAATGCGCGAGCATAATTTCTAGTATAGGCCTAAAATTGTTGTTCAATGTGGTGAAAAAGGAGTGGGAATAGATTTCTTAATGACTTGCTTATAGTTTTGCTACTCCAAAGTTTTTGAAAGACATGCACTGTTCACACTTAAAATGAGCTCCCTCCTAGATCTGGTATTTGTGTCGTGTTTTTTGTGTTCGTGTCATTTTCGTGACATACCGATATCTTAACGGGTCATGTCGTTTAACACCCGTCAAAGTAAACGGGTAATATGACCCGACCCGAAATTAACATGTTAATATTATCAAGTAATATGACCCGACCCGTTATCCGTTAAAAAAATATATTTTAAATCAATAAATAATGAAAATGAAAAACATAATTTGACCCCAAAAAAGTTGAAAACATAATACTAAATTTGTATATGTATATCATATTGTCACATAAATATTACTTCAAAACATAAAAACAACATTTGTCTTTTAAGTATTACATACCCCAAAATAAGAGTCTAATGAAAAAACATTAGTACATTACCACAAAATACCAAATGTTCAAGGATATGCAAAATGAAAGGAGTTGCATTTCACGGTTGAGGAAACCTTGCACTTTTTTTTACAATAAAACCCTTCAATTTCATCAGTCACCAAGGGAAATGATATTGGTTTATTTTGAACTCCCTTAAAAATATTATTCATGAGGGTTTGTATAGTTTTAAAAAGTCAAACGACGATGTATCCATCCTTAAAGAGTAAAGGATTCGATCACTAGCATTTACATATTGTTTCACATTTTTCTCACTTGTAAATAAATTATTGTATTTTTTTAATGTGTTTGTTATTTTTAAATTACTTGATATTTTTATTTTTAATGTGTTTCATAATTTTTTGATCTCACTCTTTGCCTATAGTATACTATAAAAATAAATAAAACTTCAAAAATTTTAAATTTATATAGAATAATAATACAATAATACATATTTTAATATACAATATATACATGTAGACTATGGCTATTGTATTTTATAGTAAGTTTTTTTAAGTAGTTTAAAATATTAAAATCATCAAAATAAACTTTTTGTTAACGTGTCGAAACAGGGTTAGCCACGTGTCACTCTCGTGTAAACCTGTTAAGGACCCGTAAATAACGGGTTCTTATCGTGTGACCCGATAACGACCTGATTAGTTATCGTATCGATCCAAAACCTGTTATTTTCATGTTGTTTACGTATCGTGTTAACAGGTCGTGTAAGAAATTGTCAGGTTTACTCCCCCCACCCCATTTTCTTTTTCGAGTAAAGTCCCTTTCCTCTTTCCTCCCTCATTTTATTAGACAAAACCAAAGTCCCCAATGTAGCAAATATAATGGGAATTGTTATTAATACTCCAAATTTCTTATTGTGCGGTTCAAACTTTTTATATTTAGAAATAAAATGCAATTGTGAGGAGTGCAAATTGAGATTTTTAGAATGCCAAAAATAATTCCCAAGATAACTACATATGGATAGTGTCCCACCAGCAGAATATCAGAAATTCCTCCAAATGAAATAAAATCCAAGTTGATGGTGCATATAAGCTCACCAATTATTTGAAATTAAGAGATGATACCATTCTAATCCATGTCCGTATACATAATAGCCTTAATTATTGAGATTAGTTACAATTTCATGTTCATCAACTTTGTTGACTTGCTACTTGCATCTTCCATCTGTAAAAAGCTAGACCTAAATAAAAGAAAACTTGCAAAGGCTAGGAAAATATAGTGATGAAACAAATTTGATATACAACCAACCAAATGTTGCTTTCTCTATGCATGGCTTCTGGTGAATCAGCAAGCACCGGTTACAGTATTAGAGTGACCATTAATATTGAACCAAGGACTTGGAAAATTGTCCAAAAATTGATCCGAAAACCAACCATCCATGACTGGTTCCAACTTTCTATCCAAATCCTCTAAGCTTGGGAACATTTCATCACTCACCATAGTACCCAACACGACATTTTCATTACTAATTTCATCCTCTTCCAACAATTTCGCTTCCTCTTTTACGATATTAATATCCGCGCTTTCCACAAACTCGCGGTCATCTTCAATGGATGCGGCAAGATTAGGCGTAGCCGGAGAATTTGAAGAACTACTACATTTGTCCTTGTTTTTAGATGAAGGGAATTTGCTTCTGGTGCTGCCAGCAAGAGAGTTTCGACGAGTTGGATGAACATGGTTGTGTTCTGCAGTGTAGGTTATGATGAACGTTTCAGGACTGGAACAGCTCCTTTCTACTTGTTTTCTCGCTGAACATCCTTTTGAGCTGCTGCATCTGTAATAGCTCCTCGGATGTGGCGATCCCTTGATGGGTTTTTGCCCATACTTACGCCACGCCCACACATCGGAAAAGATATCTTCTGCTTTAACCTCTTTCACAACCCTTTTGTTCTGATTCTTCCTGCTCAAATTAACATTTAAAAAACAAAATTAAAAAAAAATTAAACATTTGGAAAACTTATAAATCTAGAATCATTAAGTCAAAATTAAAAATTAAAAAAAAAAAAAAAAAAAAACACTTTTTAACCTCATTTATTTCTAACAAGTAAGATACTGATACTTGCAAGTTAATTAATTTCTTTAACCAATTGTCAACACTCTGATTGTTTGTGTGACAGTATCTACTATATACGATTACTGAAATTGCTTGGGATACCGTATTTTAGCTTTTACAATACATTTCTTAATTCAAGATCCCTCTTAATAACTAGAATCAAATAATTATTAGTAGATTTGTTCCGAAAATAGGAATGGGCTAGGATTATGAACTCATATAATCTGATGGTCAGACTCGATTTCATGGTTATAATAAAGTTCATTGCATACCATACCAAACCAAAATAGGGTTAGATACATTCTAATTATGAGAAGGGGAAATTAGATAAATAACCAACCTTATTCTTTTACAAATACGTGCTGATTCCTTCATGTTTTTTATCAGCTTGGGTGCTTCTGTGATGACTTCTTGGGGAACAGATATGGAGGAGGCAAGAATAGTTGGTGGGGATGTAATTTGATTAACTGGGTAAAAAGGCTTGTAAAGCTCCTCCAATTCATCTAAAGTTGTTGTGGCTTCAAAAGCCTGAGGAAAATAATCTTGAAAAAGTTCGTCGTCTTCCTTAAGGCTTAAAGGAGCAAAAAAATATGGTATCTGGGAGTCCTCCATGACTTCATCAATATCGGTATTGCACCCTCTTACCACAGCTTGCAAATCCCAGTTCTCCATGCATACAATATCTCAGAGAGAGAGAGAGAGAGAGAGAGAGAGAGAGAGAGAGAGAGGTTTGTATTAGCTAGGCAGCTGACTTTGGTTTGTAAAGACATAAGATGAGAAGAAATCTGCAAGGCTTGCTCCCATTTATTAAGGAGGAGACTCAGATTGTCTTAAACCCAAAGTGCTTTCTCACTGAGTTGACTTTTGGACAAAGTCAGAAAAATTTGTGCACGCTATTTAACCATTTGACAACGGAGTAGGATTTTCTTCCCTTTTTTTTTCCTCCCCTTCTCTCCCCTCCTATTTGAATCTCTCCCCTCTTTTTTTCCCTTTTCTTCCCTCCCCTCCTATTTGAACGGTCACGGTTAAGCCACGTCAACATCTTATATTAATTTTTTATAGCAAGAGAAAGACAAAATAAGAGAATGTGAGAGAAAGGGATGGAAGGAGATAAAAAGAGGAGGGGAGAGAATCCTAGTCCTTTGACAATTGGGCACCTTTGGCTTTTGGCATCACCAGCAGCCAATAAGGAACAAAGAAATTATAGATGTCAAAACTGAGCGAGTACGTACGTTTTGTGTGGGGCGTATGTGCGACTGCGTTTAGTAGTTATCATCTCATATTTTCAGGAACAATAATTTGGATTTTTTTTGGAATATCTACAAGCTCGTCACTCTTTCGTCTGTCGGCCGCGAAGGCTGACAAATTGGCATAAAATTTTGTTAACTTGCCTGTTATAAATTGGGAATTTTCAACACATACGAAAATTAAGTTTTTCTTTATGTGCAAGTTGCTGCCAATGCACCTCTCATAATTGAGTGAAATTCTTTTGGTTTTTCCGGTGAGATTGAGTGAAGTTCTTAATAAGTTAGTTTGCGAACTTTGTGTCATATCCATTTAGTACTATTTGCATATAATACAGACGGTTAGAGTTTTGAAATACATTCTGTAGTGAGCCCAAAAGAATATGTCAAAAAATATTTTCCATGATTCTAACAGTGTATGCTATATGGTATCGCTATTAGGAAAAACTATTTGCGCGACAAAGTAAAATCCGTCGCGCAAAGACATTTTCCGCAACGAAAAAAAAATCTTCATCGCACAAGGTTGGTCAACTTTGCGCGACAGAGAACTTCGTCGTGCAACAATGTTTGCATGACCGAAAAAAGATGTTCATAGTGCAAAGCTAGTAAGAAAACCGCGGGTCATTTTTTTTTGGAGCGAAAATAAATGCGCAACGAAGATTTTCCCTCGGAACCTTTGCGCGACAAAGTCTTCGTCGCACAAAGCTCGTTCAGTTTTTGGAGCAGAGCATTCAACGCATGGGAATCAGAGGAACACTGCACGACAAAGGCTTCATCACGCAAGTTACAGTCAGTTTTGAGTCAGACCATTCAATGCATGTGAATCAGAGGAATCTACATTGTATTTAGTGCGGGTCTTTGCGCAACAAAGCTTTCGTCGCACAAAGGCTCTAACTTCCTATAAATATGCACTTCTGCTCTCCTTATTCTTCATAATTATGTACTCCTTCTTCTTCACAATTCTATTCCTGCTAGGATGGAGGATAAAAACAAGGTTCAGAGCGTGCCCCCCAACCCGTATGATTTGAGGCAACATGTGGAGTTCGCGTATGCAATTGGTGTAGCCATGCGGAATAATTGTCCTACTGTTGAGTGGCGTTCTTAGAAATACGTGCCCGAGAATGTGAAGAAGGCAGTGATGGATGAATTATTAGTAAGTATACTCTTGATGACGATACGAACGAAGAATTGATGGAGGCAGCGTTGAAGGGAGGTTACAAGCGGTGGCGTTATGAAATCGAGCGGAATGGAGGACCATCGAAATAGTAGTTTTAAATTTATGTTTTTTAGGACTATTTAAATTTAAGATTTTTTTATAAGTTATGTATTTGGACTTAATTAGGCTTTAATTCCTATTTGGTTGTTTAAATAATTGTATGGAATATAATATCAATTGATTTAAGGTTTTAATTATTTTTAGAATAAATATTGCAACTGAAAATTTGTTTGTAATTAGGAAGTTTACGTAAACATAGATACCTATGTTTACGTAAACTTTATAATTACAATCGATCACGTTCGTCACTAAAACGTTTGAGCGACAAGGATTGTCGATGTGCAAAACCTTACGCGACAAAGCCTTCGATGCGCAAATGGCATTCAGTTTTAGGTCAGCGTATTTGGTGCGTCTGAATCAGAGAAATCAATACCTTATTTAGTACAGATGTTTGCGCGAGAAAGTCTTAGTCACACAAAGTCCCTAACCTTCCTATAAATGTGCGCTTCTGCTCTCCTTATTCTTCACAATTCGTTTCGGAAACACTTACCAAGTCTGCAGATTATAATCAATTCGCTCTTTGATTGTTGGTACGATGGCCGACAGTGGTGCACATTCGTCAAAGACAACAAATGGCGAAGGTTACGGAAAAGGTTTGTGTTGTAAATTTTGCATTTTGTATAAAAATTTTATTTAGCTTCAATATTATGAAAATATATTTTGTGGATAGACAAGAAGAAATTTGCTACGATACGGGTTCGACACACTTATGGTCGCAGCTGTTACCGAATCACTGCTGACGAAGTAATAAGGGTTGTGAAGTCAGAACAGCGCGCCAGCTTTTGGTCTGACATTGGAGCATTGGTGCGTACCAAATGTGTTGTGGATTGGGAGTCTTGGAGAGCCATCCCCGAGGAGCTAAAGATGCACATGATTTATGAGTTAGCTGTATGTGTTAATTTTATTAGTTAAATAATAATGTTTGTTAAATATAATATAATAGTGAGCTTTTAATTTATTAATTTTTGCATGACAGCCCAATTGGGACATCAACAAAAGTGACCCAATGGGCCTCGACCACGCCCTCACGGTTTTGTTTCTGGGAACTCACGAGCAACTTCTTAGTGGGTCACCCATCATGGGAGTGCTCTAGTCCCCTTCTCGCTTAACTTCGGAGTTCCTACGGAACCCGAAGCCAGTGAGCTCCCAAAAAGCCTCGTGCTAGGTAGGGATGGGAATATACACTTAAGGATCACTTCCCTGTGCGATGTGGGATGTTACACAAATGGTATAATGAAATAAGTTCTTGATTTATTAAGTATTTATGTGGTTTGAAAAAATTTGAAGAGTGAATGTAAAAATAAATTTTTTTTTTTCAAAAAACGAACGTAAAAGAAAAAAAAAAGTAATGCGCAATGTGTTATAAAAACACGGCAAAGCGTAGTTGGATGGTGCCAAAAAGTTGAAGCGCAAGGTTTTGTGCAACGATGCTTTCATCGCGCAAGGTCTTTCACTTTACTAAACTTAACCAGAATGCAGAAAGGCAGAAGCTGCAAAACAATTGCAACAGCTGCCTTCCCTTGCTGAAATTTCCAGCCATCGGGATTGTTGTTTGTCTCGGAGGTATAATTTTTCTTAACTAACTTATTTAATTTCCATTCATTTAAATTGTGTTGTATGTAGTTTATAGGTATTGTGAGTTTATGTATTTGTATGCAAACATTTTTGTATGGGTGTATAAAAAATGGTTTGCAATGTTCATATGAGCTTAGTTTCTCGTTTGAGAATTAGTTGGATTTCGCGAATGGATGCGAAAGCTTGACTGCGGTCCAATTAATTCTTGAATTGTCCCAAAATTTTGGACAGTTTGAGAATGCACAGTTACATGTTGTATTTTGCGGTTCACGCATTAAAGTTTGAATGTGGGAAATGTGGTAGCATCTCTTTGCGTTCTTCGGATGCATCATAGTTTTTTGTATCTACGTTGTGCACTTGAAGAACTGCAGGGAGATAAGACTCATACCAGAGGCATAAAGTGGCATGTCATAATTGAAGTTGTTGTAACCTTGAAATTTTTTTGTGTTTGCAGGTGAAATAGACAAACAGTGGATACATAATCCTAACAGATGTGCTGATGATTATTTGGATGGAACAAATGAGTTCATTGATTTTGCAATTGCAAACAACTGTGGTTCAACTCAAATTTGGTGTCCTTGTAGAAAGTGTAACAACATAATGATTGAATATTTTGAAGTTGTCCGATACCATTTAGTCAGAAATGGGATGATGGAAACCTATACTACGTGGAGTCATCATGAAGAACAAATACAATATGCTTCATCCTCCCACATTACCCAAGCAGTGGATACAGTTGAATTTGTTGTGGAGCCAAATGACTAAATTATGGACATCATCAATGACGTTTTTCCAACTGCTAGTTCGAACATGAATAAGGAAGTAGAAGATGACGTCCCTCCCACCATGGACAATGAAGCATTCGAAAAATATAAAAAACTATTAAAAAGTGCCAAGCAAGAATTATACCCAAGTTGCAAAGGATTTTCGGTGCTCACGGCCATTGTTGAGTTGATGCATGGCAAAATAAAGTTTCATATGTCGAACTAGTGTTTTGATTATTTTTTGGAGGTTTTCAAGAGGATGCTTCCAAAGGACAATTGCCTTCCTAAAGATCATAAAAGTGCAAAGAAGGTGCTGAGTGGTCTTGGATTGGGATATGAAAAAATTCACACGTGTAAAAATAATTGCATTTTGTTCTACAAAGAGAATAAAGTGTTGGATAAATGCCCTGTATGTAATGCGTCGTGGTTTAAAATGACCTTTTAGAATAGAACAATGAAGATTCCATAAAAAGTTATGCATTATCTCCTATTAAAGCCCAGGTTGCAACGATTGTATATGTCGACGCGCACTGCAAGCGACATGAGGTGGCATAAAGACAGACAAGTGGATGACAATGTTATAAGACATCCTACAAATGGAAAGGCATGGAAAGAGTTTGATCGAATGTACCCCAATTTTGCATGTGAGCCCCAGAACGTTAGATTGGGACATGCGACATACGGGTTTAATCCGTTCGGGGTTCTAAACCAAAACCACAACACTTGGCCAATCTTCGCAATTTCGTATAATTTACTGCCTTGAAAGTGCATGAAAAAAGAATATATGATGATGACGTTGTTGATAACCGAAGATTCGGCCACGTCTATTGATGTGTGTTTACAACCGTTGGTCGATGAACTAAAAGAATTATGGAAAAACGGTGTTCCTACGTACAATAAATCTATCGGGAAGATGTTCACTTTGAAAGCAGCCATGATGTGGACTGTAAATGATTTTCCTGCATATGCTATGATGTCTAAGTGGAGCACTAAAGGCTATTATGCATGCCTAGTTTGCAAAGAGAACACAATGTCTAGTTGGCATGCGGAAAAGTTTGTCACCTAGGGCATCGTAAATGGTTGGCATGGGACCACGAGTAGCGTCAGGATGAGACAACCTTCTTCAATGGCACATAGTTTGGGCCAAGACCCAGAGAATGGTCCGGAGATGAAATTTTGGCTAAAGAGAAAAGGACAAGACCAGACACACAAGATGAGGTTGTTCGAGCTCCCGTACTGGTCCAAATTAAAATTGAGACACAACATCGATGTAATGCATGTTGAGAAAAATGTGTTTAATACACTAGTCGGAACTATACTAGACATTGAGGGAAAAACAGAGGACACAATAAAAGCTCGGATCGATTTGGAAAAAATAGGCATTAGGCCAGGTTTATGGATGACGAAGGACGAAGACATAGCCAAAAAGAAGCTCGCATCGTTTTCGGTGAAACCGGATAAGAGGATATTTCCTCCAGCTTTCTTCACAAGCATGATCCACGTGATGATTCACTTGTCGAATGAGGCACTCATAACTGGACCCGTCAACTATCAATGGATGTATTTGATAGAAAGGTATATAATCGCCATAAATACTTTAGTTTGTGATGTATGTATGATTTAACTAATTTTATACACTATTTTGTTAATTGATGCAGACTACTGGGTGAATTAAAAAAAAGAGTGTACGGAACAGGGCAAAGCCCTAAGGATCAATCGTGGAGGCATGGGTCGCATTTGAGTCGCTTACATTTTGTGCAATGCACCTACAAGACATTGAGACTACGTTCAACCGACAGCAACACAATAATGACGGTATGTTTTTCCCCAAATTGCACAACCCTTTTGGCGAACCAATCAGAATGGAGTCGTTTAACAAAATGGACCTGGAGGTAGCACATTGGTTTGTACTTAACAATTGTGATGAGACAATTACCTAGCTAGATAAACATGAAGAGTTGATGAAGCGGGAACATCCTTCACATTTATATACCAAAAAGCATAATGAATTGTTTCCTCGATGGTTTCGTGAAAATGTAGTTGTTCGTGTTTTGGGTTATTTGCATAATTGTAAATGTTAAACTAACATGGCAACTTTTTCTCATTTATTTAGGTGAAGAAATTGAAGGAAATGAATTCACCCTCTCACACTGAATAATTGTACAACTTGGCTATTGGGCCTCTAAGCGCAAAATTATACTTCGGTTGTCATGTAAATGGCATAAAGTTTTTGGCAGCTGATCGCGATGACAAGCTTTGTATGCAAAATAGTGGGATACATGTCTCGGGTGCTGGCAACATTGCAGAAATTAATTTCTATAGAAAACTGACAAGTGTTGTGTAATTGCTTTACAAAGACCGATGTCAAGTTATCCTGTTTAAGTGTCGCTGGTTTGATACAAACCCACGTAGGGTTGGAGGTGTTAAGTGAGACAATGGTTTGCTATCGGTCAACACTAACAGATGTTGGTATAACGACAACCCCTACATTTTGGCAACGATGGCCAAACAAATTTTCTATATAGATGACCCCTAAGGGCGGGAAGGGATGGAAAATAGTTCAGAAGATTGAGCACAGAGGGCTGTATGATATTCCGGACTGAGATCTTGCTGCCGATGACGATTATGGTGACATTGTTGACCAACAGTTGGAGACTTCAACAGAACTTGGTGCAGATACACTGCGGGATAAGACTATTGTACAAGAACCGTATCGGGTAGCCGGAGGTCCTGAAATCAAAATACCGATCGACTCCATTATGATTGACCTTGGGGATCTTCCGCGATACAATGCACCCGAGCGTGCAAACGACAATGTTGACGTGCCTACAGATGAGGAGGAATGGGAGTCTGAATCTGACGATAGTGATGATTTTTATTTTAGTTCAAACGAAGATTAATGAAAAATTGCGATGTAAATGTAATGATATTTATTGAATGGTATTTATTTTGTATACAAACAAAAGTTTCATTTAAAATTTGTAACAAAATTAATTAAAAAAATTAATTTATTTATTTAAATCAAATAATAAATTAAATTTACATACATGCGCGACGACGTTTTAGAAATGTTTGTCAAGCAAATATTTAAAAATTCATTTTTTAACTGGTGGCGCGACGAAAATTTAAACACCCTCGTCGCGCAAACATGTAAAGATTTGATTTTTTTTTGCCAAACTTAGGCACGTTCTTATTTCGACGCTTTCACTCTATCTCTCTCTATCTTAGACTCACTCAATCTCTCTCTCGATTCTATCCGAAATCAAGCTCTCTCTCTCTCTATTCTCTCAAGCTCCTCATTCTCATCACTCATTATCTCAATGTCTCCATCTCTCGCACTCTCTCTATTTCTCTGCCTCTCTGTCACTCTCCCTCTTGCATTCGCCGCACTCCGACGCCACACCCTTTCCCTGCCCCCACAACATTACTAGGTAAGCACCTAGTCTCCCTTAATTCAATTATTTATAAGTGCAATTTTCTCAATTTTTCTATTGAATTGTTTTAATTACAACATTTAGGGATTTAGTGTTCGAATTAGGAATCCTGGGTTAGGGATTTAGGGTTGGAATTGGGAATCCTGGGTTACAGATTTAGGGTTTGAATTGGGAATCTTGGGTTAGGGTTTTCAAATTGAGATGAGATTTTGACCTTCCCTTCGCTTGGAAACAGAATGGAACTCTTGCTCTCGTAAGGGGAGATATATCTCAGCAATATTTCCCTGCCTCTTTCCCTATGTCTTGTTAATAGGGAAATGCAATAATAATATAACTTACAATATTATGTATTTCTTAGCTGGAATTTTCGTAGAAATTATGTTCGTAAGATTAATCCAACATGGACATACTAAAAGTTTTATGAACTAAAGTGGACTAGCTAGTTCTTGTTTCTTTGACAAAATAATTAAGTGGCTTAATTATTTCCTTTTCCTAAGAAGGTTAATGAACCCTAAACCCTAATATATATATACGAGAAATTTTCAAGTGTATATATGCGGCGCATTGAAATGATGGTAAAATTAGCAAACACGTGGAGTTCGGAGCGAAGTCAATCAAACAAACCTAAGATTGACATGTCTGTTTGTGAGCCTTTGATTCATTGCATATGGAATCATAAGTTCTTAGGTGCATATAGCTAGTACTTAGTTGTCATTCCTTTATCATTGTTTTTCCATGAAACATTATAACAATATGGTAACAATTACGTTGTTGGGATTATCCTTAATCAGAGCAAACAAAGTAAGTATTCATCTTCATGTCCAACCTGGAGGTCAATCAAGTCCAAACTAATAATGAAGACACTTTAAAAATATATGACAAAAAAAAAGAGGTTTTGAAAATATTCAGGAGATCACTTCAGTACGGGTAAAAACGATGTGAGCAGTTAGTTACACTTTCAAAATAAAATGCTAACACCTTATCTACTGCATTTTTCATTGTCAATGTTATGATACTCTGAATTATATTTTTGTTCCTGAATCTTATAATCATATACATAGAAATAAAATAAAAGTCGTAGTCCTTGTCTGAGATTTTTACCTTCATTTCTGAGTTTCTTCTTCCGTATGTACAATATCATCGATCCAACTATTAACGTTCCTAGGAGTAAATCTGCAGAGCTGATGAGAATTGGTAGTTTTTTCTTGTTGAACTTGCTCTTTGTCACTAAGTGATCTGAAATATCCCAAATCAAAACAAAAAATGTGTGTGATTTGGTGAGCAATCTCTTATGTTGCAGTAATTTTGATGTTAAGACCAGCTGCATTTAGCCATGCTGCTTCTAACTTAATTTTTGGGTAAAAGAACATGTAGTTCTGCCTTTTATTATGGACCTAAATCTAGGAAAACCTCACTAATTTTCACCATGCTGATTCTAACTACTGGCTTATCAAAACCCTCGGAGAGGAAAAATGAAAAAGAAAACATAAAATGTAGACAAAACCCCATTCCATTTTAATCTGAAAATATTGATGATTTTTCTATGCACTATTGGAAACAAAAATAAAGTCTAGGAGCTACTTAGTTCTGAAGCTGCCATCCGTATATAGAGGTTCAAATTGCAGTTTTCTAGTCGAGTTATTTCTGATATCTAAATGACTATAGTAGTAATTATCCATTAGTGCTAGGATATTCTAGGGATTGTTCACAAAATTTCTAGTTGGAAGCCATATCATTTAAAAACCTGGAGTAGCTCTCTATCTTGGGCCCTTTTGAACTTGTGAGTGGGCTGGTGACTTGTAACAAGTGTTTCATAATCATGATTCGTTTTTTTTCGTAGTAAATTTTTATTTAGTTTCACTGAAGGAAGTTCAATGAAACTAACCATTCGGAGTGGACCTGAAATAAAGCACTTGGATGTAATGTAGGTTTAGTTCTTCATTCATTCCTGCAGAAATACTGTAATATCAGTCTAAGGAATTGTTTTTTCTATTTTTTCTTTAGGGATAAAAATGTTGTATGCCCAAAAGTGTTTGAAGATTATTGACTTGATAATATGTTGGTTTTAACTTTGTCATGGCATGCATTTGATAATTAGTTGGAATTACTTTCATCATGTCATTTTAAGAATGCTTTTGCTCTAAGTTCTCATTTTATTTGGTGACTGGCAATTGGGCTTCGTGTTTAACCACGGTCATCCCATTCGCAAAGACATTGAGCAACTATATCACACATTCTAGCCTCATTCACATTTCATTACACATGTTAGGGATGCAACAAGTTTTGTAACTGTCATGGTACCAGTTGATGTTAGTTTGTTCAAGTTTTGTAATTGTCATCCATTCATAATTTGTACAAAATTTGTAACTTAGGAATGTATTTGGAACTTTATGTACGATTTTATTTATTTATTTCCTATTTGATCGTTAAGACCTTCTAGGGTTTTTCATGACAAACGTGAGTTTTCTCTCAATTATTCTTAGTGGATTCTAGGGTTTGCTAATGGATTCTACCTTGAGGTTATCGTTCGATTTCCCTTCAATATATTTGTTGCATCATATATGTCATCGTAGATGGGTCAATTTGCTTGTTTGTTTTTATGAATAAACTTGTTCCTTGCAATACTCTTTTTTATTCCTATCTCATGTTTTCATTCACCTTATATATGTGAAATGAAATGCATATAATAAGATGATATCTAAACAGATTCATGATTTTTTTTTCTTTTCGAACTTTGTCTACAACTGCTGAACAAAATTTGATTCATATGTGGAGATGTGGGCTGTCTGCCCACTCCCTTTGTCCAAGTCATGAATATGATACATAAGTACACACACACACACACACACACACACACACACACACACACACACACACACACATTCATCTTACCTTCAGCCAGAATAAGTACATGATTGCCCTCTTCCATCATTCATCGATTCCTTACAAGTTGCATTGTCTTGCAAACTATTCTGTCCTTTTAACTTTTGTTTTTCATGTTGATCATATAGGCTTGCATAAGGCATGTAAATAGATTATACATATAGGCATGTGGGATACTACAAATGTTCCTATAATGCATGAATATATAGTTTGCGGTTGTATGGGTAATTTGATAATTCGATTTCTTCTTTAATGGTATTAATGAAATTAAAGATATATCTTATTTTGCTTCAAGGGTTAGGATATTTTTTAGTATATCCAAACCATTTTAAAGTAGTAGAATGTAACTTTTTTATTAATTGTTTTTGTAGATGTCGAACTTAATATCAAACCGGCGGGTAGCTAGTAGAGGTAGTCAGACACCTTTTCCAAGAGGTAGTGCTGCTACCACCTCCACACCTGATATGGGCACGACGGGTGTCCCTCCGGTCATGCCTTTAGGGCCAACGGTGTATACAGCTCATGCGTCATCGACTTATTCAGTGACGCATCCTGTACCTTAGCCCAATGGACTCATTGACGGCCCTGAAGTTCTGAGAAGGCTCAGCAGTCTGGTGAAGCTTCCTCTGTCCATGGAGAGGGGTCCCATACAGGTAAGCTTGCTCTGTCCATTGATAAGCTTGCTTCTAGTTTCATGATGGTCAAAGCAACATTGACATTAGTCTATAGGCATGCTTGAACCTTCAAAATTGTCACATTCCCATTAATTAGAACGAACTTACTAAGAACTTCACTTTGAGTGCTTTGCCTTTATTGTTGTCAGTTCGTGTAATCCCATAAACAGATGCTCTCTATATTAGTATAATCACTACTGTAAACGATTTAAGTTAGCACACCTGGCCTTGGAAGCCAAAACTTGTTGCAGACTCGCAGTGTGAAGTCATATCAACAAGTTGTAAATTTTTTTTTAACGTCCCCAATTGGTATAAACTGTTTGAATTGTTGGGTGGATGTGTTGTTATTGTCTACAGGTTTTAGGAAATGTTATTGTTTTAGGGGAGGTTCTGCCAAATTTTCAGTAAAAAATAGAATTCGTCTAATGTTTACTTTGTTTATTTGGTAGTTCAAAAATAAAAAAACCAGGGGCCCTTGCAGACTACTTAAGACGTCACAGACCACTCGCACCATGACAGAGAAGATCACCATTACGTGGGATCCTTGACATCGTACGGCTGCAACAAAGGAGCAGCACAGTGCTGGCCACCGACATTGGCTCGGTTATCAGGAACCATTGCCCCCTCATGTGGGAGTCATGGAAAGCTGTCCCACCTAAAGTCAAGGAAGTCGTTCTTCATGAATTGTCGGTAAGTATTTTCAACCTCAAATACTAAATTTTTATTAAAGTATACAAAGATTTTAAATTTTAACTACTATTTATTTGTTGAGTTTTCTAGCATCACTATGAGCTCTCCAACCTCGATGCCAATCAAATGCAGTACATCAACGACCTTTACTCCGGTAGGTTCACTCAATGGAAGAGCGACCTCCACAAGCATTATGAGCTATATGACGGTCCGGAGATTGCTCTAGCAGTTGGGTGCCCAATAGAGTTGGTGGACAGCCGGGATGAATGAAAGTGGCTCTGGGACCATTTTCAAGACAAGAAATACCTCGTACGTATAAATTTTTTATTTTTTCATTCATTTGTTATAAATATCTAAACTAATACGTTTTTTTAATTTAACATAAAAAAAATGAAGGCAAACTCGATCAATCGGTTAAAGAAGAAACTTCTTCACCGATCCAGCTCACGACGTTTCTCTTATAGATTGGAGGACCGACGCAAGGTAACCGTATATTTATTTTAAGTTTTCAATCTTTTTACTCTTTATCACACAATTGGTAATCTATGTTAACACTTTTTAAATTTTTTCAGGAGGGTTCAAAGTTTCCTGAAATTGACATGTTCAAGGAGGTGAACGTTCGGCCCAGTGATGAGCTGACAGAGCAGCTTCATGTAAGTTCTTTCAATTTTTTAATATTCAATTAGTATGAATATTAATTACATGTATATTCAAATTAATTTGTTTATTTCATTTTTCTAGTCCACCATGGTGGAGAAGGGCCAGATCATTCTGGAGGAGGTGGCTTCCCAGCTTCCCCTATAGACCTTGATCAAGGAGGTGTTTCCCCCTGAGGATGCTGGTTTTCAAATCATGATAAACACACTCGATTAGACTCTTGGTCGTCGGCCCAGGAATGTTCACCGGGGGCTTGGGAAAGCCCGCCTTTAGGACTCGTCTACCTCATCCTCCAGGCAGAGAACAGAAGAGGTCGAAATGCTGACATCTGAAGTGGCGGACCTGAAGGAGTGGATTGTCGCCCAGCAGTCTCAGATTGCAACCCAAAACAATTTGATGAACCAAATTCGTCGCGCACTTCAAATCTCTGGCATTCACTTCCCCGACGTTGAACCACCTCCAGAAACGACCTCCCAACCCCCGCCGCAGCAGCTACAACCTCCCAGTCCCCCGACGTAGCAGCAACACCACCAGCCGGCGATTGTGACGTCGAGGACTACCTATTTTAGTTTTGTTTTAAATTGTTTTCAAATTTAAAAATACTTTTTTCCGTTGTATGTACATTTTCAATAAATTTTTTAATTCAATATTCTTTTTTACATTTTCTATTTTCAATTTCATTAAATTAATTTTTACATAAAACAATATTAGCAACATTTAAAAGGAAAAAAAATTAAATAAATAATAAATTATTTAAAATAAAACTAATTTTAAAATAAAACAAATGAGCTTTTAATAAATTGTATTTTAAAAGTGTTTGGAGTATGAAAAGTTGTAGGAAAATGTTTGGTAAATCTTAATGTAAAAGTGATATAATTGTATATAATAAAAAAAATGTCCATAGTAGTAAGGGTGGTGACGACAACAGCAGTGTCTTGGGCAGTGGTGGTAGCACCAATGGTGGAGGTCTGTGGGTAGTACCAATAGTGGGATGTCGTGGTGACAGTGGAGCCAATGATGTCGGTGGTGGCAATTGTGGTGGGGTTGTGGTTAAGGCGGTGGTGGTATAAGGTTAAAATTTGTGTAGAATGATAAATAATGTCATTAAAAAAAATAAAAACTAATGAAGAGATTACATGAATTGAAAATATTCATTAAAGGGTCAACTCAGCTTTTTACGAAGGATAAATATTAATAGATTTTTCACTAAAATGATTTACAGTGGACAAACTCATGGACTACTTTGTCGATTTTTATTGTCAATAACTAAAGTTAAGAGTTAAGATAATCTCAAGAATTATTTTGGATAAAAAGTCCTCTCTTTTTTCAAAATTATTTAGGTCTAATGGGAAGTGAACACGCAGTACACGCAAACACGATATGTCCCGAAGTCATCAAACAAGAAAATTAAGCCACTGCTCGCAACTTGCAGCAGCACTGTGATACATATATACATGCGCCTTCCAGGCAACAGGCATGGGCGTTCGAGTATCAATCATACAAAAGATCTCCATAAAGTAACAAGAGACTGATGGACGATAGAAAAGAATTAGCATGCAGAAACAGAGATAGTCTTGTCACTAATTCATCGGGCAACAAAAAAGGCAATAAAACTGTATTTTAATTGCTCTAAAGAGCATCTCTCCTAGTGATATGGCTATTAGCAACTGGCTAATATGACGTTAAGCGGAGGGAAGATAGCTCGAGAATATTGGCTACTTGTAATTTGGACCACCATCACTGATTCACTGTGTATGACCACCGGCAGGATCATATCATTTCATTGTTACGAAATTCTACTTTTGGCTTTTATTATATAGCGTATAGGGTCATCCTTTTCCTACCAAACTACCAGCTACCTGGTTTTGGGTTTTGTGGACTATATTTACGTGTATCACGCGGGATTGGAAGGACCAAAGGACGCTCGCTGGGATTTGAGCAACCCTAGTTTGAACTGGTGTTTGTTCTTATCTAATATATAATATGTACCACTATACTACTATATATAATAATGAATGATGATAAATTGTTATGAATGTAGTAAGATCTTTCCTTTGTTTGGATAATTTAAGATCGGTAACAGCGGGTGATAATAAAACGGCTGAGCAATACAACGTCCTTGTATTGTATTCTATAAATCATATATATGTATATATATATATATATGAGAGGGGGGAGTATTATTATTAAGGTTGTTTTTTTTATCTACACTCCACGTATTATTGAATACATCCACATATTAATTAATATACTTTACATCTACTTTTTAATTACAACTTACCTAGATACACCTCACACCCTTTCTTATATTGTCCTTACACCCCTCACTCTTTACATACACCGTACATTCTCTACATACACACCACATCAACCTTGCCTAATTCGTATTTGTCCGTCTGTTTCAAAACAAAAAAATAAAATAAAACTAAACTAAAAGAAAAATCCATAATATGGAGAACTACGAGTCGAAGAACTCCAGTCAATGAACATCATTCCTCACATAAAACCGGAAGAGCTCGAAAGGGAATGAAGTATAGAAATTTCAACTTTACCAACAAAATTAGTTTGTCAGTAAAGAGTCTTTCCCAACGAAAAAAATTCATCGGCCATTTCACCTTTCTAGACAATTTTTTATATTTCGTCAGCTCAATATTAAGGCGACAAATCTCAACCATCAAACTGTACTATCACCAATAATTTGTCGGCAAAGGTATTTTTCAATTGCAACAAAACATTTTGTCAGTAGAGGGTGTTTCAAGCCTACAAAATGCATCTTTTTGCCAACAAGAGATGTTGCCGGCAAAGATATTTCGTCGAGACAGTTGTCCTCTACCAACAAAATTAACTTCGTCGGCTGACACTTTTAATTTATAGAAAATAATAATAAATTTAAAAATACAAAATTGTTTCAAAAATAATGCTTCATTGATAGGTAATGAAAAAAATGTATAAGTACAATGGTTATACAAAAGTATTCTATTATACAATACAATTATCCTATCCTACTCTCATTCTTCAACATCGACTAAGCGATATCCTGTAAAAGTTATACAAGTGGTAATTATTATACATGACAACATAAGAAAAAGCATCCTTAGCATGAAGAAAATGCATTCAATAGATTTGACACAAGAAGCTGTTGAAAATTATAAAAATGGGGAAGGACTACAATAACACCATAATATTACAACAAACAATGACAGTCAACAATAAACCGTGAAAGTTTGCAGCAATAAAGTACAAACTAAAAGTGAATGATTAGATTTTGACTTTTTTTTTCCAACTGTTGATGCCCAATATTAAAAAGGAAAATTTAAATCACTGAATATAGAAATGTTCAAGACACTAAGCATGAATGAATTATATCAAAGTCACTAGGCCGAAACGAATAAAATTAGTATACAAACAAGACCGTACTTGTCCCGAAAGAAAATGCTAAATGTAAAGAGAAGAAAAGGACCCACACAAAAAAACTCTGAAAGAAATACAATTTAAACAACGATGAAGATATTGGAGGGGGACTAGAGTCTCTGTGCCCACTGATCTCTGCATCCTCTTACTTCCTTTGCCTTCTTCTACCTCTTCCTCATCTCCTTCCACATTCACCATCCACTCTTCCTTTCCCTCTCATAGAAGCAGCAAAAGAGAGGTTATCTTGTAGTTGTTCAAAGGATATTGCACCCCATGAATAACTGTTGAACCTATCTATGACCTCTACAAGATGGAAGTAGCCTAGGTTCACAGCCACATTACTCTTCACCCTTATCAAGACAGTCTCAGGGAAGTATACCAGCCCTATCTGCAACGCATCATCCTCACTTCCGCATTCTTTAAAAGCCATTTCAAGCTCAACACAAGTTACCAAAATCTTTTTGCTCATTTTCTTGAAGACGGTCTTCGCTTTACCTTTGCCCTTCCTACACTTACCCTTGCTACTCTCTCCAACGAAACCAAATTTCTCAGGAACATGCTAAATCAAAAGCCTAATGTCGGAAGGCTCAACCTCTAGATCATAGGATTCGTTACAACGAAACTCATAATGAGGTGAAAATCCTTCTTCGTAAACTAGGTCACTTCACAGCCTATCAAATACGTGAGTCCCTCTAGGTATTTCACCCATTGATTAGCCACTCTATGAAGCGACAATTCATGCATCAATTAGCCACTGAATGCCAGTCTATTGACACGCTAAGTGTCCAAAGCATGATGCCCTAAAGGCAACAAGTTGTGCATCATTAAACTTTTGCCGCATGACTCCTAGCACATGACTTGGTTGAGAAAGGTTGTTAACCTTCCTCTATACGGTTCTTCCTCTTTTGTTGCTACTTGAAACCCCCCTAAGTTGCCATATCATGTACACAACAATACAAGTGTTCAACATAACCAAATTCTACAATATATACTCTAAACACAGCCAAGTTCAACAATGTATACTCTTAACACAACCTGTCAACAAGTTTGCATAACAATACATCTACCGTAAACAAAGCATCAGGACTTAAGCAATATCAAGTTAATTCAAAAAATTAACAAAGATTTCATGAACACAAATTGTTCCCAACTCAACAATATAATTTCAACAAAACAAAAGTGAACGACCTAGCCCTTGTACACAACCTGTCAACAACATTTCATAAGCCCACATCCGACCCAAAAATTCCACAAATATCCACCAATTTCAACTAATTTCATCAACAAACATGCATAATTAACCTTAAACACTAAATTAATTAATCAAATTTACAGAAACAACAAAATTTATATCTAAGGTTCCAAATTTCCAAACTTGCCAAATTTCAAACTACTTTAGGGTATGAAGTATGAGGAGTACTGAGGAAACAATGACTCTGAACCCAACTCCAATCAATCAAGCACCACGTCCTTTATGTGGAATTGACTGGACAACCTCGAATAAACTCGCCTGATTTTTCTAAACTTTTGGGTGGAACTGCAGTGAGGTCAGAGACGACAAGCACAACACAATTACGACATGGTTTCGAACGACAAGGAAATTTTCAAACGGGAACGAAGTTTTCGACGAGAAAGAATTTGAAATGGCTCGCAAGAGATGGGAGTTTTGCGTTAAAGTAACTGTTGTCGGGGAAAGGGAGAGTTTAAATTCCAAAATTTCAAAACAGTTGCAGGTACCATTTTTAATTAACGACGGGTTTTAGGATGCGGTTTCACCCTAAGCTCATTTTGATGGATTTATCTTCTGCCGTTCAGATTTGATCCAACGGATCTAATTCAGTCCACACCCAAAATCCACAACGTATGGTCCACAGCTAAAGTGGGTAAAGCGTAGTCCGCGTCTTAGAAAACGCGATCAAACCTATTTTCTTTTTCAAAATGATAGCAGTGAAACAGGCCAGAAACGCTACCAAAAAAAAAAAAGGTTCTTTAGCCCAATGGGTCGGTACAAACAGGCTGGAGTATCCAACTGCGCAGCAAAACGACACCCCATCAATATCTATCGAGCGCGCCAATAATTCAAATATCTGTGAAAGATCAAAGAGGGCCCCTACTTCCCCAAATTCCAAAAAAAATGGAAGACGATTGCAAATCCTCCTTGAATTTCTTCTCCGATCAACAGCTCTGCTACGCCGACATCCTCGCTCCGCCGGAGGCCATTGCCCGAATCCAAGTCGCCGTCCTCAACTTCCTCCGAATCCTGACCTCTCCGGCTCCCGCAATCTCCGACCTTCCTCTCGTAATCACCTATCTCAACTCCTCATTTCTATTTTCCGCAGCTTCAATTCGCATTCTCCCCTACCAAACAGAAAATAACTCAAAAATTGAAAATCCACAGGTCACTAGAAAATCAAGCAACCGCCGCTTCAATCAAGGCCTGCTCACTCAGACTTCGTGGATTTTCCTGACGAACGCTCTCTGCACCAGGTCTCTCTCACGGCTGAACGCCGCCAGAGCTTTTATCAGAGGTTAACTAATTGATTGATTTACTAATTAATTATATTTATTTGTGTATATTTAAGCATTTTTGTGTTTGGATTTGTAATGTAGAATTTACTGTGACAGTGTGGAAGTTGATGGCGATGTGCTCTCGGATTTTGGGGCTGGATAAGAAAGTCACGCAGAGGGAGCTCTTCTACAAGTTGTTGTGCGATTCACCGGATTATTTCTCGTCTCAGTCGCAGGTGAATCGGACTATCCAAGGTGATCACCTTCGCCAGTATCGACTTCAATTTTGTTTCAGTTTTCAGAACTTTCCTCAAACACATGGAACACCGAAAATTGAATTTATACGAGTGCAGATGTGGTGGCATTGCTGCGCTGCAGCCGTTACAGTCTCGGGATCATGGCATCTAGCCGAGGGCTTGTTGCCGGTCGCTTGCAGTTGCAGGTGAATCCACATTGCAATCTGTAAATGTTTACATGTCTGGAGAAATCGACTCTATTAACTCTTAATTAATTAGTAGATTAATCATGCAACAGGAGCCAAACCAAGAGGTTGTGGACTGTGCTGCCTGTGGATTTTCGGGGCATAATATCTCTGGGGACTTGAATTCCTTGGAGAAGTTGATGATGAAAACGGATGCGAGGTACATCATTGTGGTGGAGAAGGTACTTTTCTATTGACTTTCTCCGATTTCGACTAAGATTGTGATTGTTCTTCCCCAGCTTCTAAATTTTGCAGTAGTTTTTCGCTTACTGGGATATTTTTAGCATGCAATTTTCCAGCGGTTGGTCGAGGACCGCGTGTTCAACCAAATTCCCAGCATTCTGATCACTGCCAGAGGGTACCCGGATATAGCAACAAGGTAAATTTCCACTTGCTGATAGCAAATACTCAGAACTCAAGGCTTATAGCTTAAGCGGTTAAAAGATTTTCCCAAAGTGGTCGTCATTCAAGTACTTCGGCTGCAATTAAATTCGACTCCCTCTCCCCAGTATAACTTTCCTTTTTGGTTGAAATACCCAATATCGCTTTTATGAACTAAGCAGGCCGTTGACACTGTTGAATGCAGGATTCTTCTTCACCGGATGAGCAGAGCATTTCCCGACTTGCCAATTTTAGCACTGGTTGACTGGTATGGATGCCCTTTTCTCCGTGTCACTCTCCAGTTTTTGACATTTCGAGTTCTCAGCTTTGAAGTGCTGGATATTTACTGAAGGAACCCAGCTGGGCTAGCTATTTTATGCACATTCAAGTTTGGAAGCATAGGGATGGGCCTGGAGGCTTACAGACATGGTAATCTGGTTCCTGTTTACCTGCTGCAGAATAACAATTTGTTCTTACGTAGAAAGAAACTTACAAGGTCGATCGGTTCATGGCGTGTTTTAGCTTGTAACGTGAAGTGGTTGGGGCTGCGAGGCGAAGACCTAGAGCTCATACCCGAACATGCTTTAGTTCCATTGAAACCAAAGGACCTCCAGATTGCTAAGAGCTTGATCTCATCGGAGATCTTGCAGGTTAACTGTTTATCCTGCATCTCGTAGAACTGTATTTTTATGTTACTGAATGATTCAGGTTTTTCAGTACTTCGCTGAAATAGGTTCCGAAAATATCTGGATTGCAGGAGAATTACAAGGCAGAGCTGACACTGATGGCTGAGAGTGGTCAGAGGGCAGAAATTGAAGCTCTGTATTCTCAAGGTTACGATTACCTGGGGAAGTTCATCGCAAGAAAAATTGTGCAAGCCAACTACATCTGAACAGAAGAAAACCCAGAATCATCACTGTTACTCGAGCTTCCTGCCATGTAAAGTGTAGGCTTTGGTTGCATAGTCGCCTTGACATGGCGACAAAAGAACAAGAATGATGAAACCAAAGCGCTAATAGAAAACTGAATTGCATCTTCTAATTTCAATCAACAATCATAACAACGTGAAAACAACTCTAGAAATAATGTATAAAATAGTCTTATCCTCTCACCGAAATGGAATCAACAGAACTACAAATGACACTTTGATTTTCTTTCAACTGATTACTACAACGGTACTAAGGGCGATCGTTATATGATATTGGTTATAAACTCGACTTATCTGCAATGTGCAGATCACGATGCTTAAGTCTCAAAATCGGCTAAGGAAAAGAATGACCTCTCAATATTTCTAACAAAATCTTCAGCCCCTCCTCGATGTGAGACTCACATTTTTCCCTTCCACCACAAAAGTTTTGCTGCCTTCCAGCTGCACACACAACCCACAAGTTCATGGCTTGCGTAGACAAGACGATACGAAAAATAAACTGGAAAAAAAGAAAGACTCCAAATTCGGAAAGAGCATGCGTCCTTGCCATTTACTGGTGACTAAGCACCCCCCTCAATAACAATGAGATAAACCTAACCTTACAAAGGTCTCAGTGCTCTAATAAAAGCATTATATGCCTCGTTTGCTGATTTGTATTGGATTGGACTAGCCACTGTATTTAATGTATGTTGAAGCAAAAAATGGATGTCAACTTTAAAATCTTGTCCGAGTTTACTTCCATCTCTAATCCATCTTCTTCTACTTTCAATTTGGACAAGATTTGGAAGACGACCTCCATTTCTTGCTTCAAGATGCATCGACTCTAGTGAATTACCCAATCCAATTCAATCCAATACTAACCACCAAACGACGCCATTCTTAGCTCAAACAATTAAAATAGAGGCCATATTGTGAGAATTCGGTAATGCAACATGGTTCAGATTAAGACAATTCATTTTGCACTAGAATGAGAATACTGCTTAAAAAATTTTGGGTGACATACCTTTTGTCTCAAGTAAGCAAGAGCATCTCTCTTTGAAGAAAAGTCGGAGAAAACAGAAGATGAATGTTCATCGATCAAAGCTTTCAACGTTTTCAGCTTCAATGACTCTCCAGATGCCTGGACAAGGAATAGAATTAGTGCCGGATAAAATTTGAGAATCACAGTGCAATTTTGGAGGACTCACCTCACGAAGGAGCTGTTTACAAAGCTTTTTCAGCTTCAGTTTTGGTTCGTTGCTACTTTCCATTTTCAAAGATTCATCTCCTTTTTGTTTCACAGGAGAACCAAGATCAGCAGAATCTTCATCATCACTATCATTAAATGAAGTCTTTTTTCCCTCAAAGTAGCAACCAGCTACTTTCCTTTTCCCATCCTTGATGCCTAGTCCTTGCTTTCCAGTTGTAGATTTATCCTGGAAACATAAGACGCGCACACGGTGATCGTCTAACCGATAATGCAACTCTTTTCAGTTATGCACATTAATGAAGGATCCAACCAGGAAAGTACCTACCTGAACAAGATTGTAAAGATTTACTTGATCATCCTCGTGAAACATTTTTCTCTCATTACCATTTTGAGACATTTCTAATTTTCTTCTTTTCATCTCTGCTCCAAGCAAACCTCCGCGAATAAACCCATATTTATGGCCCCACCAATCTAGAGGAATTTCTTTGCATACTTCTCCTGTAACAATGTGATAAGATCATTACACAAAACAATGGTTCAAGCAAGCAACCAAAGGAGCACGAGCATGAAAAAAAAGAGTGATTTCATAAAAACTTCTTAAAAAAAATTACTTGTTTTTTACACAGAAGAATCTACTTTAAAAAGGAGAACCACATAAAATAAACTAATGATTGAACAGTAGAACGTGATAGTAAATTGTGGCCCTTTCATATGTAAGAAATTTATATCATCACACTTTGGCGAAAAACACTTCAAACTCAAAACTTTAGAGGAAAAGCCAACTTACTTTGTAACACCAAAAGGAATTTCACAACTAAGAATAAATTTGCAGCATGAAAAGTAGATAGATGAGGGTTTTTCTACAATTAAATTGATCTCTTGAAGTGTTTTTTCTATAAAACTTATAGTTTCTGAGGTGTTCTATCAAATTTACCATTAAATTGTAGACGCTCAACAAAATATTTATTATGGGGTCACCTTGAAGAGCATTCTCAAGTCTCAACAAAGGTCGATAAAGTAAGTCTGCCTAATATAAGAGTTTCGGTGCTGTTGTTTCATCGATAACCCTAAACTTTTCTTTTGTTTGATCGGGCCTCAGGTGTCCCCCTTCCTATTGGGACCCCTTAAACTTTTCATGAGTCAAGACTTGAATACATTAGGGAGCATAAATATGAAGACCTAAGAAGGAATGCAACAAAATTCAGACAGAAAACGTCGACAACCAAGGAAAGTTAACTAAATGTGATGCTAAAAACAAAGAATCAGGTATCGGGTCCATTGATCTTAGGAGTCAACTCGTGATTTGAAATACTAAATGGTTAATTTCCTACTATGTACATCTAGTCCAGGTTATTACCTTCAGGGAATATAACTTGAATTTCAGATGCCTTGTCTGACCCTACTTCTCCATCCAGATCGAAATTAATCTCTGGAGACGCCACCCTTCTGACCTGCAGTATGCATGTAAAATCACGGTCAGTAATGACAAAACGCGTGCCAATTATGAACTTGAAACCGTGCATCCAAATTTCATAAACCACATAGGGGTACATGTATACTCATTTTGCAAGATAATAATTTTCAAGGGTTAAATCTTACAAGGATTCCTTCAATATCCTTAGAAGAATAAGCATTGACAAGCTTTCCTCGTTCTCTTTTCTTATATCTGATATCCGTAGACAACAGGTAGAAAAGGTTTAGCATCAATAAAACATCTAACGAAAAATCAATAATTTAAAAGATTTGAAAACCAACCTTCCCTGTGGGCGAGTAGCCTTGGCAACAGGTTCCTTAACATCACTAGGCAATTCAGTATCACTTTCCTCTTGAGTGGCGTTCAGTTCAGTAACTATAAGATAAACAAACACAATACTCCTCAAACTACTACATCATAATTCCTCACATTCCTCGTATACAACAACTAAGTTAATCTCGGCATATACATACCTTCATCGCTGGGTTGTGCTGCTTGCTGCCAATCAAAAGCAAAACAAGCAAATAAATACAATACACCACACGTCGGGAAAGCTTTAAGTATGCTTGAAATTGATTGAATTAATAGGATAAAAAAATGTAAAAAGCTTACAACTTTCAATCTTTTGAGGATACTATCGAATTGGGTCGTATCGAATGCCCATTGGTTAGGCTTCTCCACACCAACACCTATTCAACACAATCATAAAACCAAAGACCTATAATTTTTCTGCTTCCATTCACCAAAAACCAAATATTAAAAAAATGGCATTTCCAAGTTGATTTTTACTTCAAACCAAACAACTAAACAATAAAAAAAACCTGATAAAATTCGAAATGTAAATATATATATATATAAAAGAAGGAGAAATCCAAACCAGTAGTGTCCTGCTTGTTCTTGACTCTGACATAACCTTTGATCCCCTGCTTGTCTTTCCCAAGACCTTCTCCTTCTTCCCATCCCTATATTTACAAAAAAAAAACCATTAAATAATTTACCTAATTAAAAAAGGAGCAATTAAAATGGGAAAAAATTGAAAAGCATGCGGGATTATACAGAAGAAAGGCAGAGGAGCACCATTTGTTTCATAAGGCGGAAAGCGGCGGATTTTCTGGCGACGCCGACGTAACAGAGAGGGGCTTCGGGGGAGGCCATGGTTAGGGTTTTGCTTCTCTGACTCCGGCGACCTCCCAGACACGACCTGCAGCCGTCTCTGTTTTTGTTCCGGAGGTCGATGAGTAAAGAGAAGAGGAAGCTGCAGAGCGGAGGCTCCAAACCTAATAGAGGGACTGAGGGACCGTACCGTGTTTTGTGGAACACTATGCGACGTCGTTTTGGCTCACCCACTTCTTGTTTTTGTGGGTTTTTTTGGAGCCAGGAGAATGTCTGACTTCGATTCCTGCTTGCTTTATCCCATTTTTTGTTTATTCTAATTTTTGCTTACTTCGATTCTTAATTAGTAAACACGTCTTAATGTGACTAAACTTAAAATGTAAAAAAGGTGTATTTGAGTCAAAATAGTTAGAATTATATCAGTTTGCACAAATAAATTGCATCTCAATCGGCTATAAACACTAACGAGTGAGCACATTCAAGATTAAATCGATTTTATCCCAAAACGTCAACTAAGCCAATCGCAATATAACATTTTGGTTCAATTTAGAATAGACAAAAAAATTTAAAAAAATCGAACCGAACAAAATCAAATCCAACTAAATTCAACAATTTAGTTTGGATTATTTGAGCCCAAACCTAATCCTTTTATTTTCGTTTCGTTTTTCCGACATTGTTAATCAAATTACAACAAAATAATTTCCTATATATATATTTTTTTTCTTCTAGTATGTCGAAATATACTAATATTTAATGTCATCAAACTTCAAGATTTAGTAACTAATAATCTAATATAGTCATAACTCAAGGATCAATAACTCCATAATTTAATAAAGGAAATTTTTTTAAATGTAATATGAATTTATACACCTTTTTTAATTTGTCATATGAACTAATATTTTAAGCAATTTTTCATATTAATTTTTTGAAATCATTAATTATTCATCTCACTCTAACGCAGTCAAATTTTTCATCCAAAAAAGAAGTTTGTGTTTAAAGTCATTCAGATTTTTGACCTTCAGTTTTACAAATTTTTTATTTTTTATTTTTGTACAAAAAAATATGTATTTGGTGGGGAATTGTGAGATCCCACATCGCCCAGGGGAGTGGATCATGTGAGTCTTATATGTATATTTTCATCTCTACCTAGCGCGAGGCTTTTTGGAAGCTCATTGTGTCACATCCTGGCCCGGGCCCCCACCACATCCCGGGCATGCCTCCGCCGTAGCATAATATTGTCCGTTTTGGGCCCTAACCACGCCCTCATGGTTTTGTTTCTGGGAACTTAGACGAGAACTTCCCAGTGGGTCACCTATCATGGGAGTGCTCTTGCGCGCTACTCGCTTAACTTCGGAGTTCCAATGGAACCCGAAGCCAGTGAGCTCCCAAAAGGCCTTGCGCAAGGTAGAGATGGGAATATACATATAAGGCTCAAAAGATCCACTCCCCTAGGCGATGTGGGATCTCACAATCTGGCTTCAGGTTCCATTGGAACTCTGAAGTTAAGCGAGTAGCGTGCGAGAGCAATCCCATGATGGGTGATCCACTGGGAAGTTCTCGTGTGAGTTCCCAAAAACAAAACCGTGAAAGCGTGGTCAGGGTCCAAAGTGGACAATATCGTGTTACGGTGGAGGCGTGCCCGGGATGTGGTGGGGGCCCGGGCCGGGATGTGACAGGAATAAATTGGTTTTTAACTTTTCTTTACTTCTCTTTGGTACAAACTTAGTTTTAATTATTTTTAAATTTTGAGGGTTCAACATGGTCAATCATGTCCATCAATTAAAAAGAGAGCTTAAAAGTCTAAAATAAACTTAAAATGTCCATAAAAATCTTAAAAGGGATGGAGTGGAAGTTGAAATATCTTAAACAACCTTGAAAACAAGTAATGTGTCTTACGGTGAATGACAAATTAATGATTTCAGAGAATTGATATGACAAATTGCTTAAAATATAAGTTCACATGACATTAAAAAAAAAAAAAAATTCCTACTATAAAACTTAAAGGCCTAGTTTTAGCTACACCCCATGTAACTCAAAAGTCGTCACTTGACTCCCTGAAACTCAAAAGTCGTCATTTTACTCACTGAAACTCAAAATTCATTCCACTTTGACTTGTGAACTCTCTCTTCTTTTGAAACTTATAGGTCACATCCTAAAACATATGTAGGACCCAACACTCAATAAGTCTATGCCACTTTGCAATAAATTTGATTATAAATCTCTATTATGCATTAACATTCAACAATCAGTAAATATTAAGTTTAAAAGAAATTGAAGAAATGAAAAAAAATAATAATAAATTGATTAGTTCGGTGCAACCAAATCAAACCTACATAAGAAATTAGCATATCTAAGGCAATGTGGAGCGAATTTTGAGTTTTATAATAACGACTTTCAAGATTCAAGAAGTAAAATGGTAACTTTTGAGTTTCAAGGAGTAAAATGATGATTTTTGAGTTACAGAAAACAAATTGAGATTAAAAAAAATTAAGTTTAAGGGGACATAGTTAAAAATAACCCAAACTTCAAATTTAATGCTATTATGTTGTTAGCATAAAGAACTACGACTTCGTTTGGCAGCTTGGACTATACTGATTTCAATCTGATAGGATAAATGGTCATCAGATAATACTGATTAAATTAGTCGATCGTTTGGTACAATATCAGACATGACCATGTTATTTATATTGTGTTTGGTATACAACATTACTCAAATACAGTTGATACAAAATTTCACCAATATAGAGATAAATTTCAGCATAATTCCAAAAATATTATAGTAATTTATGGAAAAATCCAAACTTTTAGGATCCTTGTAAAACAAATCCACACAAGGACCAACTAAAAGCAAAAATCCTAGAAATTAAGTGTTTTCAATGGTAATAAACCAACATTTTATCAAACATCTAGCAAAAATCCGAATTGCTATTACCCTTCTCGTCAGAGCCCAGCTCCCATTCTCGTTGTCCTCATCTCCGGAGCCTAAGCTCCCTTCCTAGTTGAACACCCCCTATTCGGAGCCCAGATCCGAATTGCTATCCCCCCACCTTGTCGGATCCTCCTCCTCGTAAGAGCTCAAATCGGAAGAATTTGAATCATCGACTTCCTCCTTCAACCCATGGAAAGTTTTGTTTTAGAGAGAACAAAGGAAAACGAAAGAAGTGGGAGGGGTGTGTGTGTGTAAAGGAGGAGGGAGGAATGGAGAGAGAAAAATAAGAAGACGATGAAGACAAACCTAAGATCCAGATGAGAGACAGCAGGCGATGTGAAAGAGTGGAAGGAGAACGCTACGAAGGGTACGGAGTGAGCGAAATAGTTCCTCCCCGACTAATAATACATAAGTTTTGGACAGGATAAATAAGCGAGTGTGAGGGGTATAAAATAAGTGGGGTTGGATTAAATTATTCGGTGCTTATTTAAATACGAATCTCACCAAACAACCTTTCGATATTATTAATACTATCTGGTGGTCTTATACGGCCAAACGAGGCCTACATGTGTAAGGTAAATATGTATATTCAAGGCAATTTACATAAGCTCAAAATTGTAACCAAACTAATGGATTACAAGCCTACAATACATCAGTTTTAGATGGTTTGCATTTTTTTTCTTTGTCAAAAACAAACCAAACCGGCTACAGTTCATACACGACAATTTCATCAATTTAGTCAAATTATTCAAATCTAAAAATGCATTTATCATTGCACTTAAGTCCCAATTCCAATCCCTCCTCCTTGAAACCATGAGCTGGTGATACAGTGGTAAATGACAGATTACGAAGTTTATTTAAAACTAAAAACTGAAAGGCTCAGGTTCGAAACCCGCTGCTGATGTGGAGGCCAGATTTGTGGTCAGGAGAATGTAAAATGCTTTTGCGAGTCTTTTCAGTCCTCGAAAAAGATGAATAACTATAACTTGTCATTAGTTGTCTTCCTTTTTAAAAAAGAAAAAGAAAAAGAAAACAAATCCCTCCTCCCTGCTTGTAACAAAAAATGTGTCTGATTCGCATATACCGAGTTCAAATGTACTGTACGCATTTTTACTATCCATCTATGCGAGTAGGTCACAAATATTTAAAAAAAAAAATAATAATATTACCTAACTAATGTATACGTAACTCAGTTTTTGTATCGTCCATCACAACTTACGACAGCGGGCGGAGAGGTGGCACAAACACAACGAATGAGGGTCCTCCAGGCCTTCCTATATAAACTGGCAAACAATCACCAAAATGCAGCTCTGCTCTGCCAGCGTGTTCTACAACCCGGGTGTCCCTAGATTGAGGTGCATTTTTATGGGGTCTTTGTTCGGTGACTGGCCGTCGTATAACCCTCACAACTTCAGCCAGCTCCGACCGTCTGATCCTTCAAATCCTTCTGTGAGTTTTCACTTTCTGATATTCTGAATCGAACCCTTTTTTCCGCCTTCTTTTTCATGCTGAATTATCATGCAAAGGTTTTGTTTATTTGTTAAAGTTCTTGTTTTTATTTATTTTATTTTTTATTTTTTCTGAATTGGGTAGTGCTTATTTAAAGTTTAGGAATTCTGGGTTTCTGCAGTAAGTTTCTTATAGACCCCATTGGATTTCTATGTGAAATGTATTTTTATAATTAATCGTAAGTAGGAATATTTTTGTGCAGATTTTGGTTTTATATTTATGGTAATTGATGTTGCAGCAATGCCATTTTAATGATGAATTATGTGTGATTATAAATATAGAATTTCAGGTCATGAATTTCAGGTCCTGAAATCGGCTTAATGATATTTGGTCAAGTTAGTGCAAGTGAGGGTTTGGAATTGGGTGATCGTCTTGAATATTTTTCGTTTGCTTTCCTCTATGTCTCATATGAATGCATTAGCTATGCTATATGTTTGATTTTGTGATAAATGAATTGTTATTAGATTGATCTTATATAAGTGTAATTATCAAGATTGGTGCTTTGTTCCAGTTACGATATACTGTACTGTATTGCTCAATTCTCATAGAGTTTGAATGAATTTTGAAATCAGAAGCATTATTCAGAGCTATGCAATATCTAATATTTTTAACAATTGGATTGAAGTTACATGGTTAATTTACCATTTGCATGAAGCTGATTCACTGGCTTTCTTACTTAAGCTAGAAATACTAGCATTTAAAGAGTGTCCCACATTAGTTTCGCCATCCTGAATATGGGCTATAGAGAATGTCCCCATAACCTGTCAGATATAAGGTGCTTGTTCGTGTCTTCTGATTGGCGAGTTCTTGAGAAGCTCTTGGAGTTGGAGCAACCAACCCAAAACCATTGGTAATGGGTGGAGAGACCTGATTCAAGTTTAAAATGCAAGACGTGTGGTTTAGGTTATCATCGTGGCCCTTCACATGGCGGATCCAGAATTTCAAGCTCGGGGGGTCCCAACATAAAAGTTTTAAAAAAAAAATTAGACTAATTTGGTTCCGTATCACTATTTTATACTGAATTTGGTTCATTGAATAAATTAAGATTAATCTCAAAGGTAATAAAACCAACAAATTCTCCTCAGCAACATAATGCACTTAGTGACTCTACAAAGATAAAAAAATTTAATGTAACATATATATTATTAATTGGGAGTTGGGACTAGAGTCTAGGATTAAAAAAACTTATATGAATTTGGAAGAAATAAAATTAGGCAGCTAAGGGTGGTGGAACGGCAAATGGTGGTGGGGAATAAGGTAACTTGGGTTTAACGTTGGAAGGTCGCGACGATTGGGGCTGTGAGTTCTTAAATATAATTTGGGGATACTGGAAAAGACCGGGGTTCTTGGGCTCTGTAGAGAAAACAGAGATATTTTAGTTTTTAAATTTTTTATAATGACCTGGCTCAAAAACGCTGTCGATTTGGCTAGGTCTTTTAAAACAAAAATTAAAAACCTCTTCTTCTTCTTTGTTATAAGCATTGTTGCCTGCACATCCATGGAGGCAACAAGCAGTGGCGGATCCATGATTTTAATATTGGGTGGTCCTAATTTAAAAACACTAAGAAAAAAAAAGACGAACATTAAATAATTAAACGATGAACTACAACTTTTCTTTTATAATTTTTGTATTAATTGACGATGATTTTCACATGTAATATCGTTCTGTATTTCTAATTATACGCATATCAATTAATCAAAATAAAAAACATATCTTGATGAAGCTAAAAAATATGAAAGAACAAACAATATAATAAATCATAATAAATTAATAAAAATTATACTCTATTATGAATTTAACATTTTATATGTTTATTTAGATTAAAATAAAAAAACTTACTTAACTTACTTAAAAACTTTGGCACAAAGTACTAAGTCTAATAGTATTCTTCTTCATTTGTAAGTGATAAGTTTTAAGTTTGATTCTCGTTAAAGCGAATTTAAATTACATTATTGTTCGCTCATTTTGAGGCTAAGCCAAACTCTTTTCCCCTTAATTAGATAATAAGGTTTGTTCAAATAAAAAAATTTAAAAAAAACTTCCTTAAATTTAGAAAAAAAAGGGAATTAAATGGTGGTAGAGAAAAAGATTGCAGACAGAATTTGAAAGTCAAACACTTCTATATATTTAATAAAAAATATCGAGGGGTGCCTTCATTTAAATGACTCAGACATAAACACTAGTGAAAGTCGAACACGTGTTTTCAAACCGTGTATGAAAGCACACCTTTTAATTTAAACGACATGGCCAAAACACACCGTTTCATTTGAAGAAAAAGTAGCCTTTTTGTTCTTCTCACTTAGCCAAAACACACCGTTTCGTTCGTCTTCTTCTTTTGGTTTGCAGGATGACTGATCAGTGCAGCGGCTACTGGACCTCCTCCACCACAGACCCAGACTTGGGTGCCAACAAGCCTCTCCACTGCACCTGCCCAAATTGTTGGAGGGTCCCGAAGGTCGATCACAAGTGTTTTTTCAGGCTTCTGAAGGGTCCCGGGACCTCCCGGGTCCCTATATGGATCCGCCATATGGTGGAACTAACTCCAACACATATGTTTAGTTATCTTAGGGTACTTGAAGTGTGTGTGAATTGTCCACTACTATGTTTAATTTTCAACATAAACATCTGGTGCTTGAGATTTTTTCCAGAAATGGTTGATATGTGCTATAGCTTGGAAACTGAATTCTGGATTTGTTTCAAACCAACTGAGCTGGCATTTTGGGCCAGTAGGACGTAATCACTGAAAGACGTTTCGATGAATTACCAACATAGATTCATAGTAAGTCAGAGAAAATTACACGTGCTCTTTACATCTCATACTTTTTTTAGCATTTTTCCGAACTCTTGATCTGCCCACCTTATAGAGAGAAGTATGATTTTTGGTAGTAGGTTGCTTCATGATGATATTGAATCATGCATTCACACATTCTAGTGGGTATCAGCCATCGTTTGGCTTGAGTTAGTGTGGATGTGGTGAAACGGGCCTATCTAATGAAAATTCACTCTCTGTTCCAACCACCAGACTAGTCTACATTTGAGCTTATATTCTGCTAATTGTATTATAAACAATTTAATTACTGCCGTATACTGCTTGCTGCTTTACTGCTGGACGTACTTTTGGTCACCGCCCCAGATTAGGATGGAAATTCATAGCTCAAATATTATTTGTAGCCTGTCATGTGCCTAGGGTACTCGGAGATGTATCTTCAAAAACTGAAGAGATATAATCAATCTAATTTCTATTTTCTTGTTCTTTTAGCAGCCAAAAGAAAAGAAAAAGAAACCGAGAAGATGTCATGAGTTATCTTTATGATGTAAAGTGATCAAAATTAAATGCATTGTCTTTTCTTCTTTTAAGTGATGCTTCCATTTTTGTCTGTAGAAAATGACACCTGCAACCTACCATCCTACCCACGACCGCATTCTTCCGCCACCTGATCAAGGTAATAATGAAACTTGTATTTCCCCAGTGTTTCATTCTCGATCTTTTTTGTCTTTTATTATTTTCCTATTTTCGCATTTTCTGTCAATTAATTTTCGTTTCCGTGTTGGTGTTGTGTCATTGTGACTCTTTAAGAAAGGTCCATTCTAGCTAAGTTTTTTTAAATCAATCCTGAAAACTGGAAGTTGATCTGTTGTGGACGTGGTTTTGACTCTTGATATTCGTAGGCATTTGCAAATCGTGTTGTTTGACAATGTGAAATTGACCTATCTAAACCCCTATGCAGTGATAACTAATGAAGCTAAGAATATCCTTTTGAGGCACATGTATCAGCATTCTGAAGAGAAGGTGAGTGATGGGCATTACATCCGCACTTTATGTCCCCGTTTCCCCATTTCACATGAATGCGTACTCACACATAATTGAGAGAGAGGGATAGAGAGGCCTTCTTCTAGTTTTTCATGGACTGTTTCATTGCAGTTGAGACAAAAGCGGGCAGCGCCAGAAAAACTTTCACCAGAGCCTGGATGCAAGCAACTTAGGTCTTCAGTTTCAGATAATGCCTAGTAAGCTACACTGCCTCTGGCACTTTCCAAATGGGTTCGACTGTCATTTGTTGTATGAAAATTAGAAGCGCAACGTACCCATCAGTGTGAATGGTAATATTGTCAGTGTAAAAAATGCGCGGTGTATGCCTCGGTCACAGAAAGAAGGGTATTTGCTTGCGCATTGTTGTAAAAGAAAAGGTACTTAGCCGGGAATGGAACATGGATGATTTGTGTGCTTAAAAAGGAACGAAATCGTTAGGGACATGCTTTGCTTTAAGTTCTCTTCCCTGTATACCTTGTTTGGTATAGATGATTTTGGGAAGGATTGGAATAGATACTTTTTCTTTTGAGTAATCCATCTTCTACCTCCGAGTGGCCACAAAGTTTTCATTCCTTTTTTCAACGTACCTTGAAAGTAGTTGCTTATCCATTCCAATTCAATCCTTTGTACCAAACGAGACCATTGAGAGAGGAACCATTCTTCTCCTAGGAAATGAATGCATAAGGACGTTATTGTCTTCGTATTTGGCATTTTTACATAATAAAACTAATGAAAATGACTTGAAAGCTTTGAGTTTTAATCAAAATGACAAAAATGTGTTGTAAGTGAATAATACCAGGAGTGACTTTTTAGAGTAAAAATGTTATTTTCGTTAAAGTGAATAATACCGGAAGTATTTCCTTAAAACTTCATTTTTACATTGCCAAAAGTGTAAATACTATTGTGCATACCAAATAAGAATATTTCTAATCAAACGTTTCGATTCATAGTTTGTCAATGTATACGGTGGTGTCTGTTAATACTTACAATTGATTACAAACATTTGTGTATATCTCATCCCTGTACTTTGTCAATTAAAGAAACAAAACTCAGCCAAAAAATATACATTGGATTTGTTAATCCAAATATCATAATCCTTACTAATAATTTAATTACCAAGTTAGGAAATTGAAGAATATGCCACTGCCCACTCGAATTTCAGTTGAGACAAATAAGTGGGTCCCGCGAGTGAGTTGTGAACTTGGAATTCGGGTCTTTGCCGTATTATTCTGGAGTGTCGTCAATCATATTTATTCATCGTATAACGTGTAGTTAAAAATTATTTTAAATATTTTTTATTTAAAATTAAATACAAATAGTAGTTGATAAAAACTAACCGTATGTTATACGAAAATGATTTACGAATCCTTATAATCCTCACCAAATGTATCCGGAGATGCTCACCCAACACTAACAGAAACCAGATACACCACAACGCCGTCGTATCGAGTCCTGTCTCCTGTGCCAGAGCTTCAACCTTCAGCTACGGCCATGGCAGCTACTCCGGCGTGCGCCTCCTCAATCACCACCGCCACAATCACCAAGCCACTCTCCCGCTCTCTTCCTTGCTCCCACCTCCCCGCCCTAAACCCATACTATCTTCAATTTTCGACTCCTCTGTCTCTCCGAACCCCCAAAACGCCACGCAGGCCAGTCTTTTGCGCCTCTGCGAGCACGGCCTTCGAGGTCGACCAAGCTCCGGCTTCCGTCACTCCGTCCAAGCTCTTGCCTTTTCGGGTCGGGCACGGGTTCGACCTGCACAGGCTGGAGCCCGGGTACCCTCTGATCATCGGCGGCGTCGACATACCTCACGACAGAGGCTGCGAGGCGCATTCCGACGGTAATTCCTCCATTATTCTACCTTTTCTTCCCGTAATTTCACATTTTCTATTTATTCTATCAAGTTTTCGATTTAATTTTTGGATTTTGGATTTGAATTTTGTGTAGGGGATGTGTTGCTTCATTGTGTGGTGGATGCGATATTGGGGGCTTTGGGGCTTCCGGATATCGGGCAGATATTTCCCGATTCGGATCCGAAGTGGAGGGGTGCAGCTTCATCTGTGTTCATCAAAGAAGCTGTAAGTTATCCTCGTCCTCGTCCTTGTTGTTACTGTTTTGATTTATTTGAGCTTTTTTGTCGAGTTTAAGGATTCATATAGCATGCAATTGTGAAAATTTTATGTCTTTGGTTCTCGAAAACGGTTGTTTTTCATGAGTTGTGACGTTTGGGATGAAAAAAATCTGATTGTGTGTCGCTTATGGTGAGTGGAAGCTATAAAAGTTAGACTGAGCAATTTAGTTGAGGGCTTTTGGATTGTGATCTCGATACAGTTGTTTTGTTTTTGAGGTCTACAACGATTTGTCCAAAATCTGAAAACAAAATTCTCGCTTTTCAGTCTTTTCGATAAGATTGCATTCAGAAATTGAAAACATTAAGAATGTATTGCAACATTGAGCCATAAATCCAGGCACTGTCTGGAGAGAAAATCTCTGGCAACCAATATATACTCCTAGTGTCATCCACCAGTGCTATAGATGATTGCCACATGTTCAAATGTTACACCATCCGTCCAATAGATACTTGCCACATGGTGTCTCTGGTTACAAGAGTTTGTCTCCACTGCCAGGCCACACGACCCGAACTTTGAGACACGGTGCAAAGCTCCTGTTCAAGTATTGGACCCCAGGGCTCGAGGTCTAGACCTAGGTTCTGTCCGGTACTTCTACCCTGAGTCCTGGATACCAGATCTCAATTTTCTGGCCTTGAGTTCCAAATCATGAGCCGTATGCCTTAGTCCAAATACCTGCTTAGAGTCTCGAGTATTGAGTGAGGTAGGAGCATGTGTGGGCATTAGGCTGAAAAGATGGATTGTCTGTTCATCTATAATACCCAGTTTCACATGCTCCCTTCAGCCTCGGGGACTCGAAATCCGAGTCTCAAGCCTCGGGGACTCAAAATCCGAGTCCTGGCTGCAAAACTTGTCATGGATCTTTTCATACATTTTCATGGTTTTTTACATTAAAAAGCATTTTCCGAGTTTAATATGGAAAATTGTTTTTAGATATCAAATAATACTGAGAATATTCCAGGTGAGATTGATGCACGAGGCAGGTTATGAGATTGGAAACTTAGATGCTACTTTGATTCTTCAAAGACCAAAATTGAGCCCGCACAAAGAGGTTATGAGGGCCAACTTGGCTAAGCTGCTTGGAGCAGACCCCTCCGTTGTGAATCTCAAAGCTAAAACTCATGAGAAGGTGGACAGTCTTGGCGAAAACCGAAGCATTGCAGCTCACACAGTGGTTCTTCTTATGAGAAAGTAGAAAGAGGCCTTCGATTGCAGTCCCAAAATTGTGACTGATGTAGTTCATCTCATGACTTGTACGCCGCTGTTCCGCTTACGGCTTATAGGTAATCAATTTACGTACTCCACACAACTGTGCATGTAGTTGGAATCACATATATGAAAAGTTATTTCTCCTTTGTGCTGGATTTCTTTGAAAAAAGTCATAAGATTTATACGTGATGGAAGCGTGACACTATAGAATCGGGACAGACGATGTCACGGAAACAGAATAATTTCTCCGTCGGGCGATTATTGGACTTGAAACCATGTGTTTGTTGCAAAAACATGCTACTGAAAGTTAGGCAGGTGGTTTCAAATTCCAAGCTAATGGTCATGTTGTTGGTTTTGACATTTTGTTTGACCATCAAAGTTCCTAATCAGTTTGCCAAATTTGAATGGAGTCCAAAGGATTGAAAAGCTTTGAGCCTGACTGTAAAAGTTCCAACTTTTTCGTGTTAATTAGTAGACTTTTAAGCCTGGAGTCGAAAAGATTGAAAGCTTTTAAGCTTTCGCATAATGTTTAGGAAATTTGGTTTACGTTAATAAGTAATTTCATATTTCCGCAGTCAATGGTCATTTTATTTTATAACATCTGTGAATTGAAACGATTCCTCCTCAAAGTTTATGTCCCTGATTAGGTGTAATTTTATTTTTTATTTAATAAAACTCCTTTCGTACCGTCGTGTCGAGTCACATGACGTGCTTAGACCTAGTAGTCACATCGATATTGTGAGTTTTGTCTTGTAAAACAGGTGTAACAATTGGTGGTACAAGTGTATACAATACAACATTTACTCTCATAGTAGTCTTTTGCATTCACATGCGACGGACTTACATCAGTTGCATGCAAGATTTCTCCATCAATTTCCTAGGTGTTTAAGATTTGTTTTCTAATGCAGACTTGAACGTAATCAAGTTGTCTAGACTAATGTGTTTTTTCTTCTGTACATTACCAATATCCATTTAGGATTTTTTTTTTCTCCTCCGGCAATATGGCTTGAACCTTAGCAACATTGTGGAATTCTCACCAAGTTAGGAAAATGATTTTCACCCATTTCTCACGTAAGTTTATTTTTAGCTTTTTATTTTATTTTATTAAATTAAATATTAGCGTGCAGAAGAAAAAAAAAAATTGTACATAAATCATTTCCCGTGAGTTAACTCATTGGGTGCAGAATACCGTCATTAGCTGCGACATTTAATCTTTCTTGAGCATGTGACATAAACATATATATCCCATGTGAGGTTTTATTTTTCCAAGTGTTTCTCATTTATTCCAAGTATTCAGAATTTAAAACAAGAAACAAATAAAAACCATGTGGGAAGAGGTGAGGCATACAATCTTTGAATATCCATTGACTAAATTGGTTCCAAACCCAGAAGGCAGAACCAGTTACTTAAACCGGACTCGATCATTTCATAGCGATATAACGGTCTGCAATTTTCTGCTTAATTAATATTTTTTAGGGATCATTTCAAAGTGTTACGACAGTCCACTCTTTTGGGATCGGAAAGACTCACATAGACATTTCAGCTTTTTCTGACTACCATCGTGCGATTCACCAGTGCCAAAAATTAAATCCAAAACGTGCTGTGTAGAATACGAGCCTGAAATTCAGCTTCAACCGTTAGGCTACCTTGTGGTGGGTTTTTTTACAAAGGTTTGAATTGGAATAAAATTTCAACGCCCCACGTGGAGGATGAACCTTTCTAATTTCTATCATATGACCATTGACAAAAAATAGGGAAAATTAGTTTCCACGACCAATAGAACATAACCAAAGGAAAGCCGGTTCAATGATACACTCCGCTGCACTAACGACAGTAGTCTCTGGTAACATATGAAAATGCTGACCAAAAAAAGTATAACACCTTGACCCATAATGTTAGCAATAGCCACCCTCTTTGGTTGACAAAAATACCAATAACAGGAGAGAGCCACCCATATTTTAAAGGGAACTTTAACGAAAAATTTCCGGTACTATTCACTTTAACAAAAAATCATATTTTTACACCAAAAAGTCAATCATGGTAATATTCATTTTACCCTTTATTTTGTCTTTATCATTAAAACTCAAAGTTTTCAAATCATTTTCATTAGTTTTCCTTATTTTAAATTGTTTTCAAGTGAATCAATGAATGGAGTCCAACTTAGAGCCCGTTTGGTTAGCGAAATGAGCTTTTTCAGAAGAAACTATCATAAACGATGATATATATGGCAACATTTAACTCTATTAACGTCATAATATGAACTGTTTATTATCTTCATCATCATTTAAACATTATTTGTGCAATAAAATATCATTTTATGTAATAAAATAATATCAAGTCGTCATGTAAAGAAGAATGACTTTTTACGTGTAAAAAGTCAAACAGTATTCATTTAAAACTTATGACTAAGAAATACAAATTTCTTTTATAATTACCGTGATTAAAATAACCATTGCGTGAAAAAGGGCAGTTGATAGCCACCCATTTTAATGTTTTCAGGGAATCAATAGAACCAATGAACGGAGACGAACTTAAGGACCGTTTGGTTTGCATAATGAACTTCTTAAGATGGAACTCTCATATTCATTCTCTCTTTCTTTGTAAAATTCTCTCCTGCGCACGGGTCCTGCACATGGATTGTGCATGACCCGGTTGGGTGGCGCTACAATGACCCAGTAACAAGGTTAAAATTAGATCAGGCGCAACCTATGACGTGTCGTTACAGTGCCATTGAGTTGTCGCTAGATTGTTGAAGGATGGTTAAAATGTCGTTGTGGTGTCGTAGATTGTTATTATTAGAGTGTCGTTATGAGATCACTAGACCCAACCGGATCATGCCCAACCCGTGCACACACAACTCGGTGCACAGAAGAGAAAATCTGTTGATTTGTAAGTACAAAAACACTTTATTTGTTTTTAGTAAAATACCTACTTACACTCCCAGATTGATCTTAAGTGGGTTCCAACAAGAAACTCTATATATGATCTTATAATTCTCAGTTTAAAAATACAAAATTGAGATTTAATTGTTGAGAATGAATCTTACATTGATGGGAGGAGGACTTTGCATGTGCTTATAAGTAGTTAAGTTAGGGTTTTCATGAAGCCAATTGGTGAGTTTCACATTGACGGGAGGCAAACCTCCTGTTTCATGGGTTGGATGAGATAGGTTGTGATCAATTAAAATGGACTTGAGTCCAGTCCGTTGTTTGTTGTTTCAAATGTGAGATAGACAGAACTGAACATGACGGGTTATGAGTTTATAATAGAGTGCGTTATTTAACTTATTTTTATACATGAGTTACAAGTCCTATCTTACAAGTATCTGTCAATCCAATCATATCCTTAAAGCCCAATCTCCTCTAGCCCTCCAAACAGACCGGTGCTTATAAGTAGTTAAATTACTTCTCATATTGCCAATTGATTTTGTGGTGAAACCCCAACTTTTCTTCAATAACGATTAAAAAAAAAAGGAAAATTAACGAAAAGTTCTCAAAAACTTTAGTTTTAATGAAAAATGACAAATAAAGGTGTAAGTAAATAATACTAGGAAAAGTAAAAATGTGGTTTTTCGTTAAAAGTGAGCAGTACCAGGAGTGTTTTGTTAAAACTCTGTTAAAAAAATTGAGAATATTATATGTTTTAGAGCACCATATAATTTTAGTCATATTATATGGTTGAGATACCAAACTACTGCACTATAAAAAATCTGGTGCAAATGCAATTCTCAGTTGCATTATTGTTCCACCAGAAAAAAAAAAGTACATTTAATATATATGGGACCTAAAGCTGAACGTTCTAGATGGACCACCATTAAGTTCAGAGCTCTCTCTTTTGAATTCTTGAGCCATTGCGGGATGAAAAGACAGCAAAATATACTAAGATGTTTTTCTGTTTAATCCAGATTTTGATATGAATCCAAGTATATGAGTGTATCCCAGTCATACTAAAAGACTGGAATTTTCTTGGCTACTACTACATTATACAGTTATATTTGAAAATGTAAAATGTTTCATAATTTATAATCCATGACAACAAATCCTAAACTTAGATGGATCATCATACTACATCATTGTATGATAGAATTTTGGTAGCATAGAATTGTGTGGAGGCATTTAGACCACATCATTCCTATAAAAGCTCTCACCAAAGCATAAAATTTATTGTATTTTAATCGCACCTTGTGTGAGAGCTGCCCTAATTGGCAACCCTACACAAGTTTTCATCGTAATCGCTTACTAAAGCATCCATGTCATATTCCATATAAAAGGAATTTAACTTTGAAATCAATTCTCAACCATTTAAAAAGTTGTTCATACCACATCAGCATCATAGGCTAGTTTGACCACGTAATGGAGTTTTGTTTTTGCTACAAACTTCCCTATAGGATGGTTTGACTAAATGTAGACCAAATGAATACAGAATATTAAACTGGAAACTTGTTGATGATGGCTGACAGTACCCTTCACGACTAGCCTTGTCCTCACAAAAAGGAAGTGACCAAGTACGTGTTTGTTTTTTCCAACTCAGCTTCAAAGTCTTGGTAGTATCTCAGAGACATTGTTTAAGGAATAGCAACCATATTGCTTCTTCAAGGAAGCTTCAGATTCTCATTTTTCATAGCCATCTGAGACCAGACTTCCTATATAAATACCATTGAAAAACCTGCATTCCTCATCTAAATCACTCATCGATCTGGTTTTGGTTTGTGCTTTGCATAATAATCGTCGAAAGCGAAAACCGTTTAGCACAGTAAGACTACCCAAAACCCTAGAGCTCTAGCTCCTCTATTCTCCATAGACTTTGATAGATTCCTCACTGCATTGCAAGGATTTTTGAGGCATTTAAAAAATGGGGTTTACTTTGAGCAACCAACAGCAACTGTTGTCTAAGATAGCAACAGGCAATGGCCACGGCGAAAACTCTCCATACTTTGATGGCTGGAAGGCTTATGACAGTGATCCTTTTCACCCCACCAAGAACCCTAATGGGGTTATCCAGATGGGTCTTGCAGAAAATGAAGTAAGATTTCCGAAATCCGAAAACTTTCTCAATGCTTTTTTTATGTTTGGTAGCTTTTGAAGAGCATAGAATTAACTCTTGGTTCTTCTTCTTTGTGCAGATGTGTTTTGATTTGATCCAAGAGTGGGTTCTGAACAATCCAGAAGCCTCCATTTGCACAGCAACAGGAGTAAATGAATTCAAGGACATAGCCATCTTTCAGGATTATCATGGATTGCCAGAATTCAGAAATGTATGCATTGAATTAATTTTACATTAATATTAGCAATATTTCATTAATATTTTGGCTATATATTGACTAAGTTGTTTTGGTGAAATAATCTACAGGCTGTTGCAAACTTTATGGGAAAAGTGAGAGGAAATCGTGTCACATTTGACGCCGACCGAATTGTTATGAGCGGAGGAGCTACCGGAGCTCATGAGACGATCGCTTTTTGCTTGGCTGATCCTGGGGATGCATTTCTGGTGCCTGTTCCTTATTATCCAGGGTATGTTTGGATATTGTTTTATGGTTAGTTTGATCTGATTAAGAGAGAAAATGAGTAAATAATATCACAATTAGCAATTAAGAAGTGGATCTTGACCTTTAATTTAAATCAATTGTTGACCAACTAGTGCTTAGGTGGGTCAACATATTGCCTTAGAACCATTCAATAATTTGACAAACTGGAAAAAGATGCTTGGGAAAAAGGGTGGTCCATTTTCCTTAAAAAGGACAGTTTACAACTGTTCAAACTTTGGATATTTTTTTTTTCGTCCAAAAAAATCTTTGGACATTTTTATTTGTAAAGGCATCCATCATCCCTTTCTCAGTACTAGCCAATTGGTTTATTCTATGATTCAATTCTTACCTACACACCATGTGACATCTAGCCAATAACACGGAGGTGACGACACACATGAGAATTAAAATATATAATGTCGCTTTATTATTTTCGGATGCCATAATAGCAAATTGCGCATATGTAAGTCATCTTAACTTTCGATGAATTTTCCATGATAAAAAAATTCTAATGCAAACTGTCAAGGGCCTGAGGCATCAAAGTTTTAATTAAGGATATTGCTTTAAAGGATAAGGAAATAATATTTAAAACGAAATTTACAACAACAAAAAGTTGAGCTTATTCACAACAATTACATCTATTCTCCAGCATTTTGCTAAATGTTTCTGCTATTTTATTGCAGTTTTGACCGAGATTTGGGGTGGCGAACGGGAGTGCAACTGATACCAGTTGCCTGTGACAGCTCCAACAATTTCTCAGTCACCAGAGCAGCTTTGGAAGCTGCCTATGAGAAAGCTCAGAAGGCAAACATTAGAGTAAAGGGCTTGCTCATTACCAACCCCTCAAATCCGTTGGGCACTGTCCTTGACAGAGACACCCTCAGAAGTCTAGTGACATTCATCAACGAAAAGAAAATCCACCTAGTGTGCGATGAAATCTACGCTGCCACCGTGTTCAGCCAGCCAAGTTTCATAAGCATAGCCGAGATCATAGAGGAAAACATCGAATGCAACCGCAACCTTATTCACATTGTGTACAGTCTTTCTAAGGACATGGGGTTCCCTGGCTTTAGAGTTGGCATTGTATATTCCTACAATGATGATGTCGTTAATTGCGCGCGAAAGATGTCGAGTTTTGGATTGGTTTCGACACAAACTCAGCATCTGATAGCATCAATGTTGTCAGACAATGAATTTGTGGAGAGGTTTATAGCACAAAGTGCTAAAAGGCTAAAAGCAAGGCACATGCGCTTCACAATGGAGCTTGCTCAAGTCGGCACAAGCTGCTTGAAGAGCAATGGCGGTCTTTTCGTATGGATGGACTTGCGTAGGCTGCTCAAGGAGCAGACGTTCGAAGCTGAGATGGTGTTGTGGCACACGATAATCCATGAAGTTAAGCTCAATGTGTCACCAGGTTCGTCGTTTCATTGCACCGAGCCAGGTTGGTTCAGAGTTTGCTTTGCCAACATGGATGACAAGACCATGGAAATTGCTTTGACACGAATCCGAAACTTTGTGGCTCAATACAAGGAGCCAATTGCACCGAGGAAGAATAACAGGTACTGGCAAAGCAACCTTAGGCTGAGCCTTCAGTCTCGGCGAATGGATGACATCATGATGTCTCCGTGCATGATGTCACCTCATTCACCGATACCTCAATCGCCTCTTGTTCGAGCCACTTAGAGAAGTGACTGATCTCGTTGATGCATTTTTTACCTTAGTTTCTGAATTTTTGATAGTAAGGTTCTTAATTAGATAAAATATCATTAATTTGTTCTTAATATTTTCTCGTGGAATTTTGAGAGTGGTGGATACATTCTTTCATAGGATTAGAATTGTTCATTTTACACCCTCTCCTTAGTTCATTTTTTCTTTTTTCAATTCAATGAAAAAAGTTTGCATCTGTTTGTAATAATTTCTCACAGAAGAGAATTGAATTAATTGTTAATTGTTTTACATCAATATTTTTGTGAAATCATTAATTTGATGAATCCTAATATTATGATCTTTATATCCCACATGATGATAAACCAGATGAGAAGAACGTGGACTAGAAAAAGTGTGTTCATTTTTCATCATTTTTCTCAAGAAACATGAGATATTTTTTGAAAGATAAGAAACATGAAATTGTTGATTTGTTCATTCTTCCCATGACTCATGAAGTGGGTGTCTCATCAGTGTCTTTTCTGTATCTAAACATTTGAAGCATAACCATTTTATATCTTCACCCATCTTCTGCTTCCTTCTCTAACATAACCATTTCAACTCAATAAACTGAATAGATATATCACTAATATTGGTCACAAAATAAATTGAATAGTTTCCTAGTCCTCTAGTAACACTAATATTCGTCACAAGAATAATTAATATATTTCAAACATGCGGGTCCGAGTAGAGGATTACAATACCATTGTCACCTGGTCCCGAACACCAAATTCCGAAATTTCTCCAAACCCATCTTTATACCTAATTTCTATCCTTCATAATCTACTCATTAGGGCGAATTCCCGCGAAGATATGGACTCGTACAGAAAACTATGATCCCTACTTGTGTATAACAAATGATTCCAGAACAATTTTGTTAGTTTTTTTTTTTTTTTTGGACAAACGATATTATTTGTACTAAAATGTGTGAGAGTGCACACCTCACAATGGGCTAGCTCTAATGTGATTCAAATTCGCTTTTGGCGAGAATCCAACTTAAAACATCTAAAGATGAATACCATTAGACCGTAGTATGAAGTAGCTGATCAATTTTGTTAGTTGAGTCGTCTCGTCTCTCCCTCTAAACTGAAAGAGACATTAAACTTGAACCAAACCCGGTCCAAAAGCCGATCCATTTACTTGTTTGCCATGGGCCAGCCCACCATATGGTCTATCACCCTTACGATCAAGTTATCAACCACTTTCGTTTTCCTTTTTGGGTGAAAACATTAATTAACTTTATAAACAAATAGGGGCCAGATTAAAATATTTGAAATTGAATTCACCACCCTAGCATAAGAAGCAACTTCAAACTTGAAGCAATGGGAATTAACAAATAGCATGACGAGCAGAACAAACATTTAAATTCTAACATTGATCGAGAAATCGAGAAACACCAAGAGCATCGCCAATCTTGACCAAGAGATCGATGTCACAAAAGGGGATGGGCCCTTCTCTCAACATCCTCCACTACATTATTAATATTGGAGATTTTCAAATTTATACAATGCTCAAAAGTAAGTAAGAGGTTTTAGGTTTGAATTTTATAGATGGTGAATTTGATACCAAATTAGATTGCTCATTGTGTGGCTTAGCTGCACTCTTCCCTCCTCTTAGTATAAAATAGATCGTTGTACTAAAAAAAATAAAAAAACTCTAAAGGATTGTTATCATTGTCCTTTCTTTCACAAATACCTAGATATTGGAAGATGATCCTCTCCGGATTCACTTTGTGGGGATCATAAGGATCTCCACATCCTAACCGTTCATCGTATATCGTGCGGTCAGTTTTTGTCAAGTACTATTTGCGTTTAATTTTAAATAAAAAAGGTTAAATGATTTGTGATCGCACGATACACGATGAATGACTAAGATCTGAAGATCTTTAGGATCCTCACAATTTGAATCCAGATGGGATCCAAATCCCTAGCTATTAGGGAACTACACACATATATTTATTTGTAGAAAACTTAATGTTACCCACCACTAATACACTATTTAATTATTGGGTGGAGGTATTGGGATTTTATCATTTATATATCCACTTTTTTTCTACGTGACAAAAAGTGTAAACTACCTACCACAATGGAGATGTTTTGTAGAGAATTTTGCTTGTATAAGCAATATTGCTTGTTATAATGTCACCATCTATTTCACATTAATTAAATAATGAGTCATTATCTTTTGTTTTTCCCTCAGCAAAGATTAAAAAATTGATGGAGTTGGGATGTGTTTGGTTAAACAAGCCAAAGATTAGCTAGATTATTGGTAAACAAAAAGCATTAGAGATGACTTCATCTTGTACACTATTTAATATAAGTCGAAGACCATGGCACTAGGTATCATGTCATGGCTTTCACCTTTTCCACACATGATGTTCTATTTCAATCTTTCTATATGCATATAAAATTGAGAATTTAGGAAACCTAAGGGGGGGGCTATTTGGTATCGTATTAAAAAAATTCATAATTTCTTAAAATATTTTTTTTAAAACATCTTTTAAGAACAATTTTCTTTAAGATTTAAAAACTTGTTTGGTATGAGATACAAGAGTGGTATTAAATTTTAATAATTAAAAAGAAAAGAAAAAAAAAAATCCTACAACAACTCTCCGTCAATTTGGAAATTACTACACAATTCAATTGGACAAACAAAAATATTCAAAGGAGGGTCTAATAAAAGGGAGATTAGAGAGAAAGAGGAGAGAGAATGAGAGAGATTAGAGAGAAAGATCAGAGAGATGAGAGAGATTGTGGGGAGGAGAGAGAATGAGCAGAGAGGAGAGAAATAGGAGAGAGATTCGGGGAAGAGGGGAGGAAAGAAAGAGAGAGATGAGAGAGAAAGAGCAAAGAGAGGAAATAGAGATTTGGAGGGGAGGAGAGAGCAAGATAAGATAACGATAGAGAAAAATCGGGAGTGAGAGGAGAAAAGAGAGAAGTAGTTTGAAGTTTAAAAACTTTAAAAACTCACCTTTTGTGCTTTTTAGAAGTAGACTAATTTTCAAATTAGTTTTGAATTCAGTTTTTGAAACAGTCATACCAAATATAAGTATTCAATGTTGAAAACTTAAAAACTGTTTGAGTCTAAACAGTTGGATTTGCCACTCAGTACTACGGTTTGGTAGTATTCCTCTTCACTTGGAGGTGAGAGGTCTTAGGTTCGAATCTCGTGAATAGCGAATTCGATACCAAATTAGGCTGCCCATTGTGTGGCTCAGCTGAACTTTCTTTCCCCTTAGTGTAAAAATATCGATGCACTAAAAAAAAAGTTAAATTTAAGTAGAGTACCAAACATGCCTTAACTTTTTGAGTCAAGATCCCTCCAGCAACTCTCGAACCCTTCACAGTTGCTCTCGAGCAATGCTCCAACTCAGCTCAAACAATACTAGAATCCCTGCCGAATGACCAAGTAAAGCTTTAACGTGTTCAATCTCACTTCATCTAAAGCCAAATTTTAGTCCTGGTTTAAAACATTATGGGTGCGTTTATTGCACCGGACTATTTCGAACTGGACTAACTTCAAGGATTAAGCTGAACTGGCTTAGACTAGATTAAGCTGGACTAACTTAATGAAGCGTTTGGTACAGTGTCAGACTAATTTACAAACTATAATTTTCTTGCCATTTTAATTCACTTTTGCCTTAAAAATTAAACAAAATTAATATAAAAGGGCAGTGAAGTCTGAAAATGAATGAACTCAAGCATATTTTCTTTCCCCTTCCTTCCTATACCCTTCCTCGTTTCTCTTCTCCATCATTTTCTTTCTACCAAATCATGCATCAATCTCTTAACTTTCTTCTTCAATTAAGAGAATTTGTTGGTTAACCATTCGCCAAGCCTTCAGAAATTCCAAAACGAAAGGCAAGCCTTCCAACAACCAATAAAACTTGCAAATCGATTTACAGAAATTCAAAACAAAAATCAATTGGGTTAATCCAAAAAAAAAAACCAGAAACCATTTAAACCTGCAGATCTATTTACAGAAATTCAAAACAAGAATCATACCATAGCCAAATCATTCCTCTAATATCAAAAATCATATAGAGAAGATGATTGAGATTGTGAAGCAGCCATGGCGGAGATGACCCAGTCGACGAGGAGGCAAGCCGAAGCCGAATCCAAAGCCAAAGCCAAACCCAAAATCAGAAGCTTCAAAGCCACAACCACGGCGATTGCGAAGTAGCAAAGGAGAAGAAGATGACGAAGATGACCCAGTCGACGAGGTCATCGTCGGAGATGAAGCAGTCGATGAGTTCGTCATCGGAGATGAATCTGCACCCGAAGCTTGTGCCGTCAAAATTGAGGTCGAGGAGGTGATTCGAGCAGGACGAAGACGTTCTTAGCTAGTCCCATGGTTTTCAAGGGGACACGCTAAGAACGGCTAGTGAGGTTGTTAGTGAAAGCGAGTCATCGCTAATCCCATTAAAATTAGTCCAGCCAGAAAACAAACATGGACTAGACTAATATTTAATCTAGTCTAGCCCTGTGAAACTTAGTGAAGGCAAACAAACGCCCCCTATATGTTCCTTTAGCACTACTAGTACCAGGGGCACTCATTGATTAATTGATTAACAATTTCGTCACGGCTCGTTTGCTGACTTTACCATACATATATAATTTGCAGTACGGAGACTTCACATCATCCCAAAGCAAAACCATCTATTTCAAATTACATATTTATAAGACATCTTAAAATAAATAAATAAATAAATAAATAAATAAATATATAAGATGGTTAACATCTACATTGCTACATAGAAGCAACAGCACAGGGCCCCTATCTCAAAGGGGCTCCAATTTTTATTTTATTCCTATATATCGCTTTACTTAATTAAGTTAAAATTTGAGAAATACAATATTATTTTCTGCTTTGAACTCTTACCATATTTATTTTATACTTTTTTTTTACTTGGTTAAAAACATCATGTATTATTTTTGACATATACTTGATCTTAAATGGTTTTTTCTTTCATTCTTGTGGATCCTTTCTTATCAATTGTTCACCGCGATAATATGGTGCTACAAAGTTCTTTTAAATAAATGTCAAAACAACAAAGACACACAAGGAAAAGAAGTTTTTCTGGTCAACTGAAGAAAAAAAAGGTCTTGTACATAAAGAGGGTCCATTTGAATTTTTCGCACACGACCCTTAAAATATCATAATGAACCTTATATGACACTACAACTAAGAGCTATTAATATTCTAATTAAAATGTCCAAATTTTATATATATGCGGTCACACAGCCACATGATTTGACTCCGTAGATTAAAAGACCGCCTCTTCTAGTTCTAGAAGTCAATGTCATTGCCTCTTTCTTTCCTTTTCTTGCATTGTTTGCCACTTACTATTTTTTTTTTATTAAACGATGGTCTTTTGCATCTAACAAATTTCCACAACCTATTCCAATATAATACATACTTGTTGACATCATAGTCCTTTTGGGTTTCAAAAAAAATATTTATGTACTTGTCAAAGAAAAACTAAATTAATTCCCACCTTTTATTTAACTGGCCCAGATGATGAAAAATCATGTAATTTTTTAGTGCAGTCCAAAAAATTTCATCCACAAGTAATCATGTTAAATAATAAACAAATTATTGATAGAGGCTAGGTAAGTAATTAACTGTGCTTTTAACTTTAATCTAAAATAAAAATCAAATTGCAGCAAACTTGAAAACCCCAATTGAATTTTACTACCAAAATGCTTGAAATCTCAAAGTTCAGACACTTATTTTTTCAAGCCACTTGCACTATATATACATACCACAAACGTTACTTTGGCTGGCCTCCAATTGGTTCCAAAACATGATTAAAAATTAAAATTCAGATGGCCTTACCAAAAATACACGATCAAACCGCTAATCATCTCATAATCCTCAATTAATTAACAGATAACACAGGAATTCGGGTTTTCTTCAGCACTTTGGACATAGTAGTACTTGGTCATGTGGGGATTGTATGCTTGGTAGGCTTTGACAAGCTCAGCAACTGGATCAGGTTTCTTCTTATCATCTTCTTTCTTGTCATCTTTTTTGGCACTCCCTCCGTCTTTCTTATCATCTTTCTTTTCTTCCTTTGCCGGCCCGACTGTTAGGATCTCCGTGTACCACCCTTTTCTCAGTTTGGCCACCACATCGACCGGGTCAATGTCGCCGATCACCGTTAGTTTCTTCTCCTTCATGTCCATAGCAATTGAGTCAATGCCTGCAAAAATTTACAGAACACAGGAAAAACAAAGTCAATAAGTGCATGAAATAGTTTTACATTTCAACAAAGATTACGATTGCAACTTTATTTTAATTTCCAGTGATAATATCCCAGATGAATGCCTCAATAGGTGCTGATAAATGAAAGAATTCAGAATATTTTTTTACATTTTTACTATTTTCCAAGTTTTTCACGAAGCCAAATCAAACTGATATGCTTAAAATATTCATACCTGTAAGGCTGGAGACTGCTTTCAAGGCCTTTTTCTTTTCCTTGTCATCATGTAAATCCAATTTCAGTACCACCTTCTGCAGAAAGAAAATAATTTTCAATTAAATTTTTCTTTTTAATTTTTGGGAGAGAAAATGCAAGTTCATTAGTTTTCAATTAACAATTTAAAACAAAGGAACAAATCAATTATTCATGGACCAAAAATCATAATTTCTGAAACCAGTCATCATGATCAGAAGTACAAGAAGGATCACAAAGATTTTGAAATCTAAAGAGGAAATAAAAGCAGAAAACATTGAGAATATCATGTTCTTTATTTCCTTGTGAAATGAAAAGGCAAAGGTCTCTGAAACTTAATCTAAACTATCTAATAATATTCTTATCAACCCGATAATCTTTGAAAGAAAATAAATTAATGCATAAAAAACAGGGTTGGTGGAGGGAATTTTTACGAACAAAGAAAGAAACTTCAGTATATATATTGGATTAGAGCAGCTGAGTGAGAAACTACACCTTCATTTCAATTGGGTCTGAAGCTCTGACCAAGAAATCGAAAAAAGCTCGAAAAGCCGAGGGTTTACGAGGAGGAGGAAGAAGAAAGAGAGAGGAAATTGCAGAGAGTTTTCCTTGAAGGGGACTAGTCTTTGTGGAAGACGGACAGACTTATAAGCCAAAGCCTGCCAAAGGGTTTTATATATAAATCCAACGAAAAAAAAATAAAAAAATAAAAAAAATATCACTTGAGGTTAAAGGTTGAAGGCCTTGCCTTGTTGGACAAGGAACCAATCAGTCATGGATCATGGAGATATATATCACAAAGCTTTGGTGGGATTCACTCGTTTTTACTTTATTGTCTTTGTTTCCTCTGTGCCTGAAAGGCTTGTACATTCTACCTACTTATGTTATTGTACGTTGTACATTTGGTTTAGGTGGTTTGTGACCTTTTGGTGTGACTTTGACCTTTAAACACTAATTGGCTTTTTACATGCAAATTACAGCTTAAAATATGTGTAAACTTAATGATTTGGTATTATAAAAGGAGTTTTTGCATACGTATTAAACTATACTTTTCAAGTACGTAAAAATCTCTAGTTCCAATGAAAGCATCTAGGTATTTTCCTTTAGGAATTTACAAGTCTATGGGTCATTATCACTACGTAACTTCCTATTACCACTTTTTGAATTCAACATTGCTCGTCTTCGATACTTACAATTTGTAGTTTAACGTATATAAACCCAATTCATTAAAACCACAAAAAAAAAAAAGAAGATTTTTGTTACCACACATCAAATTTTGATTAGTATGTAGATCAACTTTGCAGGGGACTTGAGATTTTCAAGGAAGAATCCAATTGTAGCAAGCAATTCAATTTGGGAACTCCCTAAAGTTTACGTGGTCCTCATCATGGTTATTCTGTTTTTTTCTTTAATTTTATGCTTATATATAAAAGTAACTATTTAGGAAGGGCGGCAAGAACCTCACAAGTTTGATTACATATAAAACTCTCAATAATTCCCAGTAGATGGTCCTTTCTTTTCTTGCATGTGATGTGAAGTCGACTTCACTGCCCTTAGGAGTTAGGACTAGCCCAAAGTAGTGAGGGATTGTAAAATAGCTGTTAAGATTATGAAAGGTTTAAAGTTCGTTTCTTTTACTGTAAAGTCTCACTTGTTAAGTTCAACATTAACCTCATTCATTTGCTTCAAGACTTTTTTCTTTAGTATACTTAATATTATATACGCCACACTAATCGATCGAATTGCATTTCTTTTAAGAACGATGCTCACTTGCATAGTCAATTTCAGTATAGGTGTGTTTGGGCCCAAAATATTAGTTTGGGCCGAATTGAGAATCATTCTCGGCCCAGAAGATTTTACCTAAAGGTTACTATGGATCATGGGCCGAGATCAACCAAGTTCTATCAAGAAAAGGGGGTACTCGGATGAGGATGAAGTGAGCGAGCTTCTATGGTTAGAAGTAGTCCTGATAAAACAAGGAGTCTCAGCGAAGCAAGGATGTTGGGACACGGAGACGGATGTGGCCTGGCATAAGGCCAGGTTCAGAGTCTTGAAGAAAGTAGGATTGGTCGAGATATGGTTGGATTAGGATGAGGAGTCCTAATCCGAGTGAGGTTTTAATTTGATCAAAGGAGGATCTGTTGCTATAAATAGAGAAGGTTGTGCATCGTTCAATCGCTCTCCAACTCAACACACAAATCTGCCCTGCGCAAACCCTCGTCTACACGAAACCTCTCAACAACCTTGAGATTTTTATTTTCCTTTTTGCCAACACATCTTTAGTTTGGATAAACAGCACTGTGAAGGCAACCGGTGGTATCTTCAGTTTGGATAAACAGCACTATCGCCGTAGAATCAGCCGACCACGGAGCATCTTCAGTTTGGATAAACAGCACTACGAAGGGGCCGACTGGTTATCTATCCAAGTCTCGGTCGAGAAGGATTTCTGAATCCTTATTGGCAGAGGTCATCTCATTAGCATTCTCGATGAAGTGAGGTGTTACAATTTACTAGGGCTCAACATATTGAATGCCAAGTTGTTTTATGATTGGATACTCACAAGTGGACTTTAGAATTTGGCATTCTGACGGCCGAACCACATTCATCGTCAAGACGTACATCCGTTTTGAGTATTTGTGCCCTTACACTTTGGTGTCAATTTGGCATGAGTTTACTCTGACGAATACCATTACTGTGACTGAATCTGATGACAACGATTTGTGAACTTCGCATAATTAGTAGCCTTGTCTTCAGGCTTTAGAATTCAAGAGCCGAGTCGAGTTCCTTCCTCGGCCACAATCGCAAGACGCAGAAGTCAGCCGCGTGCTCAACGCAACATCAACGAATTTTACTCGTCGGCCGAGCTCGGCCGACGAATTGGCACGCCCGCACACAACCGCAGGACGTAGTTAGCTCATAGATTACTCGGCCTGCGCGCCACGTAGGCTTGGTAGTTTTTAGGGTCAACATTTTGGCACGCCCAGTGGGACACAGTGCTAAAACTACGAAGTTCATGCCAGAGTCCGCGAGCGCGACACGCCGAGAAAATGAAGCTGGTCTCAGCGGTCAGCTTCGCAAGGCAGAAGTCCCTAACAGAACCACATGCATTTTCAATGAGGTGGTAGTGGAAGACTGCGATGAAGATGGTGGTGAAGGCGCTGATCCACCAACAAGGTCGTTTTTCCGGAGACAACTGGATGAACAATCTCGGCAAGTTGAACAGATATTCAGCCGAGGAATAGATAGTCTGCGCGAAGTAATATGCAGTACCAATGAGACACACACCAGATTGCTTGAAATGCTGGTTCATAAAGTCTGTGAAGATAGACCCTCCGATCATTCTCAGCAATTTCACCAAGGAATAATCCTTTACCAATAGTACAGGCCGAGCCAGTGCCTGCTCGGCTCAAGCTAATTGACCTGGAAAAGAAAGGAGGATCAAGCAGTAGATCAGATGGATCCGACCAGAAAGTAGAAACAACATCCATCGATGTGACCGAGATCCAGAGGATGATCGATTCGGCCTTGAAAAAGGGGACGAAATTCCCAAAATTCATCCACCCGTACCCAGCCTATGTGGAAAAATTTGAATATCCTAAAGGCTTTAAAATCCTAGATTTCAGTTTGTTTGCTGGAGAATCATCTTTATCCTCGTTAGAACATGTGGCTCGGTTCACCGCGCAATGTGGAGATGTTAATAGCAATTTCCATAAACTGCGGCTATTTAACTTCTCATTGACAGGCTCAGCTTTTGCGTGGTATATCAATCTCCCACCAAACTCCATCCAGAGTTGGGATGAGTTGGTCGAAAAATTTAATGAGCAATTTTATCGGCCGGGGATGGAAATGTCGGTTTCATCACTAGCCAGAATGGCTCAAGCATCCGATGAGTCGCCAATGGATTATCTCACCAAGTTTAAGTCGGCGAGAAACTGGTGCCGCGTACCCCTTCTCGAAGTCGAATTTGTTAGACTGGCTTTGAATGAGCTGGACGTGGAGTACAAAAAGAAATTCCTGGGAGCAAACTTTCGAGACATGTACGAACTAGCTCAACATGTTGAGCAATATGACTACCTACTTCGAGAAGAAAAAGTCTCAAAGTCTCCATCCCGAGGAACCATTTACAAAAACCCCATGGTTAACTATGCCTCGACTGAACCTGAAGAATATGCTAGTGTTGATGCGGCCGAGATAGTAATCGATAAACCGTATATTTGCAAAGCATTGACTTATGCCAATCCCAAAGATGTCAAAATTCGCTCGGCCATCAAAAGTTTACACTTTCGACATTACTAAGGCCGACGCCATTTTCGACCAACTACTACTTGCCAAGATCATCAAACTTCGGCTTGGGCGTGATATTCCTAAGGCCGAAGAATTGAAGGGAAAAACATATTGCAAGTACCATAACTCGAATAAACATACGACAAACAACTGTGTCGTATTTCAAGATGCCGTCCAAAGCTGGATTGATAATGGCAAACTCAAGTTTCCAGAAAAGAAAATGAGCATTGACACCGATCCGTTTCTTATGACGACGGTTAATATGGTAGATGCCTGTCTACCTAGGGACAAAGGGAAAGAGAAGGCCGAGTTCGTTCCATTACAACACATCTCAAAGCAGAATTCTCGGCCACTGCTCAAGATATATTTATTTTCTAACGAGCCACCTAAAGTTCTTTCAGGACTGGCTATCATGGAGTCTATGACAGACTCCAGCGCCGAGAAAGAAGATATATCGGCGATTTTATGCAGCCGGTGTAAGAAAAACGTCACCACCGAGTCAAACGAAAGGCTGTTTCAAACTACGATAAAACAGCCACATTCCATGGCCACAACACATCAAAAGACGCTCAGTGCGGGCCAGCGCCAGGGAGTTTTCAACAGACTCGGCCCCAAAACGCGGCCGACCGAACTACCCCCAGTCAGACGGCGCCTCGACTTCGATACACTATTCTATAACGAGGATTATTATGCACGAAGTTCTAGCAGCTCGAACTCTTCGGCAAAACAGAAAACCTTCAAACCTCCTGAACCACGCGATCAACGTTGGTACACCTATCATTCCCCTAAAGGTGTATACACTGCACTGTCCAAATCACAGAAGAGTCGACGCCAAAGAATGGATTGCATGGCTCGCCGATAAGCAGCCCAGGAAACTTTGGCCCCCAAGTGGCAGCCGAAGAACAAAACTAATAATGACGACGAGTGACAACCTCTGACCATCATGACAGAGTTGCTCCTAGAAAGACAAGTGATCAATCTTGATGTGGAAGCCACATTTGAAAGGTTGACAAGCGAATCAAACTTCTCCTTCGACTTGGGGAAATGAAGGCGCGCTTTGAACATTTCAAGAAGGAAGCCGAGATCAAACTTTCCCCGTTACCCATACAGGAGCCTTTGATCAGAGTTAGATGGAACCTACATCCATCGTTCCTTGGAGAAGCATTGAAGTATATGCGAGAGTTCCACAAAAAGCATTCGGCTAACGATTTATACGGTTTGCCGAAAGCATGCCAAGATACGATTGATCTCGTTCTGGCCTGTTCTGATACCGAGCGAATTATCCAAAAGAATTCGGACCTAGGGTTGAAAGCTAGGTTCCAGCACATACGAGAGGCTCGAGTCCTCAGCTTTGACGTTGACCTATATACTGATATCAAGACGAGCGAGCTTCCCTTCTCTCTTGAGGACCTCCAACACTTACGATACCACTTCGAAGTTTTTTCAGCCGTTTCTCTTTTACGAAGCGCGTGGCACGCTTATATGCCTACCTAGATGTCAGGGACGCCCGTACCATGTATCAAGAGCAGGCTCGTGGCACGACGCAAGCCCTAGACCTTGTTTTAGTTCCCAATGAACCTGAGGCCTTTGACCAACAGAAGAAAATTCTCAAAGACGCCTTGCAGGAACATACCCGGCAATGGTCGACTAGGTCGACCCAACTACTATCCATGATAGGAGTCTGGAAGAGAAAGGCCTTGCAAACGAAGGGCCGACAGCGGTAGGAGATACCGAGCCGATAGGTCATTCGGTTCTTGACAACATGGAAATCAGTATGGTCCACGTTCTGCCTGCAGATTTTCAACCACGCATGTCCCAACCAAACTTCCTAGACGGCGATGTAGTGGCCGATGAGGCTACTTAAGTCGACTTCGTACTCACTACCAAAGTTGAGTTGGCAATAAAAGAAAACAACCTTAAAGCAGCTATCGCTGAATTATTTCCTCGTTCGTCATCAGCCAATCTCCATCACCTTAAGTCGTTGTATGTTACGTCTCATATCGAGGGATACCCAGTATCCAAAATTTTCGTTGACTGTAGAGCAAAAGTCAATATCATGCCTATGACTATCATGAAGGCGTTATGTCACTTTAACGATGAGCTTATTCCATCAGGGATCACTATGAGCAGTTTCGTTGGTGACAAATCCCAAACCAAGGGAGTCATCCCGTTAGAGGTGACCATCGCAGGTCGCAATCACATGACTGCTTTCTTCATAGTTGACTCCAAAACCGAGTACAATGCGTTGCTCGGACGGGATTGGATTCACCAAACCAGTTGTATCCCTTCATCGCTATATCAAGTTCTCATCTTTTGGGATGGCAAGATAATCGTGGTTCACCCAGTCGATCATCAGCCATTTGAAGCTAACATGATCCAAGCACGATATTACGACAATCATGTCGGCTACATCACTTTACACGGCCTTAAAGAAGAAGGTCGGCTGACTCAGATTTTTGTTCAAAAGGCCATCAAGGTTGGCGCCGAAACTGTTCACCAGGATTCGGCGAGACTCGGGTTGGCTAACTTCATCACCGATCCTGATGTCTGACACCAGTCAGGCCAAACGTCGAGCTGCAGTTTCATCGACCATTGAACGATTGCTGGCTCATTGGTACACTATCTCTCAACAGCCGAATTCGGGCGTCAACCTCGTGGAGTTCCTCGCTGAAGGTGAAAATGGCCCTGTCCTCTTTTTCGACAAAATCCAAGCTGCCCCGGCCGAGCTCGAAGATAGCCAGCCCCAAGTTAAAGACCCATTAGACGAAATAAATATGGGGACGGCCGATAACCCTCAGCCATTATTTATTAGCGCTTTGTTACCCCAACATACCAAGACTGAACTCTGTAAGTTACTTAGCGAATTTAAAGATTATTTCGCTTGGAGTTATCATGAGATGCCTGGTCTTGACCGCACCCTCGTTGAGCATGAATTACGCATCAAACCTGGTTGCAAGCCCTTTCGCTAACCTCCTCGATGGTTCTCGACTGAAGTTCAACTTGGCATAAAAGAAGAACTGGTTCGACTTTTAAACGCGGGGTTTATTCGAACCGCTCGATATGTCGAATGGTTGGCGAATATCGTGCCAGTACTGAAGAAAAACGGTGCCTTACGCATTTGTATTGATTTTCGCAATATGAATCTGGCAACTCCCAAAGATGAATACCCCATGCCGATCTCAGATTTGTTAATTGACGCCGCAGCTACTCATGACATGATGTCTTTCATGGATGGTCATGCCGATTATAACCAAATCTTTATCACCGAGGCTGATGTTCATAAAACCGCTTTTCGTTGCCCGGGGGCACTCGGGACATTCGAGTGGGTAGTTATGCCATTCGGCCTTACCAACGCGCCATGAACGCTATCTTTCATGACGTGATTGGCACAATAGTTGAGGTGTATATCGATGACGTGGTGGTTAAATCAAAAAACCGCCGAACACATCTAGATGATCTTCGGCAAGCTTTCCTTCATATGCGACGACATAATCTTAAGATGAACTCGGCTAAATGCGCCTTCGGAGTATCGGTTGGTAATTTCTTAGGATTCCTTGTGCATCATCGAGGAATTGAGGTGGACGAAAATAAGGCACGCGCAATCATCGCTGCCCCACCCCTAACGACAAAGAAACAACTACAGTCTTTACTCGGCAACATAAATTTTCTCCGCCGTTTTATATCTAATTCGGCGGGAAAAATGAAGGCGTTCTCTACGCTTTTGAAACTAAAGGACTCGGATCGATTTGAGTGGGGTGATGAGCATCAAGCGGCTTTTACGCAAATCAAGGTCTCCCTTACCACTCCGCCGATCCTCGTACCACCTCGGCGCTGTAAGCCTCTTAAGTTGTATATTTTAGCGGCTAAAGAGTCCATTGGCTGCCTCCTCGCACAAGACAACGATGCCGGCCGCGAATAAGCTATCTTTTATCTCAGTCGGAGTCTGAATGCACCTGAGATCAATTATTCACCTGTTGAGAAACTTTGCTTGGCTTTGTTTTTCGCCACCACAAAACTTCACCATTACATGCTTCTATCAGTCACGCAAGTCATCGTCCAAACAGATGTCATCCGTTACATGCTCACGCGGTCTATAGTAAAAGGCCGAATTGGAAAATGGACAATGGCATTATCAGAGTTCAGTTTGCAGTACGTAGCTTAGAAAGCCGTTAAGGGCCAAGCTTTAGCCTATTTTTTGGCCCAACACCCCTCTCCATATGGTGTCGGGGGCAATGACGTCGAAATCGGCATGATTGAAGCACGTGATAATTACTGGACGATGTACTTCGACGGCTCTAGTACCTCATCCTTGGCTGGCGTTGGCATAATTATTCAGTCCCCCAACCATGATCGATGACATTTTTCTCTCACGTTTGATTTTGGTTGCACCAATAATTAGGCCAAATACGAAGCCCTTGTTATCGGCCTTGGTGTCCTTCATGACTTACGGGTAAACTGTGCTCTCATCTTTGGCGACTCCAAACTTGTGATTAACCAACTTAATGGTTCTTTTCGATGCATGAGTTGTACTCTGGCACCCTACCGTATGGTTGCCAGCTATTTGGCCGAGTCCTTCGACGACATTACATTTGAGCACATTTCCCGAGTTCATAATACTGACGCAGACGAACTGGCCCAAATCGCTTCCGGAGCACAACTCCTGGGGGGCAAGCTAGGTCGGGAAATACCTGTGTTACGACGACCATACCTGGCCTTAGTTAATCAGCAAGTCCTCCGACGCGATAACGTGATACGCACAAAAGTCATGTCCTTACCTTCATTGTTGGACCGACAAGACCCTATAGATGTTTGCGCAGTTGAGGCAATGCCAGATGACTGGAGGAAGCCTATTATGTGGTACCTTGATAATCCTAATAGCAAACACGACCGCAAGACAAGGGTTCATGCCACGAATTATGTCATGTATCAAAATGAATTATACCGAAAAGGCGAAGATGGCCTACTGTTGTTATGTCTCGGCCCCCAAGAGGCTGCTCAAGCAATCACAGAAGTTCATGAAGGAATTTGTGGATCTCATCAGTCCGACTGAAAAATGCGATGGTTGCTTCGACGACATGGTTATTTTTGGCTAAGTATATTAAAAGATTGCATTGAGTTCGCACGGAGATGTGTGCACTGCCAAATTCATGGTCCTATACAAAGAGTCCCAGCCGATTCACTACACTCGGTCACTAAACCATGGCTATTCAGAGGATGGGCTATGGACGTAATTGGCAAAATCACACCATTCTTCGGGGCTGCCAAGCATGCATGGATACTTGTGGCGACCGATTACTTTACCAAGTGGGTCGAAGCAAAATTGTATGCCGAATTAACGTCTAAAGAGGTTTGTGACTTTGTGGAAGAACACATCGTGACCAGATTCGGGGTACCAGAAATGATCATAACTGACGCACAATCTTTACAGCCGAGAGGTTTAAAGAGTATACGGCGAATCTAAAAATTCGGCTTGACCAGTCCATGCCGTACTATCCACAGGCAAACGGACAGGCCCAGGCAAGTAATAAGGTGATCATCGGTATTCTTGAGAAAATAATAGGGGAAAGGCCTGGCATGTGGCATTTGAAGTTGAATGAGGCTTTATGGGCATATCGAACATCGCTCCGGACGGTGACTGGGACAACCCCGTACGCACTAACCTACGGGCACGACACAATGCTACCAGTCGAATTGAGCATAAATTCGTTGCGAATAATCGAGCAAAGTAGTTTGTTCAGGGCCGAATATAGTCAGTCCATGAGGCAAGAGTTAAAAGATTTAGAAGAAGCACGACTTGATGCATATAATTTACTGGTAGGGCAGAAAAAGATTGCCGAATGAGCCTATAACCAACGAGTTAGACAGAAAACATTTGGCGAAGGAGATTTAGTTTGGCAAACTGTGTTGCCTATGGGAATTAAAGATCCTAGGTTTGGCAAGTGGTCACCGAATTGAGAATGACTGTTCATTGTCTATAAAGTAAAGTCCTCGGCAAGGGGGCATATCACCTTAAGGATCGAACCAGCGCAGTTCACAAGTTACCAATCAATGGGAAATTTTTAAAGAAATACTATCCAACTACTTGGGAAATGCGGGAATAAAAAGTTTATTTCATTAAGGATTGTCAGAAAAGTACAACTTGATCTGGTCAATCAGTACATATAAGTAAATCTAGGGTGATGGAGGAAGAAGAGTTTCGAGGACGACCTTCAGCTCCAACCACCTCACTTCGCCCATTGTGACCTCGGCTTGACGAATCCTCTTGTCCATTTTAAGCTTTTCGACCTGCTTCACGCTAGCCGCATAATCGGTTAGGCAGGATTTACCACCCGACTCAAAATCCTTCGCAAGTTCAGAAGCCACGGCCGATCTCCGATTTTGAAGTTCGATGATCTGACGGTCAAGGTCGGCCAGAATGTCTTTCTTTGCTTTCATGGCTTCAACTTTCAGGCGGAGAGCTTCAAGAACGCCCGACGCAGCCTTCAAGTCATCTTTTGCCCGAAGAGCTTTCTCGAAAATACCGAAAAACTCTCGAGTCTGCTCCAAAGTCGAAGATGCCCGGGTAATAGCTTCAGTGCTCAACTGGCCATCAACCGCGAAGTCGTTGAGACATTCGCCGACGAAGTCGAGGCCCTTGTGCTCGAGGATTTGTAAAGCCGAAAGAGACAGAAGTTCTTGCAGCTTGACGAGAGTAGATGAGTCGGCCGAGGACCCAGTCGTGGCCGCCGAAGGACCAGGAGTTCCCGATGTAGTTGAGAGTAGAACGTCGAATTCGACCTCCCATAAAGGCTGCACAGAAAAGAATTGTCAGAATGTGTTGAATCATCAGAAAATAGGAAAGAGGAAAATGTTAGACCTACCGAGAAGAGACTTTGGCCATGTCTGCTGGATCGTTGCTCGAACCCAGAGAGCTCAATGACCGAGCCCAGTGTTTTAGACTGCTTCTCAATTCACGCGACCGATAAAGGTTATCTACATTTGACGGCCACTGAGGTGGCCAAGAGATATAGATAACGCCCTTCGGCGCATAAAAATTTTGGTGAAAAGAGAACGCGGGTACCTGACATTTAATATTTTTCTGGTTTAGAATTCTAAGGCAGAAGATTGATTAAAAGAACAGTAAGAAGGGTGTTTACTTAAGCGGATGTGGCTTCCTGAGGAGGGATGCTGAGGTCATGATCCTGCGGGTGGATCGGCGTTTTCGTTGTTGCTTCAGGCTCGGCGGCAAGGCCTTTCCCATGAGCGACCGTAGAAGGGTCGACCTGACCGACCACTTCGACTACCGCATGAGGGTCGACCTGACTGACCGCTTCGACCATCGGAGGAGGATTGTTGAGGAGAAAATCAGTCGGCCGGAGGCAGCAATCCGAAGAGATGTTGGCGATTACTGGCCGAAGGATGACGAAGTAAACCTGCAGCCAGAGTTGGAAGACCCAGAGGGGGCCGTTCTGGTACGGGTTAACCTTGTGGAGGGTCATCTCGGCCAAACAGCGAAAGAGGTGAGCGATGATTGTCGGGCTAAGAGCCAAAGTGTGGCCGCTAGCAAGGGCTTCGGCCACTGGCATGTTCTCAACCAGACACTTGTTCGACTTGGTACAACAGATGTATTTGTTGTACCAATAGAAGAGGAAAGCCTCATGCTCTCATTCTCGCAGATCCTATTCTCATCGGCTGGTGAAATAGAGGTAAAGGGTGTTGTAATTGAAAAAGTTCTTGTGAAGTTTCTGAACCTCTTCATTCGAAGGTGTTTGACCTTCCCCTCTCAGTGTCTCGAGAGCCCGCTTGTCGAAAAGCGCTTTCAGGTCGAGGTTTGACGGGTACCCAGATAAGGCGGCATCATTTGGAATGCCAGACGGGGAAGTCCCCAAGAGGGCCGTGACATCGAGAATGGTCAGACCGACGGGGCCGAGAGGGAGGACCATGGTGTTGGTAGCCGAGCACCAGAGGCTTGTGGCGGCTATGAGAAGCTCATTGTCTATGGCGATCTCCAGTGATGAGAGGCGAATGGCGTCGTAGATGCTGAGCGTTTTCCATTGCTCGTCGAAAATCTTCTCCATTCGCTCGACCCAGGCTGCCCAGGTTGCAGTGGTCGGGGGCCACGAGCCTTGGGGTTTTGCCAAATCCCATTTTGACCACTCGAAGCCTTGTAGCAGGTATTTTAGGCACTCGGCCTTGAAAATTTCAGTGATGGGGGATGGCACGGCCGCTTTGAAAAGATGACCGAGGATCTGATAGGGGGTGTTCATGTCGCATTCAAAGCGAATGGTTTTGATTGCGCATTGATCGACAATCTTCTCGCATTTCTTGCATTCCTTGGAAAGTTGGGAAGTGAAGGAGGCCATTGCGAATATTTGGAAGGTTTCTGGAAAAGAAGACATTTTCTGGGTTGGGGTTTGAGAATGAAGATCTGGGAGGAAAAAGGATTTTCTGGGATGTTCTGGGAGTAAGAGCAAGAGAGATTTCAGAAAATTGGTAAGCGTAAGAGTGCAAATGAAAGAATTTTGATATTTATAGGCTCTTTAGAGGGAAGTTCAAGCGTTCGATTTTTGAAATCGGGAGTTGGAATTGATTCGAAAGGTTGTTGATGATTACGAACGTTCAGAAAATCCAGGAGAATAGACCAAGATTTTTCGGTTTGAGGACACACGATTGGGTGTTGCGGCGTATTTATTACGGAAAAGACGTTTCGGCTATGCACGTTTTCGAGGGCCATGATTAAAAGCTGCTAGGTTAGTCAGAGAGTCGACATGTGGCAAGATGCTTGGAAGGATCAAGTGTGAGATGATGTTTCATAAATGCGCATGGTTTGGATTCTCGAGACGGTTTAAGATGACTTAAAGATAGTAAGAGTTTTCGCTTCTTCAAGGCCGATGATCGACCAAGGGTTATTGGTCGGCGACCTCAGAAGCAAGGGGGCAATGTTTGGGCCCAAAATATTGGTTTAGGCCGAATTGAGAATCATTCTCGGCCCAGAAGATTTTACCTAAAGGTTACTATGGATTATGGGTCAAGATCAACCAAGTTCTATCAAGAAAAGGGGGTACCCAGATGAGGATAAAGTGAGCGAGCTTCTATGGTTAGAAGTAGTCCTGATAAAACAAGGAGTCTCGGCGAAGCAAGGATATTGGGACATGGAGACGGATGTGGCCTGGCATAAAGCCAGGTTCAGAGTCCTGAAGAAAGTAGGACTGGTCGAGATAGGGTTGGATCAGGATGAGGAGTCCTAATCCAAGTGAGGTTTTAATTTGATCAAAGGAGGATCTGTTGCTATAAATAGAGAAGGTTGTGTATCGTTCAATCGCTCTCCAACTCAACACACAAATCTGCCCTGCGCAAACCCTCGCTCTACGCGAAACCTCTCAACAACCTTGAGATTTTTATTTTCCTTTTCGCCAACACATCTTCAGTTTGGATAAACAGCACTATCGCCGTAGAATCAGCCAACTGCAGAGCATCTTCAGCTTGGATCAACAGCACTACGAAGGGGTCGACTGGTTATCTATCCAAGTCTCGATCGAGAAGGATTTTCAAATCCTTATTGGCAGAGGTCATCTTATTAGCCTTCTTAGCGAAGTGAGGTGTTACAATTTACTAGGGCTCGGCACATTGAACGCCGAGTTGTTTTATGATTGGATACTCACAAATGGGCTTTAGAGTTCGGCATTCTGACGGCCGAACCATATTCATCATCAAGATGTACATCCGCTTTGAGTATTTGTGCCCTTACACTTTGGTGTCAATTCGGCATGAGTTTACTCTGACGAATACCATTACTGTGACCAAATCTGATGACAACGATTTGTGAACTTCGCATAATTAGTAGCCTTGTCTTCAGGCTTTAGAATTCAAGAACCGAGTCGAGTTCCTTCCTCGGCCGCAATCGCAAGACGCAGAAGTCAGCCGCGCGCTCAACGCAACATCAACGAATTTTACTCCTCGGCCGAGCTCGGCCGACGAGTTAGCACGCCCCGCACAAAATCGAAGGACGTAGTTAGCTCATAGATTACTCGGCCTGCGCGCCACGTAGGCTTGGTAGTTTTTAGGGTCAACAAGGTGATATGTCCAATCTCATTAAAAAAATAAAAAAAGTTCAATATATATATATTTTGTTTTTTGGCCAAAAAATAAGTTCAATATATGATCATAGAGATGTTAGTGTCAGTCATCCATGCAAAGGCGGATGACAATTCTTAATTGCTATATATCTTAATAAGTTATACGACGAATATTAATGGTTCATAATCATATAAATATGCAAGAGGCAGTTGTGGTTCGTTAATCAAATCATAAACTTGTTTAGTTTAAAAATCTCTATGTTCTGTAATGTAGTACTAGAGTCTAATGATATTCTTATATGCTTAGAAAAAGGAAAAGCTTCAAAGACATTAGGGTATGACTAATTCATAGTTGATAACTTAATGAGCCATTTGAAGCAAATTTTAAAACCAACTTGGTTGACAGTGAAATGATGAAAAATGAAAGAGGGAGAAGAACAAGTCTTATCTTCTGCCACAACTTTAATAAAATAAAACCACCAATGAAATTTGCCCATCAAATACTTAACATGATTTTTTGATCATGTCTTAATCTCAGACCCAAAAAAAAAAAAAAAAAAAAAATAATAATAATAATTATGTCCCATTCTAATCCAGTTAGAAAAACCATAACGCCAACGTTTCCACGTCCATCATAAGCACTGATGTCATCTGCCAGACCAGTTTCATCAATATTATGAATTATAGTTGTAAACTTGTGATTATTTTTTGGCAAAAACTTTACAAGTGCAGGAGGTGGTAATTGAGTCGGATGCACAATCTATTATGCGGTACCTCAATTCTCCTACTCTGAGCTGTGATTGGGACCTTCTCCCAATCCTTAGCCATGTTTGGAGGTTAGGAGGAATTTTCAATCTTGCTCCTGGTCGTGGGCTCCGCGATCAGCAAATATGGCGACGGATTTTGTCGCAAGGTCTTTTTCTCCGGAGATGTGCGGCTTCGGTTGGGTTGTAAGACCACCATCTTCGTTAGTCGGCATTTTGAACAAAGACGGTCTACCATGTCGTCATTTGTAAGGGTGAAGTGTTTTTTGCTTTCTCCGGCTGGACGTCGATTGAGCCTTTTGGACGGTGTCTTTGGTGTCCTGTTCTTTGTTTCTGGTTTTGATGGTCTTGCGGGACTGTCCTCTGTTTGTTTGTTAGGCCTCTCTGCCTTTCTGGTTTTTATGAAGTTTTCTTTTAACCAAAAAAAAAAAAAAAACTTGTGATTATATTTTAATAACTGCATTTCAATTAAATTAAGCGGCTACAGTTTAATTTATTGTAGTTGCGCTAAGCTAAGTTCTTTTGTCGAACGGTTGAAATTTTATTAAAATCGAATAGAAACGTTTACATCAGTAATTCGATCAAGGTACATAACTTACAGCAAACAACTGTTGGTAAAGAACAGACTAACAAATAGCCCCATACCAATGGAAGACTACACCTCTCTCTATCTGTCTACTTCCGATATGCATCGCTGCGCCAACTACCGTAAATTTCACCAATGTGAAATGAAGCTTGGGGCCATGGAAGAAGCTTTTATTCCCTACTGAAAAATCAGCATGTCCAGCGCCTTCTTCACTAAACTGCAATTTCAACCTATAACGATGACTGAACAATGTCCAGCGCCTCCTCAACCGAAGATGCATTCTGAAGCTTGGCTTTGTCGACAATAGGCTGGCTCCTTGCAAGTTTCGGAAGGAGTTGAAATTCCTATAAACACAACATGAGATGTTACGAGTCTTAGGACAATGCTGGCAAAATACATCTCACCAAAATATAAACTTGATAGTCTGTTGAATCTGTTTCCTATTTTCATTAACCTTGGGGAAGGCCAAGAAGTAATACAAAACAAAGAGTACCTCGGGACTTCCGCTCTCAAGAAGAACACCTTTCAATTTGCCTGAAGTGCATCATGAATAAACTTACCATGTCAGCTGTAATTAAATACACCAGTACAAATGCAGAGAATGACAGAGAGAATATGTGCGCGTATGAAACGGAATCGTTACCAGAATCTATCCAGAAAGTAGCAATCTTAGGATTAAAATTCCCAATTTCAATCGTCTCTCCAACTGTTCAATAAAATGATAAAAGTGTGAACTACGAGAAGGGACTAACTGAGATGTACCAAAAAATAAACTAACAAATTATAGATAAAAAAATGTAATGTTAGAGATTCGTACCGTTGTCCCCAAAAAATTGCCACCATATTTTCCTGGGGCTTCCTTCATATTCAAACACCCTCGAGTAAAAAGATGGGAGATAATCATATCTGGATTTGTTCAGAAATGAAAATCAGCAATAAGGAAGTGTCAACACAAACCAATCGGGAAAAGCGAAATTCATCTACTACTCTATCTAGAGAATAAGCTACACATGTTGAGAGTCTAACTTACGTGTCAGTTTGTGCACTCACTAAAGCCTTAACGCAATGCTGTGCAGATCGACGAGCATGATCTACATGTTCAACTCGTGCTATACGGTTATACATCTGCTCATTGCAAAACATATTTTTCTTTCAGAATTTAGATTATGAAAGAATTTTCTGCTTGATTTAACAAAAACATACCTTCAATGGAAATGCTGCAACATCTCCAACTGCGAAGATTCCAGGTATTCTCGTCCGGAACAGACCATCAACCTTGGTTTTAAAGTAAAAAGATATTAGTAATACAAAATAGCAAATGCACATTCAACTTGAACTAGTCCTGGCAATCATATTTTGAATATATTGTTGTTCCAAGATGAATTGCTAAATGCTGGATTTTTTTATCCTGATCAAAATTCAGTTTCCCAGGACATTAATTGTAAAACGTGTTACCCATATATGGTCACGAGTCCATCCATTGTTCAAGATGGTTATTGCAATTGATAAAAAGCAAATAATTGTGTCCATGGTTTTCATAATACATCACACGCGGAGATATTTATATGCTCAAAAAACAAAATGCAAAGTGTCAGTTGTAAGTCTTGTGACAGCATCAGATATGCACCTGTAAACCACCAACACTGGAATCCAAACCCACACTTTCAAAAGGACCAACAGCAGGTTTTGCTCCAATACCAATAACTACCTGCAAAAATGAAAGAATTAGAAGCAAAATTATTTCAATTTCATGAACTTCCTCATATTCTTTATTTTATTTGTTTTAATCAACATAAAAACCCTTGAACAACTTCATTTGTTATCCAAGATGTAAGGCGCAAGGTGACACAATAATAAAAAAGCCTGATATCCAAAGATGTGTGGGAACGGAAACTCACTGTGTCTGCTTCTATAGTAGTTCCATCTTCCAGCTTAACATAATTTACACGTCCATCAGCATCAGCTTCTAAATTTTTAATTGAGGCACCCTGGTCCACGGTAAAATGAGCTTTAAAGGCCAGGTCAAATGGCAATTACTACATAAAGGATAGGTGCCAAATTTACAAAAGTGGGGGGAGAGAGTACCTTTACGAATTTAACACCATTCTCTTGGTAGAATTCCTCATATCTCCGGGCAAGTGAAGCAGTAAACAATCTTTGCAACAGATGGCTTTCTGGAAATATGATCTTCACGAAGGAAAAAATATATATAAGAGAAGGAAAATCGAAAATGTAGGTCAGGACTTTACATACTTGAAATTTCTATTACTTCATGAGATTTTGTTACTTCATCCCAACAAACATACAAAGCACCAAGTTAAATTTAACACATACTGTTGTATCAAGTTTCCAACCAATAGCTGCTGCAGCAACCTCCATCCCAATATAACCACCACCAACAACAGCCACCTTCCGTGATTTCTCCTGGAAAAGAAGAGAAATTTTACTGAAACAAACAAGCTATACAATTCCAAACAACAAAGCAAACCTCAATAAAACATAGTTCAAGAACAGAGCACGTGATCAGATAACAATTTACAAGAGAAAATTGTTAGAACAATTAAACTTTGTAAAACTAGCACTTCATTTGTGTAGGGTATTCAATTCTCTGTATAACCACTTTCTTAGTTCAATCTTACAAGTAAACAAGTGATTATATGAAGCAGGATGTTGACAATTAATTCCAAAACTGGGGTTAAAAGAGGCGTCTCCTTTATAAATGAATAAATTGCAGGGAACAACAATCTTCACACTCCTAAAGCAGATAGAAGGCCAAACACACAAGCTTTAAAGTCATACAAATAGTAAGGAAACACTTTGACTCTACAAGATAGGAACAAAAGCAAACTAGTTTGCATTATTTGAATAAAGTTTGTTCGAAGTGCCAAACGAAACTCAACAAGGGCTGTTCAACTAAAGCTTCAAATAGCATACGGTTGGGAAAGTTATGTGGGACTTCACCTTAATCTCCGGTAATGTTCATAACGTTGTGTCAAAATTTTAATGAGCTGGATGCATTTTAATATTTATATAGCCATTTCAGTTATTAATTGTAACATGGAAAGAAACAATCATAATAATAAGTATGAAAAAGAGAAAAAACAAGTTAATATCAATTTTACCAATGATGATACTAGTGCATCAGCATCTGCAACATCCCGAATATAATGAACACCAGGCAGATTTCCTCCAATTTTCTCCGGAAATCTGAATAAATAACAGGCAAGGAAGTAGATTTGCTTCAATTTAGATTCGTACAATTTAGCAGCAGTTACAATACATCTAACTAATCAGAAATTTACAAAGTTGATTGAAATAACCTTGAGGCTGTACATCCTGTAGCAATTATAAGTGATCCAAACTTAAGCAGTTTGCCTGAATTTGTAATCAGTGAGTGCTTTTCAATATCGACATTTGTAACGGGATCTCCATAGAACATCTAAACAGAAATCCGAAAAAGCAACAACATTTTAGAATTACAGTTGCACATATGCAAAAAAATTGAACTTTTTTAGCAGTTTCAAGAGTCGCGAAAAAAGTTACAAAATTTACCTCTATCCCTTTTTCTTTATACCAGTCAGGTGTTTGCCTCTCACCGCCAGATCCAACACAAGTATGAAACCCCTACAATAATAATGTTTCAAATTCTAAACTCCAAAACATATTTACAAATATATTCAAAATTCATAAACTCAAAGTGTGATTGCAGCTTACAGGCAATCGTGCTGGCTTCTTATCCGAAGGGAACAAATAGCCCTTTGTCAAAGCAGGACGCTCATAAGGCGCAACGGCCTGTTCACAGAACCCACCAAAACTTAACTTCAATTTCACATTCTAACAACAAAAATCAAACAAAATTTACGAAAAAAGAAGGGAAATTTTGATTTGATTTACCTCTTTGGACACGATTGCAAGGCGTCCATCGGCCATTCCGTGTTCGACGAAAGTCCTAGCCGCATAGCCAGCCGCATTGCCGCCACCAACAATCACAAACCTGCAAACACACACATTCCAGAGAACCCAAAACTAAAAATTCAAATATTGATGCAAAAACCAAATTTAAAGCTGAAAAGATTGAATTTTTGAACGACTGACTCTCGGTTTTCGTTGGTGAAATCTGAGGACGAAACAACGTAGCTTCGGCGGAAGGTCCTGAATCCGATTGGAGAAGAGCGGCGATCAGCTGGGTGTTGCTGCGGAAGCCGGAGAGCAACAGAGTGCTTGAAGCAAACGGAATTGGCCAGGTTCGCCATTCGCCTGCGAACTGTAGCTTGCGTGACAAGAAAGAGAAACGGAACTAGAGAAAATTAGGGTTTCTGCAACGAGGATCAAGATGGCGAAAGGGAAATGGGAGTGAGAGTGGGAGTTGAATCTGTGGAGCTCGGACCTGAAGACATTGAGAGCTGAGAGTGGGGATCGATTTTTCTAATATTTCTGATATTAATTAATTAATTAAATTACTGGTTTGGGGTGGCTCTTGACTCTTGAGGAAGTCGAAAGGTCAGTGAAGGAGGAGGATAGCGGTGAATGTGCTGGGCGTTCGCCATTGGAAGCTGTTACCAAATGTCTGGGAAGGGATGTTGTCATTGGGCCTAACCCATTTAGTATAGTTTTAGCCCATTTACATATTTCGGGTTGCAGTTTGCACCGGGAGCCCCTGTGCAGACGGTTGTTACCACCACCGTGGTGGAGGCCAACTACACCACCGCCGCCACCGAGGGGCTTACTTCGTTGCCTTTTGGCTATACTAGTCTGCCTTCTCATGTGCCGCCGCCGGTGGTCTCTATTTCTATCAACTCCGATGATTCACCACCCTATCTGAACGGTTGCAATGACATAGACAAAGGTGTACCATGTATGAGTTTCTCGCTCCTGCAGTTAGAAGCCAAGTTGCAGGTTCTACGCCTCTGTAAGCAGTTGTTCTCTAATGGCAAGAAAAGTGGACATGAAAATAGTGGTTGTGCAAAAATTTTGACCATGTGTGAACCACTTTTTTACTGCATTGTTACATCCGATTTGATGAGGAGCATTTTTTGTGCTTTTGGTGTTGCTCTACATGCTGCATTCGTCCATTTTCGCACTATTATACTTGAATTTTGGCATATATGGGATCCGGGCAGTGGCGAAGCCAGGATTTGCCGAAGGGAGGGGCGAAATTCAAAAGAGTGCAAGGTTCAATCGAAGTTGTTGCTTTCACATTGGAGAGTGCAAAGTTTTGAGTCAATATTCATAATAGAAAAAAGTCTCTTCACCAAAGCGGTTGTAAGCGGTAATATCAAAGCCATGTAAGAAACTTAAATTGGTTAGGATTAGATTCTAAAAAATGTTAGGCGCTAGTCAGGCAGCGGATTGGGGCCTAGCAGCTAGGCGCCTAGGCGAGATTTAGGCAGGAGCCTAGATGGATTTAAATGAATTTCTTTTATCGTAAAATAAGCATTAAACAATATTTACATTATTTTTTAAAAATTAATACAATATTTATAGATAATGTGAGAGTTTAAGATAAATACGCTAGGGATCTTAAAAAGAGGGGAAAAAAATACATACAAGAATAATTAAAAAAAAGAAAAAGAAAAAGAGAAATGGGTTAACAAACCATAAAAAAGTGGGGTCAGAAGAGAAACAAAAAAAAGAGGGGGAAATGGTAATACTTGCGTACTCATTGGGGAGTACCCAATTTACTGGCCAAATGATATGGGCCAATAAAATCAGCACAGCTGTCCCTTTAATTCTTTGTTACATTTTCGCTATGTTAAGAACCAAACATTCTGATTAGCCTTTATCCTGTTTTCCAAACATATGCTATCATGGTATCCAAACAGGTCTTCTCCCTCACTGAAATAATACCAGCCTTCATCCCATTATCCCAAGCCACCATCCACTCCCACCAGGGCCACCAATAACAAGCCTACACCACCCACATTCAGCCCATCCAACCCTCATTCAATATGGATTTTTTTCACATTCAATTTAATTTTCCGTTTGAAATCCCACTCATATATCAGCCTTCCATCCCATTATCCCAAGCCACCATCCTCTGCCACCCCCTGTGAGACTGCCCGGCTGGAGAATGGCTGCTGGAGACGGCTGGCGCGGTAGCAAAAGGCCAAACGGTGGCCCGGTGTGTGCTGACTGGTGGGATTTTTCTGCTGGGAATTGAGGGGCAGCGCTGCTGCACCTTTTGCTCCGATTGGATGCACCTCTGTTGCGTGCAGAGCAGAACCAAACAGCATTGGAGGAGACGAAGAGCAGCAGGAGGGGAGGGGCTGGCCAGCGCTCCAGCCTTGTTTTTCCGGCGAGGGGAATGGTGACCGCCACTTCTCGCCCTCATGTGGCTTCGCCACTGGATTCGGGAGATGCATTAGGTAAAGCTATAAAGTTGATGCTCTATTTCCGATGTGAGGAGAAGCTTATGGATCATGGACTGGGCAGGCGAATGGGTCAGAAATAGTCTTGCTTTTGTCCAATGCAGTATTATGGTGGCTGGCATCATGTAGCTATGCTATTACTAGTCTCTTGGCTTGATGGTTCAATCCAATTGATGTTTGGCAACAGAGAGACATTGCTATACGAGACTAAGCGGTATAAAGTGAACTATCTCAAGCATCTTGTTCTATTACTGTTGCTTCAGGTTATTCGGTTATGTTACCACTTCAGTTTTAGTGTGAACTTGACAAGATCATACTACTCGGTATAATTAAGTACGTAACCAATAAAAACCTTGTGGAAAAATAAGAGAAATTGTTAGCAGCTGCTCCGTTGGTTTGATTTGCCATTATGAAGCATTTCAATTGGTTTAAGAGCTCCAAAAACTTTCACGTTTGTGACAGACTTGTGGATGGTGCTTCTGTCTGCAATGACTCATATACTTAAAGGGAAGGTTTTCTTCTGGCAGCTGGGTTATACATTGAGAGACCAGGAAGATGGGCAACAAGGATCTGAGCCTAGTGCTATGAAGAGAAGATCTGAGGAGTTTTCTTTTTTGATTTATAGTTTTCACAGTGGAAGGTCAATCATAAACAGGAATCAGTGTCTTGCCACGGTAAATAGCAACCACAACCAAATTAAGGCTACATTTGACTTGACGGCTGCAGTATGGAACCTAGAGGTGACACTGTTAGAGTAAGGAAATAAATCAGTACACTGTGAGCTATGACTGCACAGATTCACAAGGAATTTAGAAGAATTCCAGTACAAAGATGGAAGATGATGATGTCAGAGAGAAGAGAGGAGAGAAGCAATAGAGAATGTGACTCTGATTCTTTCATTCACACACACACACACAGATTCACCATGACATCTGCTAGAGAAAGAGTGGGAATATTACCCCCAAATTCTAACGGTTATACACTTTTGGCAGTATTCAAAATACAAGAAGAACAATCTCAGCCCTCAATCTTGCACCCTATGAGATGTAGACACTTGGCAACTTACTTACTTACGACCTATGAGACTCAAATAAGAAAGATACAACCAAATCAACATTTAGCTAATTATTCTAGCAATATGAGCTAGAACTACCACTGCCACATCATATCACAATTTACACATAACAGCCTCTTTAAATTGTGAACTGATTTCACTCCAAGAAGTTCTCTAAGATAGGTGAATTGCTCATTTGCTAATGCCTTTGTAAAGATATTAGGAACTCATTCCTTTGTAGGATATTGAACCAAATCGATCATTCCTTGCTGCAATGCCTCCTTTATGAAATGGTACCTTCTGTTTATATGCTTAGTTTTCTGATGAAAGATAGGATTCTTAGTGATAGCTATGGCTGAAGCATTGTCACAGTTCATTGGTGTTGCAACAGATTGCACTTCACCAAAGTCCTCCAGAACAAACCTTAGCCAAGTAGCCTGTGCCGTTGCCTCAGATGCACTAATATACTCTGCTTCAGCTGTAGATAAAGCAACACATTGTTGTTTAACTGAAGCCCAAGAGAAAACTCCACTGCCAAAGGTAAAAGCATACCCATTTGTGCTTTTCATGTCTTCTTCTGAACCACTCCAATCACTGTCACATAATCCTATCAAAATTACTCATTTACCTTTCTTGTACTCCAAGCCAAAATCAAGAGTCCTTTGAACATATCTTAGAACTCTCTTTGCTGTCCTATAATGGTTGTTAGTAGGATAGTGCATGAACCTTGCTAACAAACATGCAACATACATTATGTCAGGTCTAGTTGTTTTGAGATACAACAAACTGCCTACAATTTTTCTATACTGAGCTTCATATGCAGTTCCACTTTCATCTTCTTTCCTCAGTTTATCACTTGGTACTAGTGAAGTGCTCACAAGTTTACAATCCTAGAGTCCAAATTTCTTCAACAGAGATGAGGCATACTTTCTCTGGTGAATGAAAATGCATTTTTCAGTTTGCGTTACTCCTATACCAAGAAAATGATGTAAAAGTCCCAGATCAGTCATCTTATATCTATGCATCATATCAACTTTGAATTCATCCATTAACTCTTGATAGCTTCCAGTGTGTATTATATCATCAACATAATTGATACTATAATCATCCATGAGTCTCCTCTACACTTGGTATACAATGTTGCCTCACTGGTGCTCATTTTGAAACCACACAATGCAAAGTATGAATCTATCTCTCCATACCAGGCCCTAGGTGCCTGCTTCAAACCATACAAGGCTTTGTGCAATTTGTAAACCTTATCCTCCTTTCATTTCACAATGAACCCATTTGGCTGATCTACATACACCTCATCTTCTAGCACACAATTTAAGAAGGCTGATTTCACATCCAGTTGAAATAGCTTCCACTTGTTCTTTGCAGCCAGTGCAATCAGAGTCCTTATTGTGTTTAACCTTGCAACATGTGCAAATGTTTCAATATAATCTACCTCAGGCTTTTGTGCATAGCAACAAGCCTAGCTTTGTTCTTTTAAACTGAGCCATCTAAATTCAACTTCGTTTTATACACCCATTTCACCCCAATCACAGGCTTATCAGATGGTATTCTCGCCAGTTTCCAAGTCTGATTCTTCTAAATCATACCAATTTCATCTTCCATTGCCTTTTTCCATACTTCATCTTGTGCAGCTTCATTATAGCACTCTGGTTTAATGATACACACATGACATCTCTCATATATCTCACTCAAGTTTCTATATCTCAGTGGAGTATCATCAAACTGAGGTGTAGAAATTGAACTACTTGATGCACCAGAAACAGTAATTGGAGATCCATCAATTTGAATTTGAGAACCTCCAGATATAACATGTTCCATGAAGTTTGGATCTTCATTAACTTTATTCATTTCCAGAGATTCATTTGTAGAAAATGGAATGCACACTTCCTTGACTTTATGTTTCTCCCAGCCCCATTTGCCATTCTCATCAAAAATCACATCCCTTGAGAGTATCACCTTATGTGTTTCAGGATTAAGCACTCTATACCCTTTCTCACAAGTGCCATATCCAATAAAGATACCAATGACACTAGTTTCTCCCATTTTATTTCTCAGATTTCCTGGAATAAGAGAATAACACACTGAGCCAAACACTCTCAGGTGTTTAATTCCAGGTTTTCTTCCACTGAACTTCTCAAAGGGTGCAATATTGTGGGGCATCTGTTTAGTAAATACATAGATGTGTTCACTGCTTCACCCCAGAGATTATATGGAATACCTTTATCATGCAACATGCATTTAGCCATCTCTACTATAGTTCTGTTTTTCCTTTTTGCAACTCCATTCTATTGTGGAGATGCAACAGTGAGTTGCCTCTCCAACCCCAAAGATTCACAGAACTTTTCAAACTCACTTGAAGTGAACTCTCCTCCCCTATATGTTCTCAATTTCTTCATAGAATAGCCACTTTGGAGTTCTACCATAACTTTACATTTCTTGAACACGTGGAAGACTTCTGACTTGTGTCACAAGAAATAGATCCAGCTCATCTTTGAGTAGTCATCAATGAATGTGATGAAGTACCTATTTCCACTCATTGTTGGTGTTTGCATAGGGCCACACCATCTGAGTGTATTAGCTCCAATGGCATATTTGCTCTCTAAGTTAATTGTCATGGATCACAGGTAATCCAAGAACCATATCATGTTCCTACAATTACTTCAGACTCCTATAATTCAAGTCTCCAAACCTTTTATGCCACATTGTAGCACACTAATGCACATTAGCCTTTAATACTAATTGATCATTGGATTTGAACACAAGTGGAAAGCACCTGTTCCCATTTTGCTTCACACTAACCACCAAGTTTGTCAGTGTTCTGTTATAAAAAATATCTACCTTATAATCACCAAACACCAAAAAATACCCATGTTCTGTCATCTATCCAACGCTGAGTAAATTCTTTGCAAGTCCAGGTACTAACATGACTTCTCTTAAATACCTTTTTCCCTTCTTAGTGTCAATAACAAGAGTTCCTTTGCCTTTCATATCAACTAGAACCCTTGTGCCAACTTGCACTTTTGCTTTAATACTTCTATCAATGTCCACAAGTAGATCCTCTCTAGAGGTCATATGATTGCTACATCCACTGTCTATATACTAGATGTCACTCATAGCTTTCACTTCAGTTATTTGTTTAACCAGGAAAAGGTTTCCAGGTTCCTCCACTTTGTTTGCAAAATTCCCTTGCTGAAAATTCTTATTAAGATTGCAGACTCTGGCAATATGGCCAAGTTTGCCACACTTATGACATTTGATCTTTCCTTTCCACCAACACTCTCCATAGTGTAGCTTATCACAGTATCTGCAAGCACCATAAGTGTTGCTAGTTTCATTTCTTATACATGGAGTGGACTTGTTATTCCACTGTTTCCATTTGGACTTGAAGTTCTTCTGAAATTTTGTTCCACCAACATTGGTATTTTGATTACCAAATTTACCATTCTTAGATGAGATATTTAGACTAGGAAATGCACACTCAGTATTACTTTCTCCATGTCTAGCTAGCCTCAGTTCATACCCTTTCAATATAGCAACCACATCTTGAGCATCAATCACTTCAATATCTTTAGTATTCTCTATAACAGAAGCTATACTATCATATGTTTTAGGTAAACTGATCAACACCTTTTGTACAATTCTCTGATTACTAAGATCTTCTCCATAACTTTTCATCTGGTTTATCAAATCAAACAACCTAGCCAAATATGCAGCTAGAGATTCACCTTCACTCATACGAGTATACTCAAAATCACGACCAAGACCCTATAATTTCACATATTGTACCTGTTTATCTCCTACGAACTCTTGCTTTAGAATATCCCATGCTGCTTTTGCTATTTTTAGAGTTGTAATGCGTGGAAGAATTGATCCGATACAGCTCCTTGATTGATTCCAAGAGCCCTTGCATCCTTGACCAAATTTTCACGATACAACTTCATCTCCGCCTCTGTATCTCTTCCTCCCCCTTCGTTGGAGAAGAAAAACCCGTCTCAACAATACTTCATAACTTATGAGATCGAAAAATTGTTTTCATTCGAATTTGCCAGAAATCGAAGTTCTATTCGTTGAATATTGGAGCTCAAAGCTCCCCTCCGCCAGACGCAACCATGTTAGACTAAGATCGCACCTCTCGCTCTCCCTGATTTCTCTGCAACGAGATTTTGTGAGAATGAATACTCACATAATCGATGCCCAGAGTTTTCACACCAAACCTGGCTCCAAGGCCATGTTAAAGTAAGGAAATAAATCAGTACACTGTGAGCTATGACTGCACAGATTCACAAGGAATTTAGAAGAATTCCAGTACAAAGATGGAAGATGATGATGTGAGAGAGGAGAGAAGAGAGAAGCAACAAAGAATGTGACTCTGATTCTTTCATTCACACACATTCACCATGACATCCGATAGAGAGAGAGGGATTATTACCCCCAAATTCTAACGGTTATACACTTTTGGCAATATTCAAAATACAAGGAGGACAATCTCAGCCCTCCATCTTACATCCTATGAGATGTAGACACTTGACAACTTACTTACTTAAGACCTATGAGACTCAAATAAGAAAGTTACAACCAAATCAACATTTAGCTAATTATTTTAGCAATATGAGCTAGAACTACCACTGCCATATCAGATCACAATTTACACACTAACAGATATGTTCAAGTCAACAGGTTGTTAACCTCACTCACACAAGTAGATTAACACATATTGTTTCAATGGTTACTGATTTCATTGCATCAATTTGGAAATGCGAGTCTGTTGCTATACCCATGGAAGCACTTGACAACACACTTTCAAACAACGCTGGTTTTGGGGGAATGAGTTTGCATCTAGTATACGTGGTTGTGAAAAATATTGACAATGTTGAGAAAATGTTGAGCTAGAAGGATAAAGAAGATCACACAAACCACTGAAAACAGCAATCACAAACAGCTTAGTCAATTGGCATTGCTCACTAAGGTGGATTTAGTTGTTCCTTCTGTCCATGACTTATCTTTTACAAAAGAAGACTGGTACCAAGCCACAATCTCCTCACTCCCAGTGCTTGCAGGTGAGGAAATTGAGCGGATGGTTGCACTCCATGGTACTATTAATGAATGTATTGGTATTATTATTTTGGCTTGGGATATGGAATTATTGGCTATCTTTCCACTGAGTTTTGGAGTGAATTGAACTAGTCAATTATGTTGGTACCATTCTTGTTTTCTACACGAATTTGGCAGCAGACAAACAAATTGGAAACATCAGAGGCGGGGCGGGTGCCTCAGTTCTTCTCAGTTACCCTTAAGGCTTAAGGTGAAGCCTATTTTCAGGGCAGGATGGAGTTGTTAGGTTCCTAATCCTATTGGGCCTAACGCATTTAGTATAGTTAGCCAATTTCCATACTTCGGGTTGTAGTTTGCTAATCGTCTGTATTTAGTCTCCTTTTATGGAGGATTACGAATGAAAATATTGAATGATTTAGTTTATCTTCATCGCCTTTTCTCTCTTTTTTCCCTCTTTTTCTTCCTTTACGATTATGGATCCCATGAGATGTCCCTTGTACCAGCATGTCCTATGGTTCGTATTTCGTGTCTTTAAGCAGTGGTGGATCCATAAACCTTTCTCTTAGTGGACAAAGTATAAAAACTTCTAAATTTTATTGGATGTTCCTGAAGGGGGCATATAAAAGCTTCCAAATAGATGACAAAGACATTTTGAAAGTTAAACAATACAATTATCATTCAAGACAAACATATACAATTAGTTTTCATATGATGGAAACGCCGCATGATAGTTTTATTATCAATATAAGCAAAAACAACTTTCTCAATATAAATAAGCAAGCTGTCACTCAACCATTGATCTCCTATTTTATTGTGAAGTAAACATTGTAGAATTATCATAGAGATGGGCCAAAGGACCACTTCCAACAACACTGATACTGTCCCTAACTTGGTAATTACCACCTGAACAATCCGTCAAGTGTGGGGTTTATCACAAAAGGTCTCGGTGTTAGTTAGAGTGGGGTAATTGTAATCCTATTTAAATTGGTTTTTTCCTTGCCGTACGACCGATGTGGGATTCAACACACCCCTGCACGTGAGACATTTTGTGGGTCATATGTGGAGATCCACATATCAGCAACCATGTGGAGCCAAGGGGACTCATCCTACATGCGGGGCCAAAGGACCCACCATCATTTCGCTGGGCCAAGATGACCCACCCATCACGTGGCAGTACAGTGTGGGCCCTCTCCCTGGCTCTGATACTAAGTTGAAAATAAAGGGTTTAAGGTAAACTTAGAATTCTCTACAATCTCACAATTCTCGAATAACAACTTCAATAATTATTTTTCTCCGTAAGGAGGTATTTATAAGATTACAAAGGAGCAATACTAGAAAATAAATCAAAACAAACCCTTGTCAACAAGACAAGGAAACCTAACCAAATCAAATCATATCAAACCTAATTAAATCATATCAAACCTAATTAAATCATATAAAATCACTAATTAAATCATATCCCGAAAATGCGTTCCTTTTTTATTTTCCAACACCCCCCTCAAACTCATGGTGTGAAATCATGAGTTTGCCAAGAAGGAAATCTTCATTGATACATTGTCTTAATTGATACGCTGAAACTGACGCCAATCTTTTCGAAAGCTCAGCAAATCGCAATCTGTCAGAATTAACGCCTATTTTCGAATGTCCAGCTAGAACTAGCGCCAATATTTTCGAAGGCCCAACTAGAACAAACACCTCTTTTCGAAAGCCCGACTACCAAATCATAATTCTTGGAACTAATGCCTCTTTTCGAAAGCCCAATAAATAAATTTGTTGGAACTAACGCCTCTTTGTCGAAAGTCTAGTTGAAACAAACACTAATCCTTTTCGAAAGCCCAACTGAAACTAGCGCCTCTTTTCGGAAGCCCCAATCACCAAATCTTTTTTTTTCCTTCAATTTTTTGTTTCATCCTTCTTATTTTTCTTTTTCTTCCTCAAATTCATATCAAACTAAATTAAAAATAAAAATAAAAAATAAAAAAAACCCAAAAGCCTTCATGATAGGAAACGTATCCTACCGTGACAAAACTTTTTTTTCTTCTTCTAATCTCTTGATGGTAACACCAAAACCAATGTAATAAGATTATACACTAGGTGTGGGGTTGAATCTTAACTAAGTTGGTCAACTTGCTTCGTTGGTGGGTGGATCTTAGTGGTAAGACACTAAAGAGGTTTGGGAAAGAAAGTTGGAATGAAATTTTTTTTTCTTTGAAAAAACGATATTATCTATACTAAGAAGAAGAGGTGGGCTTAGCCTCACAATTGGAATGAAGAGTTTTGAGTTGAAGAGGTGAATCAGGTTGAAATTAAATTAAAAAGGGAATAACTAGCGCCTTCTATTAGGTTGAGGAGATGGTGATCAACAATCATGTCCGTTTATCGTATATTGTGCGGTTAGAAATCATTTTAAATTTTAAATTTTAAATTTAATATAAATAGTATCTAACGAAAACCAACCGCACAATGTACGATGAACGGACGCGATTGATTGATCCCTCATATCCCCTCAAAGAGGATCCGAAGAGGATCATTTTTCGTTGAAAACAAATGACATGTAGCTTTTTAAATGGAAAAGCTGACTATTTCATTTTTTAAAAATACTATAGACGAAAATGTCGTTTCGTCTTAGGTTTGAAAAAAATAAGAAAAAGTTATGTCATTTTATTCATTGCGTTGCCGATCTTGCCTAGGCTGCCATGGGCAGCCATCCATTCCGTCTTGCCTTACCTTGGTTTGGGTGGGCAAAAATCAAGTCTAGGTGGGCAGCTGCCAACCCTTGTGTTGGTGTCAAAATTCGGATGGAGTCTGTATTAGGTTCAACACGTATTTACCACGAGTATTACTTTCGATTTCAGTGTCACGAGATGACGAGAGAGAGAGAGAGAGAGAGAGAGAGAGAGAGAGAAAGAAAGAGAATAGGTGCACCACTGTTGGAGGCTGCCAACATACAGTGAGTGAAAATTGCGAGTACATCTAAGCATTTTCAGCTGTTTAGGCATGAGTGTGGTTTAAGATGTGTTCAAAGTTCAAATAAAAAACGTCAGACTTCTTAACCAAATGATTGTGCATCGAGTGGAACGCTAGTTTAGTTAAGTTTTTTATGTGCCTCGAGCGAATGAGGACTTAAAATTTGGTGTGACTTTGTCCATGCTTGCCTAAAAAGTAAATGAAAGCGACATAGAAACTAAAACGAGAGATAGGATGTAATCATTCCATGATGGAATCAATATTACAAATGTTCACAAAAGCAAAATCTAGGCCAACCGACCGAGCTATATAACTTGAAATATAAATTGACTAGAAATGTAAAGAAAGCAATAAAATTCTCCCCCATGGAGGGCAAGATAATGCTAGAGGAGTCCACCAAAATCAATGGTGTCAGATTAGACTTAGTACAACACATGCGCCCTTAGAGAGGAAATCCGGGTGGTTCAAATTGTACATTACATTAACCTACTCATACCACGGGGTGGCAGAACTGTAAATTTTTTTTTATCTCAAGGATCATAAGCAGTGTTTTCTTCAAAAGAAGGCTTTGAGATTGTAGCTGAAGAGGTAAGAGAGTTTTGTTGAAGAGTAATTAGGTTTGTGCTAAAAGGCAGTTGGGTTGATTGAAGAGTCACTCAAAGTTTTATTTAATTGTAGAGAGTGAATTTGAGAAGGTCCTGAGCTTGAAGGACTGTGCTTTATTTATAGGCAGGAAAGAAGGAGCAACCTCGATCATATTGCTGAGCTAGCGCACGGGTAGATCGGTCATTTGGCATTATAGTGACTGTGGAGCAAAAAATAATCAAGAAAATTATGGAGGTGACACATGTACTTTTGGGTTAAAAGGATAAAATTACCCTTGAGGCACACTGGGATTCCCACGCGCATGCAACAGACAATAACGACTCAATCATGGATGAGTCAAAGGTGATCAAAATGGTATTTATTCAAATCTTTTTTATCACTCCTCATCAAATCCTCACTCAAAAGGTAACTCCCAACTTTCCTATTCAATTTAGGATTAATTGCCAATTTAATTGCAAGGTATTATTTCACATAATATCTTGCAATTATACTCACAATTTGACCATATGTGGCCGGCCCCTATTCTCCAAATAGGGCCGGTCACTCCCCTATAAATAGCTATGTTTTCCCACTAAAAAGCTAAGCCATTCTCTACCCGTAAATTCCTAAACACTTTCTCTTTCAAATTCTAACTTTGGCATCGGAGATTCTTCGGCCAAAGCCCCCTATTCATTGTGGGCGCATGAGGCTTTTGGCCTTAATCTCAGGTGTTATTATTTTGCAGGTGCATTTTCATCAAAGGAGAAGACGGCGGAAATTTGCATCCACAAATTGGTGCTTTCATTGAGAGTCTTGATTCACACACTCGAAGAAGAATCTCATATTCAAAGTTTCTCATTTCTCGTTCATTTGTAGATTTTTCGTACGTTCTTATTCTTAGAATTTTTTATAAAGTTCTTTGAATAAACGTAAAAGAAAAGTACAATGACTAGAAATTCAAAAACCACAACGAACGGAACTTTCCATTTTCAAGGATTTGGACCACGACGATCCATGAGGCTCAATGCCACAACGAGTAGAGCGGCACCACCCCCATAGGGCACCACCATGCTATCCACCACGGCAGCAGCCCTTGGCGAGCCCACTATACATAGTGAGCAGGCTACCTCGCAGCAGGTCCAGGCTTGTGCCACAAGGTAGCCAACCCAACGCAAAGCAGCCCATATTCAACAGGCCCATGACGTTGCAATATTAGCTGAGGCCCAAGCAGTTGCAGTAATTGGAGCAGCCTAGCACTTGCGGACCTAAGGCCAGTGCGAGCCCAAGACCCACAGGCCCAAGCTGTATCGAGAGAAGCCTAGCGCCCAAGCGCTTCAGCGGCCTGACTTGCTTCCGCGGTCCAACCCCGAGGTCCGACCCACTCTCATGGCCCTCATAGCAGCCCAAACCGATCCAAGACCGGTTGAACCTTCTTGGCTTCAGATTTTTGGATCGATGATTGAACCAGAGGTATTTTCACCGTATTTCTTCGTAGATTTGACATATACCAACTTAAATTTCACGCCCGGAGTCTATTACACTTCCATTACTCAAGGAGACGCATACCGTCCAAGCTCTTCCAATCTAAATGGCGAATAACACTTGTCTCGACAAGTTATATAGTTGACAAGCACCCTCATGCAGTAGACGACCTTGGTGAATCAGCTCTTGCAGCATCCAAGATACAACGTGCCCTAGACGAGGTGTCCTGAAGTAAGACAATGGCAGACGACGAACCTCTCCAGCAGCGTCCTGGCAAGCAGCCACTCGACCAGTCATGAATCGAGTTTTTTTAGCAGTGTACATTCCTAAATGGGCCCTCGAGATAGCATGTACTCTCGTCTTAACACATGGAGGAGCGTGCACTCTCGGTTAGGCCCACAAACGAGTATACATTCACAGTTAGGGCCACACTCCGATAATCAACATGAACAACCTTCCAAGTAGAGTGTTCATTCGCGGCTAGGCTTGCAAGGAGCATCATCCACCTCACATCGAAATAGGTAACATGATGGATGGACAGAAGCAGTCACTCAATTCGGCTCAAGTTCAACTAACAGTCTGTGAGAAATTTGCTCGCTTGCTAGGAACGTACCACATCTACCGTAACCGTGACATAGATGAGGCGAAGTCATGGAAGAACAGCCTAAACCAGTAGGTCACAACCGAGGGCAGCCGAAAGCTCCGTTACCCTAACAAAGGTAAATTCAAGAAGAAGTAGAGAGACCCTTGACTAATCGATTGCACGACTTCCAACGCAACGAGAACACCGACAAGGCATTACGACATGACATGACCAACATAAGCAGGTCCTTTTTCATGGACAAGATAGAGCAGGCAAAGCCTTTATGCAAGTTTAGCATGCCACATTTCACATTCTCCAAAAGAAATAGTGACTCAGAGAGACACTTGAAGCACTACCGAAGCACAATGGTCATTTGTCGGAACAATGACACACAATGGTCCTTTATCGGAACAACGACACTCTCATGTGCAAAATATTCGCCACCATTTTATAAGGTAAGGTGCAATATTGGTTCCATATCCTACTGCCACAATCAATCCGGAGTTTTGATGAGCTTTCTTTGGTTTTCACCGAGGAGTATTCATCATACCGCTCGATCAAGAAGAAGAATAACCATTTGTTTAACGTCAAGAAAAACCAGAATGAGTCGCTTCGCGACTATGTGAAGAGGTTCAAAGCAGAGAAGGCAAAGATAGTCGGATGCGACGACTCGATAGCTAGTATAGCTTTCCAAAAAGGACTCCCAGCAGACCACCCACTATTCAGAGAATTGATCATGAAATAAGATTTAACTCTAGAAGACTTTTCGCTCTGGCAGATAAGCATGCACTTTGGGGCCAGACTCGGCGAGCACACAAGGCACCTAAGCAGCCTCGAAGAGAATCGGTAGTAGCTCAAAAGAATGAGGAAGGGAATCAGTACAACAACAAAAGCAGGCAGGAGGCCAAGCGTAGGTACCGATCCACGACTAAAGAAGGCTCGACGCACAAGAACTACTCTAAGTTCTCGATCCTGATCTACCAAATCCTTTACGACATCAAGAGCGAAAACATCGCCAGTTGTCTCAAAGAAGAAGTTGTCTCAAAAATCTGATTCTGCATCCCAAGAGGAGGAATTAAAGAAATCAAGTTTGACCAGGCCACATCTCGATGATGCACTGTGCAAGTATTGAAGGAGTGAAAAAAAGAAGACCTTTACCCCTATAAAGGTTATGAAGTCCAAAGGGACGACGAAGCTACCAAATAGCAATTATAGCAGACGGATCAAGAAGATGGTGTCCAAATCAATGCACCAGCATACTAGACAGGATGGAAAGCAGAAGATGATGCCAGCATATCATTCTTGATCCTCAGTAGCTAGAGAAAACTGCTAGAATCGGCACACGTATGAGCCTGAAATAAAATGAGGAACTCGTGACTTTCCTTAGGGAAAATCGTGACATCTTTGCATGGTCACCTTCCGACATACCCGGCATCGACCCCAAGATAGCTTGCCACAAGTTGCATATTGATCTCGCTGCCAAATAGTGATCCAAAAGAGAAGACATTTCATACCCGAACGACTGGCGATCATCGAAGCAAAAATTGATAAGCTATTAGAGGCCGGATTCATAGAAAAGGTAGCACACTCAGTATTGCTTACCAACGTCATACTAGTAATGAAGAAAGAGAAGGGCAAATGGAGGGTTTGCGTAGACTACACTGACCTTAACAAAGCATGGCCGAGGAATCCTTATCTAGTTCCCCAAATTGATTTAGTAGTAGATTCAACTTGTGGAAACCAGCTGCTCAGCTTCTTGGACACATACTCCGGCTACAACCAAATAGCTATGCACCTTTTGGCCTCAACAACGCGGAAGCCACTCACCAACGACTGGTAAACATGATGTTTAAGAAGCAACTTGGAGTAACCATGGAGGTCTACGTCGACGACATCATGGTGAAGGGTAAGCAGCGATCATACCATATTGGCAACTTGGCGAAAACTTTTGATATCCTTAGAAAGTACAAGATGAAGCTCAATCCCGCCAAATGCACATTTGGAGTATCTTCAGGCAGATTCTTAGGGTACCTAGTAACCCAACGAGGAATTAAAGCACATCCCAAGAAAATTCGAGCAATCCTAAGGATGATATCTCCAACTACCTTGAAGGAGATCCAAAGCTTGACCAGACGAGCAGCCGCACTCAACCGCTTCCTCTTGCGGTCCACCAATCAATACAAACCTTTTTTCAAAGCAATCAAGAGGGCACAAAGAGACAAATGGGATGATGAATATGAAAGAGCTTTCCAGGACTTGAAGAAGTATCTCACATCACCTCCCTTACTATCCAATCCAGAAGCATCTGAGGACTTATACATCTACTTGGCAGTTTCGGAAGTAGTAATGAGCTCTGCTCTCATACGAAAAGAACTGGGGCCCAACTGCCTATATTCTACACTTTTAAAGCTCTTCTCAATGCGGAAACCAGATATCTGAAGATGAAAAAATTAAATTTGGTGCTAGTTGTTGCGGCTCGGAAGCTCAGACCATATTTTCAAGCCCATATAGTCATCGTCATGACTCAGTATCCTCTACGATCAATCCTACATGGTCCAGACCCTTCTCAATGAATAATGAAGTGGGCGTTGGAACTTGGCCAATATGACTTAGTTTACCGACCCCGCACGGTGATAAAGGCCCAAGCCTTGGTAGACTTCATAGCAGAATTCACTCCTAGCCTAGACGACACAACAAAGCGACCCATCGACGCCCCAGAGGCAACCGAGTACGCTCTAGCCACACCTTCTTCACCTAATGAAGACTTCTGGCATTTGCATGTCGACGACGCATCTAACTACAAAGGCTTATGAGCAGGCGTGGTTCTTGTTATCCTAGACGGTTCGATGCTCGAGCAAGCAATCACTCTAGGCTTCAAAACATCCAACAATGAAGCGGAGTACGAAGCTCTATTAGCAAGCCTCCGAATGGCAAAATATTTGGAGGTGAAAAAGCTTGCAATTCATTCTGATTCCCAACTAATCACCAGCCAGACTACTGGGGAGTACACGGTAAAACATCTGAAGATGGCGCAATACCTAGAGAAGGTACGAAAGTAACTTGAAACGTTTCAGATTTACACCCTTACTCAAGTTCCACGGGCAGACAATGCCCATGCAGAAGCGCTAGCCGTCCTAGGCTCTGCCCTCCACCATTAACACAAACGCTATATTCCAGTAGAGTATCTAAACAAGCTAAACATAGAGGCATATCTAGCAGTCGAGGTGTCACAGGTTAGTACAACTCTAAACTGGCAAGCTTCTATTATAGACTACCTGGTCAATGTCACACTCCCCATGGAAAGATTGGAGTCTAGAAAGCTTCAAACAAAGGCAGAACGCAACTACATGTAGAACGACATTCTCGTCCGAAGATCCTACACTGGACCACATCTCTGCTGTCTAACGCCTCCCGACGACCTAAAGGTTCCAAGCTCAATCCACAAAGGCGTTTGTGGAAATTACTCCGGAGGCTGATCCTTAGCACATAAGGCTTTTAACGCAAGCTATTACTAGCCTACTATGCATCAAGACGCTAAAGAGTTAGTACAAAAGTGCGACCGTTGCCAACGCTACAAGCCAGTACCAGCACTACCTACCAGCGAACTACACCTATAGACGAGTTCTTGGTCATTCATGCAGTGGGCAATCGACTTGGTAGGGCCAATGCTGCCCGTTATTGGGGGTAGATGCATGATGATCGTGGCAACTGACTACTTCACCAAATGGGTGGAAGCAGAGCCCATGACAACCACAACTCAAACAGACATAGAGCGCTTCATATGGAGGAACATTATTTGTCGATTTGGCATCCCTCAATCCATCGTCACAGAAAATGGCCCGCAATTCGTAGGCAAAGATTTGGCGAAGTTATTTCAGAAATATGGCATCAAGCAGCACATGTCCACGCCAAGGTATCCCTAAGGCAATGGGCAGGATGAAACATCCAACAAAATGATTCTTGATTACCTCAAGAAATCCCATTCCAACAAGAAGGGAGAATGGCCAGACGAACTTCTCGGATGTTTATAGGTGTATCGCACAACCAAACAACAAGCAACCAGTGAGATTCATTTCTCTTTGGCATTTGGTTCAGAAGTAATCATTCATCCCAATGTCACCGTGCCAAGTATCAGCACTCTACTGCTAACCATAGAGCAGAACGGAAAAGAGATGACCACAAACTTAGATCTAGCAGAGGAGAAACGCTAGAAGGTCATCATTCGCATCGCAGCCTATCAACAACAGCTTATCTTCAGCTACAACAAAAAGGGCCATGATCCGGAAATTCCAGCCCAAAGATCTAGTCCTAAGAAAAGCCTTCATCACTGCCTACAGAGAAGGCTCCAAAAAGATGAAACTCATCTAGGAAGGTCCGTACAGGATCAACAGAGTTGGCGGCAAGGGTAATTACACCATCGCCATCATGAACGACAAAGAGATCGAAAAGCAGTGGAACGCCTACAATCTGAGAAAGTACCATATGTGACTTCCCGTTACATCAAAGCCCGAAGACTCAAGTAGCTCGATGGGCACCACCTCACAAGCCGATGACCATCCAGTTGTTATACAGTTCCTATCTTACAGTTAAGTTTTCGTTCATTTCAATTGTTTTTCAATGAGGAATTCATAAGTAATTTACGACTTGGCTTGGCTGCATGCTTACAACAACTGATCACTCTTACACTTCAAAAGAAGACCGCCCCATCCTTAGGGACTTATCGCATGAATTGCACCCCCTTGGGGACTAACCATGCTCTCTAGTGTGAAAGGATAAACCAATTCCCCGACACCCACATGGGTTTGCTCTCCGATGCGGAAGGATAAACAATATACTCTGAATATCCAGACGTGGATGAGTCGGGCTGCCCTGGTATAACTAGGTGCATGATGGATTGTGTCGAGAATCTTACTGAAGGATTTTTTATCTTTTGGCCTAATCCGTGAGGAACTGGGCCTTAGAGACGGAAGAGGCATATTACGTAGTACGCCCTATAGATTGTTGTCATGGAACCCTAAACCTACTACCGAGTGCACTAAGGTAGCCTACGATTTCCAGAAGACTGCCTAGGAAGCTCTATCCACTGCTGATATGCTACGCGGTCGATAAGCTTTACCTCTGCACGTACTTTTGATACGAAGGCGTAGCGAATTTCATGACCCAAAAATCTTTAGTATGTTGTGATACAGGCCACACAACTTAAAGGATTAAACAAAGCCAAGATTAACAGCCAAGTGGTCTGGCGGACTCGTATGCTTCTGTAAGTAAGGCGTCCAGCTACGGACCCTGTGGCAAACAACTTTGCAAAAGTTTTACAGCAACACTTATGGCTACATAAGCTACGCATGCCTATTTGCTTATAAAAAAATAGCATGTTTGCCGCTGGTCTAAAGGTCAAGGGTAGGGTATAAATAAAAGAAGCAAAGATGAAGAAAAGTGAAAGAAGCAAGTTTATTGAATTTTCTAGCAAAATTGATAAACAAATAACAAAGGCTGAAGGAGTTCAAGCAAAGCAAAAACAACAAGGAAAACAAAGAAAATCCTAAAGGCTACCTAGAAGACTACCCTTCAACAACTTGGGCATTCCACGACTACTCGGCCGCCACACCTTCAGTAGCCACGATGTCCTTAACAGCGGCATCGTCCATCGCTTCACCCTTGGCTGCCCCATCATGGGCACCAACTTCTCCTACTACTTCACTAATGGAAGCCTCAAAAGTAAAGGCAAGCAAGTCTTTCGAAGAAATAGAGAAGGTCTCGAAGTCTTTCCCATCAAACTCAAAGTCAGACGGCCTACCAAAAAGATGCTCTACATAACCCAGCTTGTAGAAATCAGCTTAACTCTGAACAAACGAATTCTCGAGCCCAGCCTTCTCACCTTTTAGCTGCTCGTTCTCCTTGAGCAAACCAACATGGATGCACTGCAGCTCATCCATTTCCTTCTTCAGACTTTTGTTGATCTTCAGTGTACTTTGGAGTTCCAACACTTGGGGTTCAAGCTTATCGACAATCTTCTTGAAGTGGATCAACTCTTCATTCTTTGCGTAAGCAGCGGAACGAAGCTCAGAAATAACACGCTCAAGATCTTGAATTTGAGGTATGTAACATCTATTCTCCTGCTCTGCATTTTCATACTTAACTTGGATCGCGTCAAGCCTAGTCTTCAAGTCAACGATTTCTTGGCGAGCGATCTCAAGCTATAGACAAATGGGGGGTAGATATATTAGACCTTTTCAAAGCGACAAGATCAAACTTCAACCTCTTGATCTTCTCGGTAGAGGAATAAGCTTCAGCTGCCATAGTTTTTGCCATTTCCTTGGCGACCTTGGTATCCTTTTGATCAATGAGCATAGACTCCACTATCAGAATCGCCATTTTCTGCATCATAGCAAGCTGAGCAGTTGTTCTATATTCGATCGTATGCTTCACAAAGGAACTTAGGCAAACAACCCCTCTAACGCCATCGACAAGCTTGGCACACGCATCCATGTCTTCAAGAAGATCTGGTTTCAAGAGTGCACAAATCTCAGCAGCCTCCCCAGAAATAGGCTTGGTGGATTTCTCACAACTGCCCAAGCCAGTAGTCTTTTCTTTCTCAGCAAGCGAATTAGTTTCAGCAACAAGAGGAGTAGGCCTTAGCGACATTTTAGCAGCAAAGTCCACTTTATCACTCTTCTTAGTAGCAAGCCTCTCTAAAGGTGAACCAGACTTAGCTCCCAACAGATGTCTTGGCATATATTTCGGCACTAGGGGCACGACAGAACCTCTACGCTGAGCAATCCTATCAGTAATCACACTAACCACCTTTGGCATGGCAAACATCACCGGCTCAGATCTAGTAGCCATATCTTTCTTCCCCTCGCAAGAAGTCAAGTCAATCACAAGCCTATTGGCAGCAGGCGAACCTTCACAAGCAGTGAAGGAAGTCTTCGATTTTTTCTCAGCCGGCATCTCTTGAGCAGGTGGGGAAGATCTCTTATTTCCACCTTTATTCACAGCATGCTCCACAACATCGATTAGACGAGCTAATGCCTCATCCTTGATCCACTTTATCTACTCTCTCGGGGGCATCCTACCTTTCCCCCGGCGAAGAGAATTAAGCAACCTACGCCATTCACGGTACTCAGCAGGGATACCTAAAGCAACGTGAACATTCTTCATATTTAGAGAAGTCTTGGGAGTTGAGCCGAATTTTGAATCTACATAAGCAGAGAAGGACAATCAAAAAATCAGATAGCAGCTCATCAAAGGCGTAAAGCGGCCAAGAGACTAAGCAGTCTACTTACTGGTGATGAAAATCGTCGAAACGCGCAGCTCAGGGGAAGAGTCCGACTCCCACTCTCCACTTATCTCCAAAGTCTCAAACGTTTTGGGTACGATTTGAAGCATTCATAGGGATTTAGAAACCAATAAATTTCGTAAAACGTTGTTGTTTACTACTCCATGTATTAATACTACCAAGTCAAGAACTTATTGATATCTTTTATTTTTTATTTTTTATAAGAGATGGGCAAAGTAATGCTATATATAACAAATTTGGTTTGACCTTAAGCCTTCAACATAATCAGTCTAGATATAAGCACAATATCAACAGAAAATACATGAGCATAAGTGGAATTACAAAGTTACGGACCTTACTTCTCATAGGAGTTGAACTTACTCACAAATAATTCCTATATTTATATGATTTCAAATAATATATATGAATTCACGTGACAAAAGAAATAATCACATTGATGCAACACCGCTTGAATACCCCGCACTTGAAAAAAATCTTTCATGCTACTAGCTTTATTCCCTTTGTTATAGTGAAGACTTGAAAACTTCCATTGACGAATGATAAAAAAGGAGCATAATTGGTGGATCACATGGGAAATGTGAAAGTGTAATCAACAACCACCCTCAAGAAGCTTCAAAAGTCACACAATTGTCCTTTTGTTAGCCAAAAACAAAGTCATATTCGTGTTTAATACCCCATTTGGCTTCTTTAGACCATTTGCAAAGGTGAGGGTTTAGCTTAAATTTTAAGCTTTAAAACCCGTCAAGCGATTTCTAATCATTGGGCTAGAATAAGTCTTGGGAAGAAAAGCTAATTTTGGACCAAGTTCCCTCCAAAATTTAAGCTAAGATAGTGGGCGGGCCCCAACTATGCGCCCAAGATATGGCTTAATAAATTTTGACTTAAATTGTTAAGCTTTATTCTGCACCATTGCACATGGTCTTATGTGGTATCTTGGTTCCCCTTTAGGATAAATTTTAGGTATGCATTTCAGCAGTCTTCCATGTGATAATATTAGCTCATTTTGAAGTGTTTTTAAAATAACTGAAAGTTTTTGATGAAAATGTTTTAGAAACCAATACTTAGTAAAATTTCAAGTGGATCGTAAAAAAGTACTTGAAGTGCTTCATGCAAGAAGCACCAAAAACACATATATGGTGTTTCTTCCAAAAAATAGTTAAAGTGGCTTTGGAATCTAAAATCAATTTCACCAAAAATGTTTTCAGTCATTCTAAAAATATTTCCAAATGAAGCATATACTTTTTGCCAACCTCAAATCTCAATGGTATAAAGCACACACGATCATGCATTATTTTTTCATCATATAAACGTCTTAATTCGAATAATATTCTACTTTCATCATGTGAAGATCATTTCTAGAAAAAAAATTAATCGATTTGGAGCACTTAGCCATTCATTTGAGTTAAACATGTTAATAATCAATCATGAAGATATAAATTATAATCATAATCATCGATTTATTTTGTATTTATGAATTGCTAATCGTCTCTAAATTAAAATAAACTTTTTATAGGCATAATTTTTAAATAATGATAAAGAATCTAAACATTTCAATTACTATAAGATAAAATTATAACACATCCTCAAAGTGGGAATGAAACCAGATACGATCCTATATGCATTGAACATATTTTAAACAAAATTTATCATAATCTACACAAAACAATATCTTAATTTATTCTAACTTTAGTTAGTGGGAAAAAAAATTAGGATAATGGTTTTAGAATTAGGAACTATTGCAAAACAAGTGGCACACATGACTGCCAATCACACTAATCATTGAGGTTGCCTTTGCCCCAATTGCGGTTATAACTTTACACTTTCGGTTGGTAGTTAAAGCATCTTATCGTTTAACACTTTTAAACTATGGATGTGATTTCAATAATAATAAAATAAAAACTTTGGATGTGATGTGTCCATTAGAGTAAATTGAAGCTCGAAAGCCAAGCAGAAGCTGCAGAACATAACTTTCGGAAATCGAACGGTTAAAAATTATTATAACTTATAAAAGTTTTTATTAATTTCTCTGTTTTTAACCGTTGAATCAAATTTAAAATGTCCGAATCACTTGATGTCTACGCTTTGGAGAGAAAAAACCGGAGATGATCTCTTTCCATCTTTTCCGTCACACAACTGCGACAGGAGTATATCTTTTTCGTTTTTGAGGAATTTTGAATTGCAATAGGAACACATCTTGTTCGTCAAACAACTGTCGGAACACAATACACATATGGAGAAATGTCCTCAACTTTCCAACGGATACTAACAACATTCTCATCTTAAATCTAATGCTAGATTTATGAAAATTTTGCAAGAACAAATATTGTCACAGAAAAAGAAAATAAGAGAACTGAAGAACTACTGGGTCTGATCATTTCAAGTTTTAACCAAACAGAAAAGAGAAAACACCAACTGAATCGGGTATGTACATTTTCTCTTTTCAATTAGAGTTTCTGTACTCAAATAAACAAAAATTAACACCAAAAATGAAGGGGAAAAAAAGAACAGAGTAGATAAGCAAGCATATACTTCAGCACAACCTTATAGACTGAAGCCATTAGGCTATTAGCTATATACTCCTACGAAAAGGAACGCTTCTAGTAACTATACTAATCCACTTTCCAAGACCGAAAAAAAAAAAAAAAAACCATCTTCCAATTCTTCATGGCTCATTGAGCAAGATGACGCCGGTGAAAGAGAATTTGTGACTGGTGAGTGCCCAAGTATTATTACATGATGGGCGCTGAGGGTTTACCGCCTTGGTCCAACACCTCAAGCACCTCAGTCCTGCTCCTCACCACCCTATGAAACAACTCTCTGATCTGCATCTGCAAAGGCACCAAACCCTCCTCCATCCTCCTACAGCTCTCCACCAGCTCTGCCACCTGCCCGGCCACCTCCTCCAGCTTCTCCGCCTCTGCGGGGAACTGAAACGAGTCCGAAAATTCAATCAAAGACTGCCCCAATTTCTCCAACCTCTGCATCTCCTCAAGCAAACCAGCGGACCCCTTCTTCTCTTTCTTCTTCCACTCCTCGGCGATCTTCTCCTGAACCCCGATCATGGACTGCGCCCATGACAAATTCCTCGGAACCGGAAGGTGAGTCATCAACCCGGTCCTCTCTTGACACGGAATTGCCGCCACTAACATCCACATCACAGACACCATAATCGTGCTCATTATATAAACCGGCTGAGCCAATCCGGAGGCCTCATTGCCTTTCGGGGCCACCAAATTGCTCGACATCGCTTGAATTTGCTTTGCGGCGGACCAGCCTTTAGACATACCCCACGACAAGGCCCGAAAATGCCCGACAGCTCGCTCTTTACTCGGGGCGGAAACGCCCTGTCTGCGCCCGAAAGACCAGGTTCTCTCGGTGGCTTTGTTCCCACCTCCTTCCTTGTCCTCCACCGCCATCGCTGTCACCAGTGAATGCAACGCCCTCTTAGCCCTCCGAACCTGGCCATCCCCAAGCGGCCTCTGTTCCAAAGCAGAGACTGCAATCTCGGCCAGCTTCTGAAAATGCCTGACCGACTCGATCCCGTGGGAGACCGCGTTGCAAATGTCCAGAGCTTTGACAACGCGGTCCAAGAACTCAGGGACAAGCCGGTCGAGCGGGGCCTTGGAAATCTGTGATGGGTCCCGACCCATCAGCAGAACGGCCTTGAACTCGGCCTCGCAGCAGAGGAAGACGTCGAGGAGCTTCCGGACCCAAGCGATGGATAAAATTGGGTCGGACGGGCAGTCCTCCGGCGGAGATAGGAGGTCTGAGAAGCGATCCGCCACGTGCTTCTGAAAGTGTTCAAGGTCTTCGAGCTCCTGTTCGTGGTTTCCGTCCATGGAAACCACCTGGTTTCGTCGGATGCTGATTCGGTTCAGAAACGAACCCTGATTATCTGTTGCGCCCATTTTCTGGACTTTCAATTTTGTTTGTTTCTCCTGAGATTGAAGAGTTAGAAGAAGAGAGAAATGGGAAGCAGGTGGAGAGAGAGAGAGAAAGCGAAGGAGGAGAGAGAGAGGAGTAGTGTCGAAAGATAAGGGGAGTCGGGTGGTTTTTGGCAGTTACATACGCTGCGAAATAAATGGGGTCAAGGATTGTCGGGGACGAGACCGTTACTCGTTCCTTTTTGTGGACGCTGACTGGGGATTTTGTTCCAAGTTTAGCCTTCATCTTACCTTTTAATCGCAAGCCCAATACAAAACATGTTTCAAATATGATCGTTTGGTGTAGCTGCATTTGGTTCAAAGAGATATGAGGTTTTGCCTCATACGCATGCGAGAACGATCTTATATAAATATATATACATATATATATATAGTGAGTTTGATATTACGTTATGATTCTTTGTAGTGTGAATTATTATGGATAGATTAATAATCCACCGTAAAAGTTTCTATATTAATATCATATGTTGTACAAGAAAAAACAAGGTGAAGCAACACTAACACCAATGCATGACTACATGAATATATATATATATATATATATATATATATATTTATATATATCACTGTTCTAAAAATCTCCATCTAGCGCCACCTAGGCGCTAGGCGGCTAGCCATTGCCCCGATTAATGCTAGGGCCACCTAGACCTGCTCCTGCTGAGGCACAACCTAGACTGCCTAGGCACCCGCCTCGACCGCCAAGACCCGCCTAAACACTCGCTTAGGTCACAACTTACTTAGACAGAAAATAGATAACTTTCATTTTGCATTTTGTTTTTTTCCAATAAATTGTAAGAGACTTGTTGCATACTTAAATGAACACACATTATATCCTTATTTCACATGTTTTCATTATGTTCCAATACTTCATAATATATATGCATTTTATTTTGTAGTTTATTATGAAATTATATATATTTCAAGTATAAGCAGACACTTATTTACACGAAATATGATTGATTTACTTAAATCCGCCTAGTCCGCCTAGGCCTTGCCTAGCCGTTTAGGCGCTAGGCCCCAGCCTGCCGCTCGACTAGCGCCTAGCGATTTTTAGAACCTTGATGTGTATATATATATATATATAGAGTAATTAGTAAATACGTAATTTGCACCAATAATATAGATAAAGAGGAAACGTAACGTAAATTATTCGTGTTGGAAAAGAAGGAAAGAAAAACTTAATCACATGACAAATCAGCTATAACGAAAAGATATGTTTACAACGTGTGGAAGCTAGACTTGTGGTCAGGGGAGGTTGAAATGGTTCTATGAGTCTTCCGGCCCTCGGAATGGATGGATAACCATGGCTTGCTACAGTTGTCACCCCCTTTTTTTATTTATTTTTTATTTTTAAAGAAAGATATGTTTACAACGTGCTTCATATTTTCAAAGTGTACAAATTATAGATTCTTAATAGGGGTGGTATTGGTACGATTTCCGTACCAAAACTCATGTACCAATTACCATACCAAACTTTTGGTATGACAAAATCTATTACCATTACCGTGCCAAGTTTTCGGTATACCAAATTTTGGCAAGCTAAATAGTTCGGTTGGCATGGTATGGTAATGGTAATTACCACTTTGTTTTGGGCCAAAATTTGATTTTTTTTCAACCCAATTCAAGGCCCAAACGTGTTTTGGCCACTCTCTTTGGGTTTCTAAAACTTTTTTATTTAATTATGAGAATTTTATAGAGATTCATTTAAGAAACAAGAAGTAAATAGATGGAAAAATTGCTGAAAGAACCCAACATCCCTAAAAAAATAGTACAAAGATTCCTAAATTCCATCTCTACATTCTTTAAAATTGTACAAAAATTAACTTGATAGACGAAGCCGGGGAGAAAGACATCCCAATTTGATGAAGGAGAAGATGAGATGGATTGCGAAGAGAGAGAGAGTTGCTGGAACAGGAGCAACATAGATGAAGCCGATGGCTAGATAAGTGAAAAGCTGAAGATTTGTAGTGCAAGAAGACTTAGGTTTTTTTATTGGGAAAATAGAGGTTAGAGGGTGAGATGATTTAATAAATGACTAGGAAACAAAAAATAAAGTGCATATATAATGATAATAATACCTAATTATATATATATATATATATATGATATAATATTAATAGTAGTGGTACGGTACGGTATACCACTGATAATGGTTTTGAATACCATTACCGTACTGAAAATGTATGGTACGATACAAATACCATACCATTACCAATGGTACAAATTTTTTGGCATAACTTTGGTATGGTATGGTTGGTAATTCGGTTGGTATGGTAATTTGGCAAAAAATTCCACCCCTAATTCTTAACATGTTCTTGTAATTGTACTCTTTTTCATACTTTTGAGGTGTTATTTATAGTGGTGAGTTCAATAGGATTACCTTACCAAAAATTTCATACCAAATGTTTGATATTAAAAATTTAGTACTATTATCATACCAAATTTTCGGTATGCCTTAAAATTCGATTGACATGATATGATAATGGTAATGGTATGCCTTAAAATTAATTAGGTTTGTTTCATATTGTGTGTAGAGGAGATATGCACAAACTCGACTACCTGTAAAAGAACAAACGATCGTAACACAACCTTGGTACCAGTGGGGTACCGACCAAAGGTCATTCGACAGTCAAGGTACTAAGTAATATATGAGACTCAAGCAGTGGGCAAGATAATAAAGTATGTGATAATTGCATTATTAGAGATGAACCGTAGGTTTGTGTATTTATACTATTCGGGTGAGAGACCTTTGGGATACTTAATGCGTACTAAATGGGAGAATCCTTTAAGAATATCTAGAGATAAATATTGTTTCATTTTAGGAGTGTGATTACTTGGGCCACACACGAATCCCTAGATTGTAGGAATCTCCAAGAACATAGGAAACTTATCTGATCCCCAATCGGATCAAGTTTTTGTATCTTGTGGAACAAGAATGTTAATTTTAGCGAACACAGGAATAGTGGTATAACGGGTCTGTTTGAGCAGCCCAATCCGACCGGAGATGTTGAGTCTATTACCGGGCTTCTGAGGTATTTGTATCCCGATGCGTCTTAATCCAGACTTGGAAAATTATGGTCCCACAATTACCCCTAACTATGTATCTAAAATGATTGTTTCGCCTAAGGATGCATAGTTATCCAAAGACCATGGCTTTTAAAGTAAATCATAATACATACCGTTTGATGTTCTTTTTCTACTCGGTGAACTTGCCTTGTAATCCTTGCAAAATAAACGAGACGTTTCGAATTTAGGCATGCAACCTCAAAACTTGTGCCAAAAAGACAACAATGATGGGGTGTCTTAGTTGCATATGCGCACAAACAAGGAATTGTTGTTTACGAGAAATTTTTAGTTGTGACGGAAAAACGGATAGTACACCACGTGTTTTTATGTAAGTGATGAAAAATTTTAATTTTTATGTTATTAACCTTTTAATACACATATCCCACTGATGTACCACCTCGTGTCACGATGACACTAAAAAATCTCTCATTGTTTACATTTTCAAATGATTCCGACTGTCGAATTCGTAGATCTCGAGAGAAGACAATCCAAATTTAACATTAAATGACTTCAAAATATCTTTTATAAATATCTTCACACTTCCAAACTTTCAAATTTCTTGTTTTCTTTTGAGATTTCTGCATGTCTTCAGCTTCCTTTCTTTTGAACCCAAACTTTCCAACCATAACAATAGCCTCATCGAGTGTCTTCCTGCCCCATCAACCAATTATGATTCGCACTATGGTCCTCCGATGATTAGAATACATAGCGAGGAGAATGGTGGGATGTTCTTCTGCCATCGCCAAAATCTGTCGAACGATTGCAAGGTCTGGTGGGAAGCTGATCAAGATATTCACCCATGGTACCTGAATTTGGTCGAACGACAGAGATGGAGATGTACGCGGTTCGATCTTTGTTCTGTGACAAATAGACAGTCATGGTTTGGTCCGAATAAAAAAGGAAAAAGTAAAAGCCCTAGCTAGCCTTGACCGGGTCTAGCCTTTTTATCCCTCTCTGTCTCTGCTTTGGCTTTTAGACAGGTGATCGATCCCTTTGCGATTCCCTACGGCGCTTCAGCACGATCCACATCTGCTCCCTCCTTTGCCTTCCCCACCTTTTATCTTGCCCAATTATCTGGATTTATTTGGATTTGTTTAGTATGGTTTTTGTTGGTTTTAATTCATAATTGTAGGTTTCCCATAATCTTTTTGATGATTAATTATTGAATGAGTATGTTGATAAAAAATGTATACCAACAAATGTTTATTAAAATATTCTACATCGACTGTATCTTTAAGAACTTAAAAGTTTAAATATTTTATCTCCACTCTAACTAACATCGAGACTTTTTATGATAAAACTTCACACTCATCGAACTGTGCAAGTGGTAATTAATGATGTTGTTGGTAGTGGGCATTCGACCCGTAACCCACGTGATGGGTGGGTCCCCTTGGCCACTTGCACGTAGGGTAAGTCTTCTTGAGAGCAAGTCCACCCCTAAAAAAATGCGCCAGCACCCAGCCTATTTAATCGACACAGTGAATAGTAATATACACCAATGAACAGTAATATGCCAAATGCATCTCCACTCCTAACAAAAAATAGCATAATCAATTTTATTAAAATATTATTATTTTTAATTTCTGACTTTATAAAAAAATATTATTAATTTTTTATATTTTTATAAAATATTATTATAAATTACACCCAGCAATGTATACACTTGACAAACACCTATACATACAATAACACCACCTTGGCGCCAAGCCCACCGTCCTCGTCTCAGAGAAGCTCGGAGAACCCGGAATCAACCTTCTCAAGCAGTTCGCTAATGTCGAAAATTAAGTTTATCTAATTAAATATATCCATAAACAAAGCTTTTTATGAGATCATTATTTCCAAAACTTTTTATAAGATTGTTATTTCCAGAGCCACTTCTCCCCTTTCATCTCAAGCATTTTTTTCCCAACCTCTTTATCCCTATAGCCACCGTCACATACTTCGGCAAGTCCTAGTCCAGCGGCAAACAGACTTGTCGACGAAAGCAATCTTGATCCTGGTCCACTACATCGGGTAGGAGTGCAGATGGTCGGATTCCGCGGTGAAATTCCAAAAGTGAAAGTGGGTGGCATGGATGGGTGTATGGATGATTTGGGTTGTTTGGGTGTCGTTCCTGGAGGTCCATGTCTGGTTTCTTATTTTGGGGTGAGATTTGAGTGCGGCAAGGTGATGGATGAAGGGTGTTATTGGGGTTTCAAAGTATGTAAAAAAAAAAAAAAAAAACCCAACTCTGCTGCAGAAACCAAATCACCAGAGCGAGAATTCTCACTTCCGGCGAGAGCGGAAGGGCTGAACAAGCGCTCCTAGGTGTGTTTACAGGCAAGGGGAGGGGCGACCGCCACTCATCGCCCTCACGTAGCTTCCCCACTGTTGGTGGTGAAGGGCCCCAGGGCCAACACCGTTGCGACCGCCGAGCACGAGATTGCTCACGTCAGATGGCCCGACTGTTGGGTCTGTCGATTCTGGGTGGGTCTCTTGCCTGGCTTGGGCTAGGTGCTAGCCTATTAGGCTAGGGTGGAGTGATTTGGCTGGGGGCTGGCCTGTTTTGGGTGCTGGGTGCCGGGCAATCCACCCCCGGTGGACTTGCTCTGACAATGTGTGGATCTCCCACGTGTGACCTACTAATTGGGTCCCACGTTGTATCTGTAAGAAAAGAAGAGTTTAAATATCTCAACTCCACTCCAACTAACACCGAGGCCTTTTGTGTAAAATCCCAAACTCGTCAGACTGTGCAGATGGTAATTAACAAGTTGGGGACAATATCAGCATTGTTGGAAGTGGGTCTTTGACCCATCTCTCTGATAATTCTAAGTTTTATGCTATTGTTCACGACTCATAACGACATAGTGGAATATACTCGACGACACACTGGATTTTCTTCTAGTTTTCTTATCAACTTTGTATAAAAGTGACAATTTCAACAAGCTTAAAGCCAACATAAAAGTAGCTTTGGGTTGACATAAAATTATCAAGAATTACCTTATAAATCCGAGTTGTAGATATCATTGGAGTTTCGTGCCCCTCATAATATATTTATATAATCTTTCATTTTCTTTGGGGCTTATGTCCCGTTGCCAAAAGGGAACATGTCAAGAAATAAACGCATTTTATAGGGCACCACGTTTGAAAGTTAGAAGCTGAGAAAGCGAGAGCCGGCCTCATTGCCATAGATTTATTCAAGTCAATTATCTTGGATAAAAGAGATTAGGATAGGGGGTTGCCCCATCTTCATCATGACGATATTTGATGTGAATGACAGTGAATCGTTAATTGTGGCGTAAAATGAGAAAGAAAGTCAAGAAAACCAATGTGGGTGATTAACAAATTAAATAATAAAACCTAAAGGACTTGGGTTTAGGGTTAAGGGTTAAAATTCCCACCACATGCCACTGTATTATGGTTTGGTGTTGTTTTCTTCATTTATAAGTGAGAGCTTTTAGGTTTGAATCTCGAGAATAGTGCGTTCGTAATCAATCTACTCCCCAAATTCCCGTAGAAGCCATGTTTAGCCAAATTAGGTTTTAGCACGATTTTAAAAGACACTTTTAAGTGGTAGATTTGATGGGATTTGTTGAATCAAAATGAACTTTTGAGGATTGTGATGGATTTCTTTTGTGAATTTTGATATATTTTCAGAGACTTTGTTGTCATTTATCCAAACAAATTGTTGAATGGTAATCTTGCCTTGGCCCAAGACAATGGATCTAGCCCATGTTGAAAAGGCAACACAAGCCCAATGGATGATTCATGAAAATGCTAGAGAATTCTAGCAAAAGCATGAAGGTTGAATGCATGCATAAAATATCCAAGGTCTTTTGTAGAAAAATCTAGAATCTTGTAAAATTGTGTGGTTGTTAAGCATTAGCTAGAAAGTTCTAGCAATGTCAAAGTTGGCAAACCTTGCCTATAAATAGGTGAGGTGCTAAGCTATGTGATGTAACCAAGAGAGCAATTAGTGAGAAGTGAGAGTGCCAAGTGAGAAGTGAGAAGAAGCAATAAAGCTTCTAAGAGTGTTTGAGTGTTTCCTCTTGTACTAAGTTTGTGAGTGAATAAAAATCTTGTTGAGTATTCTTTCTTCCTCTTTCCTATCAATTCTACTGCATTACATTCTTCTTTGTGAGATAAACATCTCCAAAGTAGTGAAGTCTTTTTAAGCCCCAACAAAGTGGTATCAGAGCTATGGCTAACAACGCTATGGCAGCCTTCCAAGTTCCAGTGCTCGACAACAACAACTTCGATAATTGGAGTATCAAAATGAAGGCCCTTTTGGGATGTCTGGGAAGTCGTGGAGAAAGGCTACATTGAGCCAGAAGATGAAGCTACTCTGTCCCAACCTCAGAAGGAGAGTTTGAAAGATTCAAGAAAGAGAGACAAGAAGGCTCTCTACCTCATCTACCAAGCATTAGATGACAATGGCTTTGAGAAGGTCTCGAGTGCAACCACCGCCAAGTAAGCATGGGAGAAGCTTCAAACCTCTTACAAAGGAGCCGAACAAGTGAAAAAGGTTCGTCTTCAAGTATTAAGAGGTGAGTTCGAATCTCTGCAAATGAAAGGGTCTGAATCAATCTCCGATTATTTCTCAAGAGTCTTAGCCGTTTCTAATCAATTAAAAAGAAACGGAGAAAAGTTAGAAGATTTTAGAATTATGGAGAAGATACTACGCTCGTTGGACCCCAAATTCGAGCACATTGTCGTGACAATTGAAGAAACCAAAAACTTGGAAGAAATTAGTATAGAGCAATTAATGGGTTCACTACAAGCATATGAAGAGAAACATAAGAAGAGGCAAGGGAATGATGAGCAACTCCTTAAGACGCATGTTCAGCCCAAGAAGAAAGAAGAAAGCTTCGACAACGAGAGAAGCCAGTACGAAAGAAGTCGTGGCCGAGGTCGCGGACGTGGACATGAGCGTGGACGTGGTTGGAACTACAACAACCATAGCAACTACGAAAAAGGAGAAAGCTCAACAAAAGGTCATGGGAGAGGACGCTCAAACTTCAGGTATGAAAAATCTCAAGTTCAATGCTATAATTGTCAAAAGTTCGGGCATTATGCTTGGGAATGTAGAGCTCCAAACAACAGACTTGATGAGAAGGTCAATTATGTGAAAGAAGATAAAGAAGAGAATGGTGTTGTGCTACTAGCATGCAAGAACAATGATGGAGACCAAGAATATACATGGTACCTTGACACCGGCGCCAGCAACCACATGTGCGGAAGAAGAAGCGTGTTCGTAGAGCTCAATGAATCAGTGAGTGGCAACGTTTCCTTTGGAGACGAATCCAAAATACCCGTAAAAGGAAAAGGTAACATCCTTATTCCCCTGAAAAATGGCGGTCACCAATTAATTCCAAATGTCTACTACGTACCCAATATGAAAAGCAACATTTTGAGTTTGGGTCAACTCTTAGAAAAAGGTTATGATTTTCATACGAAAAATTATATCCTTTTTCTTAGAGATAACAAAGGAAGATTAATTGCCAAGGCAAAAATGTCAAAGAATAGGATGTTTCTCATGAACATTCAAAACGATGTTGCGAAGTGTCTCAAGATATGTTACAAAGACATATCCTAGCTTTGGCATCTTCGTTTTGGGCATCTTAACTTTGGGGGATTGGAGTTATTATCTAAGAAGGAGATGGTGAGAGGCTTACCCTGCATCAGCCACCCTGATCAAGTTTGTGAAGGATGTTTACTTGGGAAACAGTTTAGGAAAAACTTTCCAAAGGAGTCGACCACAAGAGCTCAGAAGCCACTCGAGCTCATTCACACCGATGTGTGCGGTCCGATAAAACCAAGCTCTTTGGGTAAAAATAATTATTTCCTTCTCTTCATTGATGATTTTTCAAGAAAAACCTGGGTTTATTTCTTGAAGCAGAAATCAGAAGTCTTTGGAACGTTCAAGAAGTTCAAAGCCGCTGTAGAAAAGGAGAGTGGTTGCAAGATCAAAGCCATAAGATCTGATCGAGGAGGAGAATTCACTTCGAAGGAATTTCAAGAATTTTGTGAAGCAAATGGAATTCGTCGACCCTTGATAGTTCCAAGATCCCCTCAACAAAATGGTGTGGCGGAAAGAAAGAATCGAACCATCCTCGACATGGCTCGAAGTATGCTCAAAAGTAAGAGATTGCCTAAAGAGTTGTGGGCAGAAGCTGTAGCATGTGCAATCTACCTATCCAATCGATCTCCAACAAGAAGTGTGTGGGGAAAAACTCCGCAAGAAGCATGGAGTGGAAGAAAACCAGGTATCTCCCATCTAAGAGTTTTTGGAAGCATAGCCCATGTACATGTACCAGACGAGAGGAGAACCAAACTCGACGACAAAAGTGAGAGGTTCATCTTCATAGGCTATGACACAAGTTCAAAAGGCTATAAGCTGTATAATCCGAACAATGGGAAGACGGTGATCAGTCGAGACGTGACGTTCGATGAAGAAGAAGAATGGGATTTTGACCCTCATGCAAGTGATCTCAGTTTCTTTCCTCAGTTTGAAGAAAAGAATGAACAAATGATGATGGAGCAAGCAAGAGAAGTTCAACAAGAATCCACTACTCTACCTGCTTCACCAACATCAACCAATCATGGCAATTCACCAGCATCAGCATCGTTAAGTGAGAGTCTAAATGAAAGAGAAGTACCATGCACAAGAAGTATACGAGATCTCTATGAGGTAGTTGAAAGACTTGATAATCCTACACTTTTCAGTCTCTTTGCTGATTGTGAACCAGTCAACTTCCAAGAAGCAGTGCAGGATACTAAGTGGAGGAAAGCAATGGATGAAGAAATTGAAGCAATCCAGAAAAATGATACATGGGAACTTGCTAATCTTCCGAAAAGACACAAAGCCATCGGAGTCAAATGGGTATACAAGATAAAGAAAAATGCCAACAGAGATGTCGAAAGATACAAGGCGAGACTAGTGGCGAAAGGCTATAGTCAAAGAGCCGGAATCGACTATGATGAGGTATTTGCACCTGTTGCTCGTTTGGAAACTATACGATTACTAATCTCTTTGGCAGCTCAAAACAAATGGAAGATTCAACAAATGGATGTGAAGTCCGCTTTTCTAAATGGAGTCCTTGAAGAAGAAGTCTACATTCAGCAGCCATCAGGCTATGAAATCAAATGGCATGAAGACAAGGTTCTGAAGCTGAAGAAAGCCCTCTATGGGTTAAAACAAGCGCCAAGAGCATGGAATAGTCGCATCGACAAGTACTTCCAGGAAAACAACTTCATCAAGTGCCCTCATGAACATGCTCTTTACGTCAAAGTCAAAGATGGAGATATTTTGATTGTGTGCTTATATGTGGATGATCTAATCTTCACTGGGAGTAATCCAAGCATGTTTGAAGAGTTCAAGGTAGTGATGACCAAAGAATTTGAGATGACCGACATCGGGTTGATGGCATACTACCTAGGCATCGAAGTTAAGCAGAAAGAAGAAGGCATTTTCATCTCCCAAGAAAGCTACACAAAGGAGATACTGAAAAAGTTCAAAATGGACGACTGCAAGCCCATAAACACGCCAGTGGAGTGCGGAGTCAAACTAACCAAGCATGATGAAGGAGAAAGTGTAGATCCAACATTTTTCAAGAGTCTAGTTGGAAGCTTGCGCTACTTGACTTGTACAAGACCAGATATTCTCTATGCCGTCGGATTAGTCAGTCGTTACATGGAGAATCCCACAACTACACATTTGAAGACGGCCAAAAGAATTCTTCGATACCTTAAAGGTACTATTAACTTTGGCTTGTTCTATTCAAGTTCTGATAACTACAAACTTGTTGGATACAGCGACAGTGATTGGGCAGGAGATTCCGACGACAGAAAAAGCACTACTGGATTTGTGTTCTTCATGGGAGACACTGCATTCACATGGATGTCGAAGAAGCAACCGATTGTCACACTATCTACCTGTGAAGCTGAATACGTAGCTGCTACAGCATGCATCTGTTATGCAATTTGGCTGAGAAACTTGCTGAAAGAATTAAGTATGCCACAAGAAAAACCAACAGAGATCTATGTTGACAATAAGTCTGCAATAGCTCTAGCAAAGAATCCAGTATTCCATGACAGGAGCAAACACATAGATACCCGTTATCACTACATAAGAGAGTGCATTGCAAGAAAGGATGTGCAAGTGGAATACGTGAAGTCTCAAGACCAAGTCGCCGACATATTCACCAAGCCACTTAAACAAGAAGACTTTGTCAGACTAAGAAACTCAATCGGCGTCACAAGACAAGATTAAGGGGGGATGTTGAATGGTAATCTTGCCTTGGCCCAAGACAATGGATCTAGCCCATGTTGAAAAGGCAACACAAGCCCAATGGATGATTCATGAAAATGCTACAGAATTCTAGCAAAAGCATGAAGGTTGAATGCATGCATAAAATATCCAAGGTCTTTTGTAGAAAAATCTAGAATCTTGTAAAATTGTGTGGTTGTTAAGCATTAGCTAGAAAGTTCTAGCAATGTCAAAGTTGGCAAACCTTGCCTATAAATAGGTGAGGTGCTAAGCTATGTGATGTAACCAAGAGAGCAATTAGTGAGAAGTGAGAGTGCCAAGTGAGAAGTGAGAAGAAGCAATAAAGCTTCTAAGAGTGTTTGAGTGTTTCCTCTTGTACTAAGTTTGTGAGTGAATAAAAATCTTGTTGAGTATTCTTTCTTCCTCTTTCCTATCAATTCTGCTGCATTACATTCTTCTTTGTGAGATAAACATCTCCAAAGTAGTGAAGTCTTTTTAAGCCCCAACACAAATATCATATATTTTTCTCTTTCTCTCATAAAAAAAAAACTAATAATTAAACGCCAAACCATCCTCGCGTCTCATCAGCAAGAGAAGAAATTGCAGAAAAAGAGAGACTGCACTTGCTGATGAAATTGCAGAAAAAGAGTCTGCATAAGAGAAGGAAGTTGCAGAATAGCCATTAGGTTTTGCTGTGTATTGATGTTTGAATTATGTACAATCTGTTGACTTTGTATTTAATTGGAGACGTTGATTAAAGAAGAAGACGAAGAACCAGAGGATGCCATGGCAGAAAAGAAGAAGGAATTATGTTGAACTGTGTTGGTAACTTGCGAGTGTGTGGTTCTGTCTGTATATTATCATACGAATACCTTCGATAAGGATTACAAATACAGCAGATTATATACGTGAGTTTAATAGAGTGCATGATAAACATAAATACTGAACAATATTATCAAAGAGAGTTTGAACTACACTACGACTTATCAACTTCAGAGGTTAATCTGCACTGGGACTTCTTCACAGCAGCAGTGGAACAGACTTCACACAACCTTAGCTTATCACGACAGACTCCAAAGGCAATTAGCCATGATTTGATGGTGACAGAGAGGATTGGCGGAGTGCAATATGGTCTTATGCTCATTAGACCCAACACAGTACAGTATTATATCGTTGTATAAAAAAATTTAGCATAACCAAACCCTAAAACCGTAAAAGGAAATAATAACTAAGGGAGAACAATTAGCGGATCTAGAGAAGAATCGGTCTGTAATGATCCAAATGTTGAGAATGAATCCCACATATTGATGAGAGGAGGGACCTTGCATGGACTTATAAGAGGTTGGGCATGTTGACTTTGTATATATTTCCTATTATTCCAGGATCCCTTTAATCTTGGGTTCCCTAGTTTAGGAGATATTGTCTTGTAATTATTCTTTAATCTTGGGTTCCCTAGTTTAGGAGATATTGTCTTGTAATTATTCTTTCCTGTTTACAGTAGGATTGTATATGATTATATATACCTCTGAGTGAGAAGAATAAAATATTTATTCAAAGCATTTTCTTCTTGGCACCAGAGCCAGGTCGTGTAAAAAAAAAAAAAAAAAAAAAAAAGAAAGGAAAGAAAGAAAAGAAAACGGAAAACATCGAACCCTAACTGGGTTTGTGTAGCCGTGCTTTGCCCATCACCACTGCTGCGCCTCCCGTCTCTGACGCACAGCGAGCGACTTGTTGTTGTTGCTGTTCTCTGTTTTTTGCCCCAACTGCAGCGAGCGACGTGTGTCGTTGCTGCTCGAGTACTGTTCTAGGTTCGTGGGGTGCTACCGGAGTCTACCAGATTCTAACGACCGTTTTTTGTTCCGTCTGCACAGATTATCATTCTTAGTGGAAGATGTCTGTCGAGGATAACAAGGTGGTTCCCGTTACTACCTCAGTTATGGTGCAATCGGATAATTCAAACTTCAACATTGGGATGTTTTTGGATGAGAAGAACTATGATTTATGGGTTCCTCTTATTCAGATTCATATTGCTGGAAGGAATAAGATGGGATATCTTCGTGGGTCCATCAAGGCACCCAACGAGGATGATCCTAAATATGATGATTGGTTCTCTGAAGATCAGAGAATTAAGGGCTCTTGTCAGAGATGAAGCCGAAAATTATGAAATGCTACATTCGATTGTCTACTTCGAAGGAAATTTGGGATTCTCTCAAGACTGCTTATTTTGATAAGAATTATGAGACCAGAATTTATTCATTGAATCAGAAGGCTTCACGTCTTAGGCAGAATGGACGGTCTTTGGCTAACTACTTTGGAGAGCTGACAAAGATGTTTCAAGAATTGGACCACTTTAACAAGGTAGCCATGGTGTGTAACGAAGATGTCCAGATATTTCAGAAAACAACTGAGCGACAAAAGGTGTATTTATTTCTTGGAGGACTTGATGATGTGTTTGATCAAGTTCATGGAGAAATATTGCGCAAAGATCCATCGCTCGGGCTTCAGGTTGCTTATGCGTATGTTCGGTGTGAAGCAGATCGCAAGGAAGCCATGAAAATGAAGGACCCACGTTCTAAAACGGCAGCAATGGCAGTCAAGGCCTAAGCTCCCTCCAACCGAACTGACCGATGAGGGTCTGAGAACAAGTCCGGACAACCACAAACCGGCCAAGCAAATCGTGATCGTCCTCTGGGTAAATGTACACAATGTGGTATGACGGGACACTCCAAGAGTAGATGCTTTGAGTTGATTGGGTATCCTGAGAATTGGGATAAGACTCGGGATCTTCGCTTCAACAAACCTCGAGCCTCCGTTGCAGAGACCAAGGATGATTCAACAACTGCAGCAAGCCAAGCATCGGCTCTGATTGCCGCGGCAGGTACCGAGGGTAATGCACTTAATGTTTCCACTTCTGTTATGAATAATACATGGATAATTGATTCTGAAGCTACTGAACATATGACTTGTGATTCTAGACAGGTTTCATCACTAAACAACTCCCCCTACATCGAGGTTAATGTCGCTAATGGTGATGCCGCCCCAGTTCATGGGGAGGGCACTGTTTCTCTTTCTGATACCATGAAACTTGATACTGTCTTTGTGGTTCCCTCCTTAAATTATAATTTATTGTCAGTTGCTCAAATAACCCTTACCTTACACTGTTTGGTTGTCTTTTGGCCTTATTTTTGTGTATTTAAGGACATCTAGACGCGGAAGACGATTGGTTATGGTATTAGACAAGGGAAACTGTATTTCCTCGAGTTGAATTCCAGTAGCTCGGGGTTGCTCACTCAAGCATTGTCAGTGAATGGGACTCCAACAGAGACTAATAAAGAGGCCGACATCTGGATATGGCACCGTCGTCTCGGCTATGCTTCATTTGGTTATTTGCATAAGTTATTTCCTAGTTTGTTCGTTAAAAACGATGTATCTTAGTTTAAGTGTGATGTGTGTGAAATGGATAAGAGACATCGAACTTCTTTTCCTCCAAGTTTAAATAAGAGTTTTGTTCCGCTTATGGTTGTACACTCTGATGCTTGGGGCCCCTAAAAAATCGCCTCTCTTGGTAGGGCTCATTGGTTTGTCACGTTTATTGATGATTGTACAAGAATGACTTGGGTTACTTTTTTAAAATAGAAAAGTGATGTTAGTATGGCCTTTCAAAAGTTTCACAAAATGGTCTCAGTACAGTACAATATGAATATTCAGGTGGTTCGCAGTGACAATGGAGGCGAGTATGTTAATTCAGAACTTCGCTCTTTTTTTAATATGCACAGTATTGTTCATCAGACTACGTGTCCGTACACCCCCTCAGCAGAATGGGTGGCTGAACGGAAAAATAGACACTTGTTAGAAGTAGTTCGTGCTTCGATTCTTGAGGCTCGTCTTCCATTACACTATTGGGGTGAGGCACTCACATCCGCTACCTATCTTATTAATCGACTTCCATCTCGTACCCTCGACTTTCAGACACCGTTCCAGACCCTTCTTTCTCTGACAAATTGTCCACCAGTTCCTAATCTTCCCACGCGGGTCCTTGGATGCATGGCCTATGTCCACGTGCACTCCTCCCAACAGCAAAACAAACTAGAACCTCGAGCTCTTCGTTGTGTTTTTATGGGGTATGCTATTACTCAAAAAGGTTACCGTTGCTATCACCCTTTAACCAAGAAATTGTTTATCACTGCAGATGTCACTTTCCATGAAAATGAGATGTATTTTGGTTCCTCTGAGTCCTCACTTCAGGGGGAGTTTCAGGGCGATGAAGTTCGAATGTTTAATTATGGAACCGAGGAAGAAGCCACTGTATAACAACTCATTACTGAGCAACAAGCTGCTGCACATCAGCCCTTTGCAGAGGAAGAGGCAACTGCACATCAGCCTAATGCCGAGCAACAAGCTGCTGCACAGCAGCCCATTGCTGAGGAGCAGGCCACTGCATAGTCGCCTACCACTGAGCAGCAAGCCAGAAGGCAGCAGCCTACTGCCGAATCTGAGAAGGAGGAAGGCACGATTCCCTTGGATGACATCAGAACACAGTCTGAGGTGATTGATGATGGAAACCAATGGCAGTTGGATCCCACGTTTTTGGAGGAAACAATACATGCAAACTCGTCTCTCAGTGATTCTCATAACCAATCGTCTTCTACGCTAAATGGTCATTGACTCCGTAGTCTTCTGGAACGAAGTAACTGAGGTATTCCTAAACCCACTTACGAGGCAGACCCTAAGTGTAAAACTAAATATTCAGTGAGTGAATCAACGTAGAACCCGAGAGTGAGGTACCCATTAAACAACTATGTATCTACCTATTACCTGTTTGAATCAAATAAGTCATTTGTGAATCAATTGTCTACTGTATGTATTCCTAACAATGCGCAGGATGCCCTAGCGGAACCTAGATGGAAAAAAGCAATGAACGAGGAACTAAGGTCCCTGGAGAAGAATGTTACCTAGGAACTATCAGACTTGCCAAAAGGCAAGAAACCTGTGGGATGTAAATGGGTATATATAGTGAAGTACAAAGCAGATGGAACGGTTGATCGGTTTAAAGTAAGATTAGTGGCAAAGGGATACACTCAGAAATATGGCATAGACTACATGGACACCTTCGCACCAGTAGCTAAGATCAATACTGTTCGAGTTTTATTATCTCTGGCAGCAAACCTAGATTGGTCGTTGTAACAATTTGATGTAAAAAATGAGTTCTTACACAGAGACCTAACTGAAGAAATTTATATGGACTTTCCACCAGGATGTACCGAAACAAATATGCAAAAGGGAAAGGTATGTAGGCTTAAAAAGTCTTTATATAGGTTTAAGCAGTCACCGAGGGCATGGTTCGGTAGGTTCACTAAATTAATGAAGGCGTTTAGGTATAGACAAAGCAATTGGGATCATACTTTGTTCTTAAAGCACAAGATTGAGAAGATTACAGCACTCATTGTATATGTGGACGACATGGTGGTTACTAGAAATGATCCACTTGAGCAATCGGAACTGAAGAAGTATTTGTCCACAGAATTTGAAATGAAGGACCTTGGATCTTTGAAATATTTCCTCAGGATCGAGGTATCGAGAAGCAAGTCCGGGACATTTATGTCCCAAAGAAAATATATTATTGATTTGTTGAAAGAAACCGGGATGTCAGCATGTAAGCCGATCACTACTTCGTTGGCCAAAGGGATGAAGTTGAGTTTAGATCCGAATCAAGTGCCGGTAGATAAAGGAAGATATCAGAGGTTGGTGGGAAGATTAATGTACTTGGCCTATACAAGACCGGATCTTGCCCATGCTTTGAGTGTGGTCAGTCAGTCTATGCATAATCCCGGGGAACAACATATGCAAGCGGTTATGAGGATATTGTGCTACTTGAAAGGAAGTCCGAGAAAGGGACTTTTGTTTAGAAAGAACGCGCATTTCAGAATTGAAGGATATATTGATGCTGATTGGGCAGGTTCGATAGATGACCGACATTCAACATCTGGATATTTTACCTTCGTGGGTGGTAATCTAGTGACGTGGAGAAGTAAGAAACAAAATGTAGTAGCACGATTTAGTACAGAGGTTGAGTATAGAAGTATGGCTCTTGGCATTTGTGAAGTTTTGTGGCTTAAGTTCCTGTTACAAGATTTTGGGGTTAGACATAGTCAGCCAATGAAGTTATTCTGTGACAACAAAGCTGCACGAGATATTGCTCATAATCCGGTACAACATGATAGGACTAAGCATGTGGAGGTTGACAGATTCTTCATTAAAGAAAAGCTGGAAGGGAAAGTAATTAAAGTTCCTCTAATCGGGACCGAGGACCAAGTAGCAGACATACTCACTAAGGCCAACCCTAATGAGAAATTCTCAAAGTTTTTGGACAAGTTGCTCATATGTGACATAAATGCACCAACTTGAGGGAGAGTGTTGGCTTTGTATATATTTCCTATTATTCCTGGATCCCTTTAATCTTGGGTTTCCTAGTTTAGGAGATATTGTCTTGTAATTATTCTTGTAATTATTCTTTCCTGTTTACAGTAAGATTGTATATGATTATATATACCTCTGAATGAGAAGAATAAAATATTTATTCAAAGCATTTTCTTCTAGGCAACTCCTCATATTTCCAATTGGTTTGATGGTGGAACCTCAACTGTCTTCATGGTATCAAACCAGGTTGTCCCACGTGTGAAGCTCAACGGCCACATATGCTTCACGTTACCCAAGTTGTGTTGTCCACATGTTAGGCTTAAAAATCTGCCACACGTAATGAGAGTTTTTATAGTACAACCTTAACTATCTTCACCAACACATAATAATCAGTAAGAGTCGCATAATAATGTCGGAGAGTCCTCATTTGACTAAGAATAAGGTGACCAAAATCACATGGACTTAAAATCACGAGTAGCAATCTCCTACATTGCTACAAATCACAAAATTCAAATGGTCATTTGACTAAGTATAAGATAACCAAAATCACATGGAAAAAGTGTTTCAATCTTCCTTAACCCACTCCCCTCCAACCTATTAACTGGACTCCCTAATAAGTAAGCCAGTTGAAAATCCACTCACCCAATACTCAGCTGAGCTGACGCCAGCATGATGTCAGCCACATGCCCTAATTTTTTTTTTGCATCAGGCGCGTGGGAAACACAGGCAAGTGGGCACAGGTTACCCGACAACGTGCAGAAGGGGCCCCGCCAGGAGCAAATTCAGGAGGAAGTACAAAGGCTCATAGCAGAGCAGTTGAGTGGATTCTAGTGCATTGATACTACCTACGATGCGTTTCGTAGAGATGTGGCCAATATGAGAAGGTCACCGTTTACAAATGAGATAGAGCAGACAGAGCCACCGCGAAAGTTTAGCCCGTCGCATTTTACCTTGTTCAAATGAGATGAAGATCCAAACATACACTTGATGCATTACTGAAGCACCATGACCCTCTACTGCAGCAATGATGCTCTCATGTGCAAAATCTTTGCCACGACGCTTCAAGGCGAGGCGCAAGATTGGTTCCACACCCTGTCGCCACGTTTAATTCGGAACTTCAACGCACTTTCCTTGGTTTTCACTAAGGAATATTAGTCCTACTGCTCAATAAAAAAAAAGTATGACCACATTTTCAACATGAAAAATGACCTAAATAAGTCACTCCGTACATACGTCAAGAGGTTCAAGGCAGAGAAGGCGAAGATCGTCGAATGCAATGACAGCATTGCATGCTCAGCGTTCTGGAAGGGGCTCCCAGCAGATCATCCATTTTTAAGATAATTGATCATGGGCAAGAACTTGACCTTGGCATACTCTTATGTTTTGGCAGAAAAGCACTCCTTCTGGGATGAGGCCAAGCGTCCCAAGAAGCCACCTGAGCAGCCACACAAAGATGCAGAGCCAACTCAGAAGAAGGCGGGCGATAAATCGCTCAATAACAAGGACAAGCTAAGAAGGAGATGCAGCGACTGGTCCTTAGCAAAGGAAGGCTCAGCGCCCAAGACGTACACCAAGTTCTCGATCCCTATCAACCAGATCATTCGCGACATTAAGGATAAGCTGTGGTTCAAGATGTCGTAACCCATAAGGGGAGACACATCTAAGATGACCAGACAAAGTACTGCGCATTCCACAAAGTTTTGGGGCATGCAACCAACAACTGTATGACATAGATCAAGTACCTTGAGAAACTCGTGAAAGAAAGCAAGTGCGACCAGTATGTCGACAGACCAGCTGCCGGACCAAGGAGAGAAGCATATGCCGATGCCAAACCCCCAACTAAGACGATTCAAATCAAGAGAATCTTTGTCGAATCCGAGCATCTGGGGGCCACCAATAGTTCCAAGAAGAGGAAGATCCAGCAGGTGAGATTGGTCTTTCAGGTTCAAGCCGTAAATGCTGTACCTGGACTAATCATCGGCTTCACCGAGTAGGACGCTAAGGGAGTAGACTTTCCCCACAACGACGCCTTGGTGATTTTTGCTTAATTGGCCCACGCCATCATTGATAGAATTATGGTGGACAACGGCGGCTCGGTCAATATCTTACAATTGTCAGTCATCCAGAAGATGGGTCTGGAAAACACGATCAAAAGCAAACTAGAGGTATTGACCATATTCAACTGACTTACCTCAACTGTCATTGGCATAATCACTCTTGACGTAACCAGCCCTCCAATTGTGTCATTCCAGGCCTTCATGATCATGAGCGACCCATCTCCCCATAACGGGATATTGGGCTGACCTTGGATAGTAAAGATTGAAACTGTGACCTCTATCGAGTATCAGAAGACCCGATTTCGCATCCTGGGAGGAGCAGTTAGAGAGATCAAATGCGATTGGGCCATGTCTCGGCGATGTACAATACAAGTTCTCAAGGAGTCGAAAAAGAAGTTTTTTGCCCCAGTAGTAGCAACTGAAATGTAGAAAGACGATTCTACCTTCACCAAATAGCAATTATAGCAGACGGGTCAGGAAGATGGCGTCAAGGTTGACAATGCCCTGGCAGATGAATCATGATGGAAACTCAAAGAGGACGCCGAGCACATCATTTTTGACCCACACCAGTTGAAGAAGACGGTTATGATCGGCTCATGTCTGAGCCTAACGGAGAATGAGGAACTTACGGTTTTCCTTAGGGAAAATCGTGACGTTTTCGCATGGTCACCCTCTGACATGCCCGGTATTGATCCAACGATAGCTTGCCATAAGTTGCATGTCAACCCTGTTACCAAACCTATGATCCAGAAAATGCGACATTTAGCACCCCGAGCGAGTTGCAATTATTGAGGCGGAGATTGACAAGCTACTAGAGGCCGGATTCATTGAGGAAATACCGCACTCAGCATGGTTGGCCAACATTATACTAGTGATGAAAAAAGATAAGGGCAAATGGAGAGTATGTGTAGATTACACCGACCTCAACAAGGCGTGCCCTAAAGACAACTACCAGGTTCCCTGAATCGACTTGCTCGTTGACTCAACATCCAGGAACCAGCTTATTAGATTATTGGACGCATACTCAGGCTATAATCAGATTGCCATGTATGAGCCCGACAAGGAGAAAACCGCATTCATGATTGAGCGAGGCACATACTGCTACAAGGTTATTCCTTTTGGCCTCAAGAATGCAGAAATAACATACCAACGACTCGGAAACACACTGTTCAAGAAACAAATCAGAGTAACCATGGAAGTCTACGTCCACGACATCATAGTGAAAGGCAAACGGCAGTCAGACCACATCGACAACTTAGCGGAGACTTTTAACATCATCTGAGAGTACAAAATGAAGCTCAACCCAGCCAAGTGCACTTTTGGCATCTCCTCAGGTCGATTCTTAGGGTACCATGTAACCCAGCGAGGAATAAAGGCTCATCCAATACAGATCAAAGCAATCCTGGACATGAAATCTCCCACAACTTTGAAGAAGATCCAAAGTTTAACCGGACGAGTAGCTGTACTCAATCGTTTCCTTTCACGATCCACCGACCGATGCAAGCCCTTCTTCAAGGCAATTAAGAAGGCGCAGAAGGACAAATAGGATGACGAGTACGAGAAAACATTTTAGGACCTGAAACAGTACCTAACGTCACCTCCACTACTATCTAAGCTAGAAGTAGCAGAGAACCTGCACATCTATTTGGCGATATCAGAAGTAGCAGAAGTAGCAGTGAGCTCTACTGCCTATAATCTGTACATCCAAAGGTCTCCTTGATGCAGAAACCAGATACCCGAAGATTGAAAAGCTAATGTTGGCGTTAGTTGTTGTAGCTTGGAAGCTCAGACCTTAATTTCAAGGGCATCTTGTCATCGTTATGACCCAGTACCTACTAGGATCAGTTTTGCATAGTCTAAACGCTTCTCAACGAGTGATGAAGTGGGTGTTGGAACTTGGCTAATATGGCTTAGCATACCAACCTCGCATTGCAATAAAGGCCCAAGCATTGGCGAACTTTGTAGCAGAATTCACCCCAAGCTTGAAAGACTCAGCAACTCAGCCCAAAAATGCCCTAAAGGCAACCAAGCAAGCCGTAGCCATACCAGCCCCACTTGCAGGATATTTCTGGTGTTTGCACATCGACAAATCATCCAACTACCAGGGATCGAGAACAGGCTTAGTTCTCACTACCCCAGACGGTTCGATGCTCAAGCAAGCAATCACTCTAAGCTTCAAGGTGTCAAACAACGAAGCAGAGTACTGTTGAATTTTGACCAGAATGAGAAAGAGATGGCCACAAACTTAGACTTGGCAGAGCAAGAAAGTGAAAAAGTTATCACCCGCATTGCGGCCTATCAGCAGCTGATCTTTTCCAGCTATAATAAGAAGGCGAAGTTCTGGCAGTTCCAGCCATAAAACTTAGTCCTCATAAAAGCCTTCATAATCGCCCGTCGGGAAGGCTCCAAAAATATGGCTCCCATCTAAGAAGGTCCGTACAAAATCAGCCGAGTAGGCGAGAATGACAGCTACACCCTCACCACTACAAGCGACGAAGAGATCGAAAAGCAGTGGAATGCCTACAACCTGAGAAAGTACTACGTGTAACCTCCCACTATTCCTTGGATCCTGTTCAAGACAAACAAAGTTTGAAGAGTCAAACATCTCGATAAACAAAACCTTGCATGCCGAGAACTATCAGTTGTTATGCTATTACTACCTACAAGCAAAGTTAATACATTTCTATATTTTCAATGAAGATTCAAGGAATTATTCGCAAGCCTGGGCTGAATGCATAAACAATCTGACCACTCATGTGACAGCAGAAGACGCCCATGTCCTTGTAAAAATGGCGTGTGCTCTTCCATCAGGAGAGGGTAAATTGATTCGGGATATCGAGACATGGATGGATTTTACGACTGCTCAGTTTCCTCTGAATGCATCGACTACTTGCGTTGGACTACTCCTAGAATTGGACACAATATACTTTTTCCTAAAAAGACATAGCCGACTGACGGATTCAATTCTGCGGGAGCCCGGGTCTCTAACCAGAAGAGACATTAAGTGCATGATCCCTGCCCATGAAAGAATTTACGTGACTAGATGGCCCGTCCTCGACATGCAAGTCTTCATGAATGTAACTTGGCTCTAAAGTGTTGCAATACTAGTTAAACGACCTTTGGAATCAAGTTACAATTGTTGCCTAAGAGATCCGTATCAAGCTGCTTGCAGCTTAGAAGATCAAGGGACTAGCAGCTCGAAAGGATATGGCCACTAAGGAGCGATTTCGACTACACCTTAAGCCTACAACGCCTCTGAGAGCCAGGAATGTTGCCTAAAGTGGTTACGCGGGTCGTCTGCTTCTGTAAGTAAGACGGCCGATCGATGACGCAATGGCTGGCAGGCTAAGGTAATCTGTAAGCCGAGACTTACACCTGCTATGACTACGCGAACCCGTCTGCTTATGTAAAAGCAGCGCTTCCAACTGACGGTTTACTGTTTAAGTTTTGCAAGAGCTAAAGCTAAAATGTATGACTATAGCAGCTACGTGGATTCCTCTACTTTCTAAGAGAAGCAAGGGTCCGATCGCCAACTCTATAAGTTAAAAATTTCGCAACGCGCTCCGGGAAGACCAAGGCTCGTGCAGCCGCTAAAGCCGAGATTCACGACAATAGCAGCTACGTGGATTTCTTCTGCTTTCTATGAGAAGCAAATTTCCGACCATCGGCTCTATAAGTTAAAATTTTTTCAACATGCCCCGAGAGGGCTAAGGCTCATGCAACCGCTAAAGTCGAAATGTACGACTATAGCAGCTATGTGGATTCCTCTACTTTCTACGAGAAGCACATGTCCGGTCACCGGCTCTATAAGTTAAAAATTTTGCAACATACCCTGGGAGGGCCATGGCTCGTTCAGCCGCTAAAGCTGAGATTCATAACTATAGCAGCTACATGAACTCATCTGCTTGCTTCGGAGGCTACGAGTTCAACCGCCGGCTCTATGAATTGGAAATCTTGCACTTTTTCCTCATGCAGGTAAAGCTCCTTAAGCATCAAAGCTGAAACTAAAACCTAAGTGAAGACGTAGGATCAACTGCTTCATCGAAGTAGCTCACCCAGCCGCTCATCCTGTGGTAAAGTTTTGCAAAATACATGGTGAAAAAAAAGGATGAAGCAAAGCAAGGAAATCTGTTTATTCAATTTCTAGCAAATGGATAAACTGGCTTGAAGGCCAACAAAGTTTAAATAAAGCAGAACGAAAAGGAAAAGAAGAAAATTCCTAAGTCTAAACAAAAAGACTACTCATCGATAGCTGGCGTAACCATTGGTCCCTCGACTGCCACGCCTTTAGTAGCCACATCGCTCTCAGCAGCCAAAGCTTCCATCAGCTCATCCTCAGCCGCCCTTACCTAGACTGCCTGACCTTCAGCTGCTCCACCAAAGGTAGTCTCGAATGAGAAGTTAAGCAGATCAACTGGAGAAATAGAGAAAATCTTGAGGTCATTCTTGGAAAACTTATAATCCGACGGCGTACCCTGAAAATGGTCTACATAGCCAAGCTTGTAGAAATTGGCCTAACAATAAGCAAGCGCCACATAGTGACCGACCTTCTCATTCTTCAACTGCATATTCTCCTCAAGAAGCCCAGTGTGAACATCCTACAGCTTACCCAGTTCCCTTTTCAGGTTTTCGCTAGCAGACAGCGCACCTTGCAAATCCACTTCTTTTAACTCAAGCTTACTGGTAACCTCCTTGAGACAAGATACTTCAGTACGCATAGAGACAAGCTCCTCGTCCTTCGCAAAATAAGCAGATCGTAGCTTCGAATTGACACGTTCAATATTCTTAACCACCGATGCAACTCGACTGACTTCTTTCTCTGCAGCTTCCAACATTGTTTGAGTTGCACTAAGCTTAGCCTTTAGATCGACAACCTCCTGATGAACGGTCTACAGTTGCACAGAAGTGAGGGTAGAGATATCAGGCCCCTTCAAAACGGTAAGTTCAGATTCGAGCTTCTCGATCTTTTCAGCAGTCGAGCGAAGCTGAGATGTCAACGCCAGTTCGACCTCCCTGGCACACCTGATAGCACCCTGATCAACGCGTATAGACTCAACTGCTAGGATCAAAGTCTTATGCATTGCAGCAATCAGGGAGAACCTCATTGAGAAGGCAGGATACTTCGTAAAAGAGTCTGGGCGGATGACAACTTTCTCAACACTATAAACAAACTTGGCGCATGCATCGATGTCCTCAAGCAAGTCAGCCTTCAGCAGCACACAAACCTCGAGAAACTTCCCAGCTCAGACTCAGTGGATCTCTCACAACTACCCGTGCAAGCAAACTTCCTTTTCTCAGTAGACGAATCAGTCGCAATGGAAGGAGAAGCAGGCCCATGCGCCACTTTAGCAGCATAATCCACCTTCCCATTCTTCATAGTGATGAGCCTCTCAGAAGTCAAACCAGACTTAGCTCCTGACGCACGTTTCGACACAAACCTGAACATCAGGGGCACGACTGAACCTTTTCGCTGGGCAATCCTCTCAGCAATGGTCGTGGCTATTTTCGGAGCAATAGGTTTCACAGGCTCAAACTTACCGATCTTTTTCATCCTTTTGGGAGAAGTCGGATTGATGACAAGCTTCTCAGCAGCGGATGAACCCTCTCGAGCAGCAGAAGAAGTCATTGGCTTCTTCTCGGTTGAAGGCTCATAAGCAGGTGAAGAATATCTCTTCTTTCCACCCTCATTAGCAACAGGCTCTACAACATCGACTAGACGAGTAAGCACCTCGTTCTTTATCTACTTTATCTCTTCATTCAGAGGCAGCCTGCGTTTCTCCCAACGAAGAGGACTGAGCAGCCATCGCCACTCACGATACTCAGCAGGAATGCCCAAGACGATGTGCACTTTCTGAATCTACACAAAGTAAGAAAGACGATCAATAAATTGAAGTCATGGAGCAGGTTAACAAATATTCAAGCATGCTAGGAATGAAGGAGTTCACTTACCACTGATAAAGACAGTCGGAACGCACAGCTCAGGAGAAAAGTCAGACTCCCACTCTCCACTTACCTCAAAGGTATCTCTCACTCACTCATGATCACCTTTATAAGAAGCATCAAACAGCCTACGGCGAGACCTCGGCTGCCCCGTGCCTTCCTTGTGGCCGATTTCAAAGAAGTACCATAACTCATTTATGGTCAAGCCAAGATCGAAGAACTTGCTCAAGTTCGAGAACCTCACCATCGCACGAAGTACATTCGGGGAGCACTGAGTAGGCGCGTATTTCATGGAGCAGATCACCTCCTAGAAAAGACGCGGCGTGGGAAAAGTAAATCCTAACACGAAGTAATACGGATGGAATTTGATAGCTCTATTCCTAGCAGTGGCATCCTCGTCGCACAGTTCATGGTTGCTATCATCCTTCACTTTCGCCCGCTTGTCGCGAACCCCTGACGAAATTGCATGCATGTACGCCTCAAGAAAATCCCGAAACAACTCATCATAATTGATCTTGACATGTGTAGCCTTGAAGTAGCCCACCTTGCCGAAAGAACTACCTTGACGGTACAAAGGTAGAGGATATTCGTCACTTTTACGATCGGAGGAAGACATCAAAATCCCTGAAAAAAATACGAAGAAAAATATTTAGAAGGCAGCTCGCGAGAAGAGAATATATATATATATATATATATATATGTACACAAAGGATCGCAGAGCCCAACGCCAGGCCCTACGGCCTAGCTTACCTACACGGCCAGGCCATAAGAAAAGCCCAGCCCTCACACTTTCTCTCCTCTAGCGAAGGCCCAAACCGCATGAGCCCAACAGCATGCTAAGCCCCACGGCCCTGACCCATGCCACCTCTATCTCCCGCCCAATAGGGCTCAAGGCCTCTCGGCCCAATCTGCCAGCAAGAAAGACCTGGCCCATACCGATCTCTCTTTCCCTTCTGTCCACCATAGCAGGCCCGAGTCTGCTCATCCATGCTTGGCCCGTACCAAGCTCAAACCCAGATGGGCTAGAGCCTCATGGCGCTCATCGCGCCAGTCACCTCAGCCCGAGCCGAGCCAAACACCTGGCCCACGCTAGCTGACCCCGTGCCGTGTCATCAGCAGCCTCGTGGCACCCTTACCAAGCATTTCACATGTTTTCAGCCCCTGCCGAGCCAATTTTTCAAGCCCCAAGGCTCCCAAAAAATCAAGAATAAGAAAATTTAAATTTTTCTTACCTTGGTGTGGCACAGAGAAGAAGAACAACAAAGAGAGATGACTCTTTGCAAGGGCAATAGAAGAAGAAAGCTAGGGGAAGGGGAAAATTTTCCTCTGGCTTCTCTCTTCCTTGTTGGAATGATGACTGTTCTCCAAATTTATTTAATCCCCTGCTTAAGGTAGAATTAAATAGGTATTGGGGGCAATTGGTTTCCTTTTCCTATAAGAAGTCTATCTTAAACTCAAGGAATGAGATCAAGCTCAAATTGGGAAACAACTCTACAAGCCCATACAACTTAGGATTTTTACACCTACTTCCCCTTTACTACGTGCAGCCCAGCAGGTGTGGGGGCATTTATGGAGCCTAAAATAATCCCAAAAATTCTAAAGGCGACACGTGGACTTTTGCTCAAGAAAGACAAGATTGCCCTCAATAAATGGGCAGGCTGCTCAGATACTCACACGCGCAGCTCACACCCCTGAAGGTCCTAACAGTTGAATACGACTGCCCACAGCTCACCTGCCTTTGGCAAGGAAAAGTCAAAGCATTAAAGAGAATGATTAATTACCAAAATCATATCTTTAATACATTCCCAATTGAAGATTGACTCCATTCAAGTAAGTAATCCCAATTTAAATCAATTAGGGATAATTACTCCATTATCTCAAGATATTATTTTGCTATTTAATATCTTGAGAATATTTCTCCATAAACCTTGGCCAATAGGATGTTACCATGCGTAGGGTAAAATCCTAACACTATGGCTGGCCCTTTCCTTCTATATATATGCCATATTCTACCAAATTTCAAAAGATTTTGCTACCCTAAAAAGCCCTAAACACTTTACTCTCCTCAAAGAAACTAACTTAGGCATCGGAGATCCATTGGCCTAACCCCCCCCCCCCAACCACCTCGTGGGCGCGTGAGGCTTAAGTCTTTGATCAAATGTGTTGATTGTTTTGCAGGTGCATTTTTGTCAAGACTGAAGACGGTAGAAATTTGCATCGACATTAATAGTTAACACCTTCTCTATATCCCACTCCACTAAACATTCCTCTAAAAGTTGAGCAATGGATTCTCCTTTATGATTTGGAATGACACAAAAGTTCAAAATCTTTTTATGTAAATCCAATCACCATTAATAAAATGGGTGGTGAGAACCATATAATTGGTTTGTTGAATAGAAGTCCATGTATCCGTTGTTAGACATACCCTAAATGTCTTCAATTTATCTTTTTCAGAATAAAACAAGCTAAGTACATCCTTAACAATTGTCTTACGACTAGGCACTCTCCACATAGGACATGCTTGCATGCAAAAATGGTGAAAACCTTCTCCCTCAACAAAAGTAAAAGGCAACTCATCTATAATTATCATCTCAACACAAGCCTTAGTTACTTCTTAAGAAAAGCCTATAGCTTCCAACTTATCTTTCTTACCGGCAAAAGTTAAGATCTTTTGCCTATTTGCGGCAAATATTTCCTTATTAGGACCATAGCTTCTACATCTTGCTAAAATGGTTTCTTAAATTAGTTGTACCATTTTTATCCAGGTCAGCCATATATGGTTGGGTGAAATACTTGCACAACCCCTTAACTCTACCACCCTCAATTTTTCTTTCAAAGTGCTCCCAAACCGTAGATTTTTCATAACTTTTTAATGATTCCAAAAGAGCTTCTTCTTTACTTACTTGGTCACTTGAGTCACATTCTTTTGGAGTTGCATCGGAGGGATTTCCAGATCCACCAAGAGAACTAGGAGTTTGTCGAGGTGCCACCATGGTGTTTCAGGTGGAGTTGATTCACCAACAGTGTCCATCTAAAATAATAGAGAATCATACAATTAATTATTCAAATAAGAGAATCATTACAATTATGAATTAATTATTAAACATAAGGGCTAAAGTAATAGAAAGATATAACTACTTACTTCCGTTGGTATACTCGAAGATGAGTACGTATACTCGAAGATGAGTACGTTTGATCATGAGGGCTATTTGATTTTAATATCATTGAGTTTGAACTTGAGCTTGAGGCCCTTAAGGCCTTTGACACCTTTGACTTCATCTAATTCACACAAAATAAGAAGAGGATAGTAGTTAGTACAACAAACTTATACAAAAGTAAATGTTAATTAAAACTGTAACATTCACTATCTTGATTGCAAACTGTAACATTCAATCTAACAACACAAAAACAATTACAATAATATGAAAATTCAAAATTGCATAATGACTTAGCTACACCGTATAACCACACAAAAAAAATTTATTCTTTAATTATGCAATGCATATAGATAAAGGGGAAGTGAAAGAAAATATGGTGCTAATAGATTATTATAACACACTGATATAAGCATGTGTAGGTACTAAGAGATACTAATTGATTGAAAGAGGAAAGCATTATGGCAACACATGCCTCAATATATTGCATCAAAGATAACGTGTGTTATCTCATTATATTGCATCAAATTATAGGAAAGCATTAGTACAACTTTCAATCTGTAACATTGTCCATTCATTTGCTAAAATCTAATGTCTCTGGACTCATTTCCTAACTCAATATATTTGCAAACAAGTTGGAGATACATATAGTTGCAGAAAATAATACATTCCAAGCCCCCCCCCCCCCACCCCCCCCCCTCTCTCTCTCTCTCTCTCTCTACAATCTATAAAGTTACAGATATATGGTTGGACGGCATGCAAACCAACCCAGTACGGGACAGTGAGCAAAATACTAAACCCCTCCCAAAAAAAATCTAAAATTACAATCTACTGAAATATCTCAAATTCTCATGACCACACTACACATATAATATATTGTTGCAAAAAGAAACCCAGAAAATCGCCAGATTAATAGAAAACGCAAGGTATGAATCCTTCTTTAATCTTTATTAACTGAAAATGAAAATTAATAATTGAAAATCTATAAAGGCCACTATTTGTCCAATCAGAACCAATTTGAACAGATAAATAGAATAGAAAATTAAACACAGAGAAGTGAGAGTGTGAGACTAACTTTTTGATGTCGAGACTTGATACAGCAAGAAGAAGCTAAGGGCGAGATGAGAGACTAATAGCGAGGTGTGAGAGATTAAGAGTGAGAAGAGTCGCGGGTCGCCACTGGGAATAAGAGACTGAGAGTCTGAGAGAGTGATTGAAGACCAAGAGAGAGGAGGATCAGGCTGCGCGAATTGGGAAAATGGGAGAAAGGAATACGTGGAGGCATTCAGGTTACACTTGGGGGAAAACGATGTCATTTCTAGAATAGGATTGTTAATTAATTAAATAATTACAAAATGACGTTGTTTTGAAGAACTTCGGTTCGGTTCAACAGATTTGATTCGATTTTTTCGGCCTTGATTCGGTTTTCAGTTTTCCAACCTACCCTTACTTCCTAAACCCCTATTAACATCTTGCGAAGTGTTTTTCCTTTGCATTTTGTGGACATGGCACTGTTTTGACAAACGATGTCCACCTTGGGTAAACGCCATCTGCTAGGTAGTATGCTCCCTCATACTTAGTTCTGTTGATCCAATATGTGACTTTCAGTGTTTTTCCTTGCAGCACCTCGTTGACCACTAGAGATTGGGCAAGGACATTAAGGTCATTTTGAGCTCATGGAACACCAAAAAAAGCATGCCAAATCCATGTATCAAATGATGCCACCGCTTACAAAATGATACTTTTGGCTCATTTTTTTGTCGTCATAAGCTCCTTGCCACGCACTTGAGCAGTTTTTTAGGTCCAGTGCATACAGTCAATGTTTCCAATCATGCCAGAAAAGCCTCGCACTCACCCTTCTTCATAAACCTTCACTGGCCATTGGCGTGGGTTTTCGGTGGTACTCATTGGTGTAGATAGCTTCGATGGCAGAGCAAAACCTCATCAAGGACTCTAGAAAAATTGATTTTCCATCCTCATAATCTCATCCACTTAGTCTGCAGGTGCACTATATGCAACATTTGTAAGGCAGTAGTAATGTTTTGCTCAAGAATGAGACCTATAACATGAAAAACACCATTTTTTTTCACAAAGTATGGATCATGGTTGCAAACAGCAATCATGATTTTGTTGAGCAAACTTCGTTGCGTTCTAAAACGACATCTAAAAGCATTAGCAAGGAATACATTGTTGGGGATAAAATAAAATCTTCCAAAAGATTCTTACCTCATTTTGCCCTCTTTCTATCTAAGTTTGCGGAATGCCTAGGTTTGGAGATCTCACCCACAACTTGCATGACACAATGGGAATGTGAAGCTCTTTCCCTTCTAAGTTCATCATCCTCTTCCTCTTCTATTACAAACACCTCATCTGCACCATTCTTGAGATTGAACAATTCTTCATCTTCCTCAAACAATTTTTTCTCTTGCTCATCGATTTCTAACAATCTCCTTGAAGAAGACATTGCAAGAACTCAAATTTATAAACCATGAAGAAGGATTCTGAGCTAGTTTGAGTTTGGTGTATGACTTAGGATGGATGTAGGATTTATATGGCACAACCGGATTGGTCCAAAATCTTATCGGAAATCTATCCATAAAATTCTTACAGAATCATAACATCTGGAGTTACGAAATTGGTTAAAATGCTACTTAAAAATCTATCCATAAAAATTGTATTTTCGAGTGATGACACGAGGCGTGACAAGATTGGTTAAAAATCCTATCCAAAAGTAAATAAATAAAATTACTTTTTATTTTTATAAAAAAAAAATTAATAATATTTTAATTCATAAAAAAATTTAATAATATTTTAATTCGAATTAACTAGGGTATTTAGTTTTGAGATGAAGATGCACTTGGACAGTTACTATTCATTGCAGTAAATTACTATTAATTTAGGTGGATTGAATTGACTATTGCACATGAGGGTTTTTAGAAGTGGACTTGCTCTAAAAGAAATTGGTATCCGCTAATATGAAAATCACAAATGATGAAAGTGATTTAGCAGTTGTGGAATGTGACCTTAAATATATAGGTAAATTACATAAAACTACCTCAACTATGGGTTGAACAACACTATCATACCTCATCTTTTTAAAATGACAATGTCATACCTCATCTTATGAATTTGTTCTAATGTCAGACCTCCATCAGTTTTTCTGTTAATATCTATGTTAAGTGCTGACATGGCTAGAGACAGGGCCCACTCACTAACCCAACTGGATTAAAAAAATAATTAAATATATTTTTAATAATTAAATATTAAAAAATTAAAAAGAAAATTATTTTTTATATAAAATTGTGGGATCCACTTCTATAAATCATTCCACACCCATCCCCTCAACCTACCTTCACCACCCTCTCTCTCGCCTCTCTCTTTTTTCTCTTTGCAACCTGCATCCCCTAAATCCCAAAACCCAGAAACCCTTCCTACCCGTCCCCCCCCCCAACCTTCATCCACCACCCACCCTTTCTCTCTCTCCTCTCTCTCTCTCACCTATCTCTTCTCTCTCTCTCTCTCTGGGCAACATGCATCCCCAAAATCCCAAAACCCAAAATCCCATTACAAATCTCAAAACCCAAAATCTCATCAAACCTCCCAAATCTCGAGAGAATATGAGAGGGAAGAGATCTGTGAAAATGGTTTGACTTGTAATGTGGAGAAACAGTGCAAAATTGATGAACAAGGAGGAAGAATTGGTGTCTCTGGATTAGAATAATACACTATTCAATCAAAAAATTATTTGAAAATTACTATAGTTTTTTCTTATAGTGGTGGATGATTATAATTAATTCTACAATTAAATAAAATGTTTTTTTTTATTAACAAGGCGGACCAACCCTTCGTCCCTCTCCTTGTCTGTTACCATGGATGCAGCATCATAGATTGGGTCTTGGCTTGCGGCCCTGTTCGACTTCGACCTCACCCTTCTGATCCAGATGGTGTAGGGATTAGAGAGAGAGAGATAGGGAGTGTCTCTAATTTGGGGCTAGGGATTAGAGAGAGAGAAATAAAGAGTTTCTTTGAATTGGTGGTGGGCTTAGGTAAGGAGAAAGGGTGTGTCTGATTTGGGGGTGGGCTCGGGTGGGGAGAATGGGGGTGGGGAAGACGAACTGGTTTTTTCTTCTTCTTTTTTTTTTTTTTTTTTTTTTTTGTACATGAATAGGGACTAGCTCGAGGAGCTGCGGGTGAAGCCATCGTCGACCTCCTTGGCATCGAAGAGGGTGATTGGCAGGTGAGGGCAGCGAGGAAGTGGGTTCTTGTTTTGGTGTTGAAGGAAGGTTGGGGGAGATTGGTTTTGGTGGTGAACGAAGGTTGAAGGGGGGCAGGGGTGGGAAAGGTTTCTAGGCTTTGGGATTTTAGGGATGCAGGTTGCAAGGAGAGAGAATAGAGAGAGGTGAGAGAAAGAGAGAGAGAGAGAGAGAGGGTGGTAGAGGTAGGTTGGGGGGGACGGGTGGGGAAGGATTTGTAGAGGTGGATCCCACAATTTTATATAAAAAATATTTTAATTTTTAATTTTTTAATATTTAATTATTAAAAATATATTTAATTATTTTTAATCTAGTTGGATTAGTGAGTGGGCCATGCCTCTAGCCACGTCAGCAATTACCTGAGAAATTAACAGAAAAATTGACAGAGGTTTCACTACTACAATATTAGCTTTAGGTGGCGGATGATGGTGGCGGATATTAGAAAAATCCTGTCGGATAAAATATATCCGACACATCATTTAATTAGTGGCGGATATTAGAAAAATCATGTCGGTTATATTCGACATAAAGTCTTGGCAGATATTTAATGGCGGATATCAAAAAAATACTGTCGGTTATAACCGACAGTATTTTTTAATCCTTTTTTTAAAAAATATGTTTTAAGATTTTGGCGGTTTTTAAGTTAATGGTGGCGGTTATAACCGACAGAAATTGATTATTTTATTATTTTACTTTCTGACGATTATTATTTTAGTATTCTGAGGGTTATAACCAACATAAATGAAAATTTTATTATTTTAATATGTTATATTGATTATAAATAAATAAATAAACAATATTTAGTTTGTGTGATGACATTTTCATCGTACAATTATTTTTTTGTTTCTTTATCGCATATTTTACATGGGTTATTATCTATTAAACCAAATAATTATTTATTTAATTTTTAAAAACGTATTTAATTTAAATACATATTATTTATTTATTTATTAAACCAAACAATTATTATTTTATTTTTTAAAATTGAAAGAAAATTTTGGGAGGGAATTTTGGGGGGATTTTTGCCGTTATTTTGTTTCTGTCGGTTATAACTGACGGTAATGAAAATGTTTCTGTCGGTTTTAACCGACAGTAATGAAAAGATTTCAAATTAAAACCCTTGCCTTCTCCATTCCTCCTTCCTTCATTTCCCATTTCTACCATTGAGCTCTTATCCCCTCTTATCTCTAGCCTCGAGCCCAGAGCCATGAGAGCTATCTTCCTTTCTCTTCATTTCTCTCTATAATCTTCAGCCTCATATGTCATCCTTCCTCTCTAATCTTCTCGACCTGCAACCCAAAACCAAAACAACCCACACGCCCATTTCTTAGACAACGCCGTTTCTAGTTTCCTTTTGTATTAGAAAATAGACGAAACCCTCGTGCATGTGTGCTTTCAGTGCAAGTTCAACAATCAGCGGAAAGGGTCAAGAACACGAATAGAGCGACTGCAGAATTTCAAATCCGCCTGATACAAGCAGAAAAATTGAGGTTCTAGATCTGCAAGAAAAGGTATAAGGCCTCATTCCCCAAAATCGAGCTCGATCTTATGCATACCATATCTCGAGTTATATCTGTGGAATAATGGCAATATCTTGGTTTGTGCATGCATGCATAAATCAAATATGTTGTTCAATATGCTCATGAATCTGTTCTTGTTTGCTTGCATGTACCCACCAATACATTCTCGAGCCAAGCATGTGCATAACTGAATCAGTAATCTGCATTGATGAGCCGTGTCTTCTGTGCTACTTTGATGAGCCATGTCCTCTGTGCTACTTAGATCCCCGAAAAGTAGTATGCGTGTATTAGGAATTTGATGAATGGATCTAAGTGGCACAGAAGCTTTTCAGTAGCCCTTTCTGTGAGTATTTCTGAACTATGTCCATTAATGTAGAGGAATGGATGATAAATGTGCTGGGGTGAATAAATGTTAATTGCACGCCCGTAGTTGAGATTAGGCCGAATCAGCTCCGAATGCAACCTGCAATCAGCTCCGAATCAGCTTCGAATTGAATACAACTCTATGTTGATATGGAAAATGAAGCTCGAAATTATTACACAAATGGCGGAAAAAAAAAGTTCGAGTGTGAAGTTTCACTTACTGGTAGATGGCTTTTGAAACAAGGTTGCCCAGACTGCAGAAGAAATCCATGGCTTTTGGAAGAAGGGTTGTTCCGAATCTATTGTCTCTCTCCCTCTCCAATGTTCTTCGAGGTGTTCTTGTGATGCAGAAAGTGGTTTATATTTTTTTTTATTAATATTTTCTGTCGGTTTTATCCAACAGAAAATGCTTTTATTTATTCTTATTAATAAATTTTCTGTCGGTTTTAGCCAACAGAAATGCTCTTATTTATTTATTATTAATATATTCTTTGTCGGTTATATCCGACACAATTTCTGTCGGTTTTAGAGTATTTTCTGTCGGAAAATTCATTTCCTGACGCTGGCAATTCTGTCGCTTATTATATCCGCCACTGCATCCATTTTCTATCGGATTTTGCTTAAAATCTAACAGTAATATACATTTTTTGTCGATTTTTGGACCGCCAGTTATAGATAATTTTGTAGTAGTGTTTGACATTGGAACAAATTCGTAAGATGAGGTACGACATTTGTCATTTTAAAAAGATGAGGTATGATAGTGTCGTTCGACCCATAATTGAGGTAATTTTGTGTAATTTACCCTACATATATATTTTTTCCCCTAAAGATTAGAGTGTTTGAACGGCTGGTAATGTTTTGATTAATTAGAGGTTGCATTTTTTGTTATCGTATGGTAACTGTTTATATAGTTAGCCGACCAAATCAAATAATACTATGATATCCTGCTCTATTTGTCATTTTCCTAGCCATTGAGCTATAAGCTGATGCCATCATAGAATATCACATGAATTAGCAATTGATTATCACTTCATCTCAAATGGCTAATTGTTGACCTAAGATCGAAACGGTTACTGTGAAGTCATTAACATTAATATATTGGAACTCTAAAAGATTAATCACTGTTTTAAAAATTTCTGCTTAATGTTGCTTAGGACCCGCTTAGATGTTAGACAGTTGGTCATCGTCACGATTAATCTCTAGACATTTAAAAAATAATAAAAAGCGCCTAGCCCGGGTGCAGGTCTAGGAACCCGCCTAGGTCGTGACTCTCACTTAAATAGAAAATAGATAACTTCCATTTTGTTGTAGGCATAATTTACTGAACAATTATGGAGGCCAGAAAGAGAGAGAGGGTACGGCATAGAGAGAGAAGAGAGAGATGTGTAATTGTGAGTGTTCTATTCCACCCCATTGTGCCTTTATTTATAGTAGTAGGGAAGGTTAATTCCTTACCCTTTCAGGATTACAATTCTTAATAGATAATCAACTCCTAATATGAATATAAGAGATATTCCAAGATATACTAGGATTTACACAATCACATTCCTAATCTAATAGGACTGCAACACTCCCCCTTGAGTGTGTAAATACTCAAGTAAATGGCGCATTAAGTCTTCAGTGATGAAGCAAGTATAGTTGATGAAGTCGTTGGCACAATGAGCGAATGCGAGTCTCAAATCAACGGAAGAATGCATAAAAAAGTAAAACTCACAAAACCTTGCTATAGTAAAACCCAAGGTGGGAGAAAACCCATAAACTAAGGAGAAAAGTGAGAAGTTGCATTAAGTCAAAACTATATGTCTTTTGGACGCAAGTAGAAAAGCTCACAAGGCTACGATCAGCCCAGGATGGGTGCCTTGTTAAAACCTAGTTAGGTAGCAAAAACCCAGTGGGAAAAATGCTCCTAATCGTAGGGAAAAAGAGTACAATAAGATCAAGTGAGTATACTTCTAGATACTCCCCCTGAGTTTAACATAACTTCTAAATGAGAACTACAAGCATTGCATATGATAGTTAGGCATACCAATTCCTCGGACAAGCTTCTGGAAGGTTGACTTTGGCAGTGACGTCGTGTAAAGGTCGGCAAGGTTGTCTGGGATCGGCTTGCATGACTTCAATCTCCTGATGCTTTGCTAATGTAAATGTAGACGCAATATGTCTTGGCGTTGACTTCGTTGATATATCATGTATTGGTCGGGTGGATACATGTGGCATAGTCTTCATGGATCGTCGTTGGGACTTAACGATGGATGAAAAACACAGCAAGTACTTCAAATATGCTCAACAAGAACTCCTAACCATGTCTCACTTGTGGCATAGTTAAATAAGGTGAGTCTTGGAACGATTCGAAGATTTCGCAACTAAAGTCATATCGTGGACCTTCAAGATATTGCGATATCCCTAACGGTAAAGACATAACCATTCAGGGATTTTGCCTTGTGCGGGTTTGATAAGTAACCGGCGTCAGCATAACAAACAAGGCGAACATCATTTTGAGGATCAGGGGGGTTGGATCCGCTCGAGATACGTTGGGATTTGCCCTTGTAGTAGCTTCAGGGTACGTCTTTAATACCAATTCAGTGGATGTGTGTAGGCGTGGTGCTGCATCTTTACCAAGATCAACAGCGAATGAGATGTCATGTCTTAATACAATAAGCTAAGTACAGCGAAGCGCAAAGTTGAACTTAGATATGGAATTTCGGATTCCATAACCTCTTCAAGGGTCTCATTTGCATATAATGTAGGGATGATCAAAGGTATACTCAAAGGTGACACCTTCGGGGTATAGTTCCACTGGTAGACCAAAATACCGTCAGAACAATGCTTCAACGTCAGGTCAAGGTATATACAAGTTTTCCCAATATCCTTCATCTCAAATTCGATCTTCAGGTGTGAGGCAGTTTTCTCAAGCTCTTCCGGAGTCTTAGTGAGATTCGTGTTATCGACATAAACTGTAACTCTAGCAATTCAGAATAAGACTTCATAGTTTAACACGCAAGGGCATAATCTATCCCTTACTGATCAAATAATCACTTAGACGGGTATACCACATCCGTCACATTATAAGTGAACACCTCAAACAAGTTAAAAGAGTGTTCCATGGTTTTGGAACTATTTGAACCAGTCCATGTAATTTTTCGGGAACATACATGTCAATCTCCGTATCTATATCCCTATGGAGAAAACACTAACCACATTTCATAATGCTGCTATCAATCATAGGCATGGTCTAAAATATCCATAATATCCCGATATTTCCATCGAAATTTCCGTGTTTTTAGACTATCGATATTTCCGATGTCATCGATATTCGATATTTCCATCGAAATTTCCGTATTTTTTAAATTTCTATATTTTGAAAAACACCAAGGGGATTCGAACCCCTCTCATTTTACTCCTTCAACACCTTAACCACCATATCACTTATATTTTTGTGAAAATATGCTAAAATATTTATATATTTTCTACACTCACAATGTTTGCCAGCTCGCTATATAATCAACTTAAATCAGTTAAATCCATCATGCAATGCATTTCCTTCCAATTTTTTATGATAAACTAATAGATAATTGACTAAATAAACATCCTGCAAAGTTTCAATAAAAATTTCCAAGTTTTTCTTACAATTTCCGTGGTTTTTATTCAATTTTTATCTATATCGATAATATCCCGATATTTCCATCGAAATTTCCGTGTTTTTAGACTACCGATATTTCCGATATCATCAATATTTTAGACCTTGATCACAGGACATTTTAAGAGAAACCTTGTGCCGTAAGGCGTGCATCATATCGCATTATTTCATTCTTATCATAACATTTCCTTTCCCACTTGTAACATAACATGGTTACCTTAGGCAATGGAGAAACGACAGGTCCAAACACACTTTGGTAAGGAATTTGACCTGGATTGTAATTTCAGTTGTCCAATCAATTATACGTTGTCACTTAATCAACGGAACACGGTTCAATATCGTCGCTTGTCGGTAGCTACCATATAAATGAAAACATCATCGATGGTAATCTCATTTCAATTCCATTTAGCTCATCCAAACTAGTATACTGGACCAAGAACTTCAAGTCTCGGGAGTAATCCACATTAATCTCATGAGATGGAAATGATTTGAAACAGCGATCGAGTTTAGATTTATTGTTCTGCCGTGTCTTCCTTTTCTAAGGAAGTGAATCCTACGAACCGAATGATATGTCGTGCTCCAGGCCAAGATAGATTGATTGGTTATCCGCCGATGTACAGGACCGTCCAACAGGGGCGTCCAAACCGTCCAACAAGGTGGCACACCCTCCAGGGATGTTGACTCGACGTCCGTTAAGTACGTCTATCCTTGCAGGCATGTTTGTAGCTGGTATATGATCTCATCACTTTAGCTAGATCAGAGGAATGCGTCTGGAGCAACATTCTGAAAGCTAGAATTTATCGCACTTGCTTATCACACTTGTGCGGTATGGGGATCGAGATGAGACATAGTGGGAAATGTCCACACAAATTTGCGCCGTTCTACAGCAACGTTGATGTTCTTATCTCCCCCTAACGACTGGAAGACTGTCTCATTAAAGTGACAACCTGCAAATGAGTGGTAAAGATATCGAATGCAAGGGCTTAAAGAGAGCTAGTGTGAAGGAGAATCATGATTGACAAAATATACACATCTTTCTTTGAGGACCCATATTGGTACGTTGCAGTGGCGTAACTTGGCATATGAAATGCACACCCAAATGCGTAAATACGAAAAGCGTCAAGTTCGTACCCAATAACCAACTATAACGTCATATAGGTTAGGTGGCAATGGGCCTCAAGGCAGACCAACATGTCTGCGTACAAGATTGCATAGCCCTAGGCAGAAATCGAAAACTTGGTACGTTTACCAAAATCCGGGTGATCATTTAAATTGCACTTTATGATCGCTAGGCGAGGCTATTTGGGGTGAACATGGGAATTCGATGTTCAATTAAAAACCCAAAACGACATGCAATACTTTATCGAAAACCGTTGATATAAACTCTCCGACATTATCCAGTCTCCCAGACCTTAAGGGATAAGTAGGGTGGTGAGCCCTTAATTGGCCATGAGGTTTAGCAGCAATCTGTGTAGACAAACATGTGACTAGTTTGTCGATTAATCAACCAAAATCATAAGTATTTATATGGTCCGCATTTTGGTTAGATTAGTCCACATATATTCCCTTGAATCCACTGCGAAAAGATAGTCATGTCGTATCTTTGTGAGGAATGATATAGAAATCAAATTTCCCAATGTGCAGGCTTGGCAAAGTGTGCTTGATATAGAAATCAAAGCTTTAGGCTCATTTTTGGAGGTGGGGCAAAGATATTTCACTCTATTTTCTTCAATGGTTTCATTTATGATCATTGTCATCTCGAATATCCTTAAAAACTCAACAACAGGGAGAATTTAAGGTCCCTTAAATGGTGATGCAGTACCATTCATACAACGAGGAGTGTACCAATGCTCTTAACCAGGTTGGATAGACCTAAAGTCCTTGTTAGAGATGTGATTTAGGTGTAAAGTTAGTGTGCGTAGTACGCATTCATCCAGACAACTAACTTTCCCACATTCTTACCTAATCAGGTGTTTAATTGAATTGGTCACATGTATTAAGAAACATGATTCAATTAACTCATATTCGAGGACAATATCAATAAGATTATCCATAAGTAAAACAAACACCAAACGTGAATCCAATAACATGGAAAAGATGTTCACAAAGTACATGGTTTACTAAGGGAATTCGGCCACCAAGGCTATCCATGTCAAAATTCTGCTCTTCCAACGATGTTCGGTGGAGCAAAATTAGTCTCACATATTGACTACTAGAATGGTACTCCTTAACAACATTGGTAAGGGCATGAACAGGTGCATAACCAATGATCTATTTCATCAAGACGGAAGTAGATTATGCAGGGTTAAGGTTTGGAAATATTATCCCTTATTCTTGAAGTTTTAGGTCTTAGGTGCCAAGGATCATGCTTCGGGCATGATGCCACACCTTGGCAGGCTCTTATTCTACCATATGTTGTGGTAGTAATCAGATCCGAGAATTTGGTAAACTTCTGCTTTCTACACTATTGCTTCAGGGGCGAGTTAGAAACATGGAAGGACGAGAAAAGTATTCTCCAATCAAAATTCAATCGGATTTATATACTTCAGAATCGTACTCATTCATGGACGTAATCATGGTGTGCTTCAGGCAATGTCTTTCATGATTAGATAATCCGTAGAAACGAGCCAAAGAGCCATGGAATCCTCGTTCAGGAGGTACTTCCGTTTGTAATGCTTTGGGCATAAGTCTTCGAATGAAGATTATGGCAGAGGCTTATTCAGCTTTTCCATGCCATTGTTGGCTACAAAGGTTTCTCAACTTCTTGATAGTTAGGTGGAGACTCACGTCTTGCACCTCACATTAAGTGGTTTCTATTAGAAACATCCAAATTAGGAAAAATCAAACTTGTGAAGGATCGACAATCCACTGAATTGAAGGGAACAAGATTCTGATTGGTGCTATTGGGAATGAATCATCCATAAGCATCAAAGTTAGCACATTCGAGTTCTAAGAAATGGTTTTCATGGGTGTATTTTTTTTATGAAAACTTCGGGTTTCAAAGGTGCTAAATTTGAAACTACATGTTCAATTTAGTTTATGAACGTTTAGTTCATAAAAGAGAGGTTCCTACAAGAACACAGAATGCAATATGCTGATTTAAGTGTAGTGGATTTGAGTTTCTTCAGGAACTTAAATGTGAGCTCTTCGGGACTACGAAAGTGAGTCAACGGTTCAAAGAAAAGAAATAAAATATTGAATCGTTAATGTCCAAAAGTGGGCTTCAAGCCAATAATTTTGGATTAATTATCAGATTAATGGACTACAAGTCACTTTTAATTAATTCAATAGATCGAGACCATTTGGGATCGATTGTAGAAGCAAAATAATACAAAGTTTCAAGCCATATTTTGGGCTAGATGGCTGCGGGCCATTCAAAAGAGAGAAAAAAAAACCCCAAAAATTTGTTAGGGCCATGAAATCGGGCACCAAAAATAAAAAATTTATGGGTGCGGGCTGAAAAAAAGAAGCCAAAAAATGCCTTTGGGCCGAGAAAAGGTGGCAGCCCAGCATTGGATTGCTGGCTGTTGTCCAATTTGCAAAGCCCAACAGCTGCAAGTTGCGGGTTGGGCCGTGTGAGGCTGCTGCAGGCAACCCAATCACCTACAAAATCAAGCTTGCAGGCTTGTTGCAGTCACGGGCCGAGAAGAAAAGTGGGAGCCCAGCTTTCTGTAATCAGAGCGGGCCGAGACCTGCTCTCCAAATTTTTCTTCTTTTTTTTTCATAGTTCCTGCGGGCTGCTGGTCCAATGTAAGGGAACGGGCTAAAAAGCCTAGGAATAATAAAACTCAGCCCTGTCGGGCTGCAGAGGAGAAAAAAATGGGCCATTTGGACACGGACTAAACAGCAACCACAAGGCTGCGGGTGGCAGCGGAGCGAAGCCCAGTAGCGCAAGGCTACTGGCAATGGGCCGAGGCGAGAAAAACCCAGCAGCTTTTGCTGCTTCTGGAACGGGCTGAGGGCATGAAGCACATGCACAAGGGATCCAAGCGGCATGCCTGATCCAATTTGGGTAGTAGGCCTAAAGGGTTGTCCCAAGCTTCAGGCTTGGTGCGATTTCAGCCGCAAAAAAAAAACGGTGATTTTTCTTCCCCCTTTTTTTTTCTTTTCTTTCTTTTTCCGAAAAAATTATAGGGTTGAAAAACCCGAATTACTTCTAATTTCTTTCGATTCTTTGACTCACAAATTCCACATAGCATAATTGTGTAATGTATGAAACAAATATATATATACATATATATATATATATATATATATATATATATATATCGGAAGGAAAATATAAATGTAGGGGGTTCATGTATCATGGGAAATGTTTTCATGCTTCAAGGTCGTTTCAAATATCTTCCTTTATTTTAAGTGTACCTGATTGGCAGAAAACAAATAAAAGCCTTTGAATTTGTTGAAGATCATTCTCGGAAAGCCGGAATTGCATCTCCAATGCGTTGTATCATGTTCAACAAAGAAAAAAATAAATTGAATCAATAGCATGTAGATCAATTCAATAAAATAATAAATTAATCAATCAATTCAATAAAATAATAAATTAATCATAAAAAGAATGATTAAAACGTAATACTCCCTTAATTGAAGAATAAACTCTCTTTAATGCAGCGTCAAAAGCGTGCTGATAACGTGTTGTAGGCATAACTTACTGAACAATTATGAAGGCCAGAAAGAAAGAGAGGGTGTGGCATAGAGAGAAGAGAGAGATGTATAATCTAATATGACTGCATCACATTTTACATTTTTTTTTCAATAAATTGTAAGAGACTTGTTGGATACTCGGAAGAACACTTATTATATGTTTGTTTTATATGTTTTCAATATGTTCTAGTACTTTATAATTTTTATGTCATTCTGTTTTGAATTTATGTATTCAAATACAACTATATTTTATTAAGTATAAGCTGACATTTATTTATAATAAATTTAGTTAACTTAAAAAAAAAAAAAAAAACTGCCTATAGCCCCGCTTCTGCCTAGATGCTTAGGCGCTAGGGCTTTACCCGCCACCCAACTAGCACCTAACGCATTTTAGAACCTTGAGATACTTCTCACTACATGTTTTATGCAAACTAGTTGAAATTGAGTTAGAATAATTTGAAATTAACGGCGGTTTGATTTTAGGGTTTAAAAAAAAGTATAACGTTGATTAATTAACTAATGAGCAACTCACTAACCGTCATAATCTCTATCGGAAATTCTTATTAACTACAGTGGTTAGAATCTTTCTTTTTAACCCATTTTGTTTTGGATTTAAATAATCTTTTCCTCCCTTTATACTAGTTTAAAGGAAAAATATCACTTGTATTAAAAAAGAAATTCAAAATAGTAATTTGCTTTATTAACTATATATATCATCACTTAATGTGGATCCGATCAGTCATGCCAAGCACCACCAGTTGTTGCTTTTATATCGAGCCTTCGCCTTAACTTTTTGAGAGTTGAAATTGACCCATATGTCCATGCCAGGCAAAGCAAATTTTCACTAAATAAATCATAACAATTAGATACCAATCCAGTAGCCAATTAGCAAGTACGATTAAGTAGCTCTTCTTGCTTTAATTTGTACTCATATCTAGTATTGCAAACATGCATAACTCCATATAATAATTAACAGTAGTTCCTTGGACGGTTGAAGAAGTCCTTGTTTTTTTTTTTTTTTTTTTTTTGAGAGAAAGACGATATTAGATATTCAATTCAAACAACGCATAACAAGTACAAATTGACAACAAATTGAGGATAGCGTGCATACTGGGCCTCAATAAAACTTTGCCGAAGCTTTCAACCCGATCGAAGGAAGGAGCATCCCGCACAAACAAGGACCCATCCTCAAATGGCACTACAAAGCAAATTACAAGGTATCCCTAAGCAAATCAGGGGAATTTTCCACCAACCAAACATGTAGCGTATATCCATTGATGTGCTGTGAGCGTCAACCGTGCGACAAAACAAGCGACCATGGCTTCAATAGTCCTTTCCACACGTTGCAAAACCAACCTGAACCACCAGCTGAAAGCCTTCAAACAGGTGCACTCCACATAGAATCAAAATGACAGAACAAAGGCAAAATACGAAGTGAAATCTAACACAAAAAGCCACCACATGACTGGCCGCCCGAAAACCGGGAAAGTAGTGGCTCATGAAAATGAGAGATAGCTAGTGGAGCAAACAACATCTCTACAAAGCCCAAAACATTATTCAAATCCGGTACAACTAGAAAGCATGCGCCCATAATATTTTATTATCTTGCTCCAACCCCCGACCTTCGCCGATCGACCCAACCATCCCTAACTCCTCCATTGCAGTCGCCACCGCCCACGGTGTACAAACATCAAGCACACCATGGAACCCTCGATAGGAATAATAGGCTGCCACCCTTAGCTCCTCTACAATAAGCGCCAACCGTGTGACTAATACTACGAGTAACGGAACTAGATAACCACGGCGCCATACGCCATAAGCAACTTCCTGCCGCAGTTCTCTTAGAGAAGCCTAGAAACTAGGGAACCCTAGAGAGCAATTAGGACCCTTTTAGCATAAAAAAAAATAAAGAATTGAAAGAGGAGAAAGGCTCAGTGCAACAGTTATTGTTGCAGCCATGGTGGATGTCTCCACCTCCAATAACATTCCTTTGCAGGGTCTGCGCGAACGAGCTAGGGAAGGGAAGTGAGCAGGGGAGATGGATCTGGCACCATTTTCTTTGGCTCACACAGATCGGAGCCCAAGATGGGGTATAGGTAGAATATGAGGGGGTGAGGTAGAGAGGAAAGGTGGGGGACAAGCATAGGGAAGGAATGAGACCAAGCTCACAAAATCGAAGGCAGAACTGAAAAGGAAAAAAAAACTGAAATTAGAGCAAGAGGGAAGAAGAGAGGGAGAGAGGAGGATAAGAGAGAGAGGGAGAGGCTGCCACCGACCCCCAGCTATAGCCAAAGGATGGGGGCTATAGGGTGACAGCTAGGGTGTTTTCTCTGCAGAGAGAGCTTATTTTTTCTAGGATCTGAAGAAGTCCTTGTTAGAATGTGAGTATCATAATGAGAATTTGGAATCGGTCATAGTGTTTCGTATTGGTGTATAAATGTTTTATTAAAGAGTTTAAAGTTTTCTTAGTCAGTTTGGATTTAAAACTTTAAATGATTTGATACTAAGCACTCATAGTTAGCTTGGAATTGTGTCAGTTTCTTACACGGGTTTTAATAGGGAAATCACAAGATATGTTTTAATATAAGCAGTGTTCACTGCTCTCACAGAATAGCACGCTCATTACTGGATTTAGACCTATTGTAAGTCAAATATATTGTTTCTGCAAGAAAGGAGAAGCTTATTATTGAAGTCAGCTATCACTTCATCTTGTTTGTTGTTTTTAAAGTTTTGTTTTATTTCTAACATGTGGTATCAGAGAGCCATAATGTGAATTTTATGATTTTTCATTATAAATTTAGGGTTTGATATGTATGGATTGAACCGGACCTTTTAATTTTCATATGTATGCATATTCTTTCATATACATCAATCAATTTGTTGTGAAATATGGTGTTTAACAAAATATATAGGCATATGCTTAGGCACAATTTTTCTTTTGCTGCTATATACATGCTTACAGGCTTTAAAGCACACCAATATGAGACATTATGAATTCAGCTCGTGTATGAGTTTGCTTTCTATAATCAATGAATTATGATTTAGTATTGGCATATATCATTCACGGTGTATACATGAAAATAAATAACTAGGCTTTTCAATTTATATGATGCATGCTTCCGCTTTTTGTTTCGATTGAAATTGCAAATTGAGAGGAAGATGAATTTTGAGTTTTGCGGAAGAATTAGTGGTCTTGGTTTCTCATCTTATTAAAGACATATTGTTGTGATATCTAGGCACTATCAAAATTTGGTTGATCTTGTTCGAAGGATAATGAACCAGTTAGGATCAAATTGAATATATAGATAGTTTGTTTGCTATTTTGTTAAAACTGGTGATTTGGGCAGTTGTGATTAAATTGAATGCAAAAATATTGTGTTTGCTATTCTGATTTTGGTCATCGTTGAAACTGGTGATTTTGAGTTTATGAATTTATGTGAGATAAGATTTTTTTCGAATGGATTAAGACTATCTTTTGATACATAAACTGCGTGCATCGTGGTGTGCGATTTGTTTATTTCAAATTGAGATTATGCACTTTCATTAGGTTGTGCGATACCTTCAACTTAAGCTTGAGTGAGAGAATCAAATATTCAAATGTGAGCATAAGTATGAGGGCATTTAGGCCAGCTAGTTTTCAATTATAACTCTTAGAGTATCTCTAGAGGAAATGTCAAAAATCCCACGTGGACTATTTTGACAAAAAAATGTGGTTTTCTGGCTCCTAAGGAGATGCAAAATCCTAGATGATTGACATTCTCCATTTTGCTGCCAAATTTATTTTTTAATGATGGGCCTACATATTTCTTTATTTTTTCACTTGTTGATTATTTTATTATTAAATTTTAACCCACTTGATTTTATAAATAACTGAAAAGCATTTTAATTTGACATCTCAGTTGGGATAGGAGACTTCACAAAATGTTATTTTAGCACGTCAGCTATAAAAATAAAAACTGTCATTTTAATTTGACATCTTCATTAGAGATGGTCTTACGATGCTTTAATATAGTTTATGTTTTGATAAGGCAGTTGCTGGAGTTGTAATATAATCATTCTTGGTGTTGCTTATGGATCTTTTTTAATATTCTTGTTTAAGCAATTGGTTGAATGATGATCATGTTATTCATTATGTTTGAATAATAAGAGGATTGGAACTGAGTATTTTTTTTTTTTAATACTGAGTTTGGCATGGATGAGTGGTAGCAAACAAATTTTAGTTTTGTTTTGTAGTTGGTTCATGTCTCTTGTAAAGTTATAATTCATTTTGATGCTTATAAATTGAATTGTGGTTTGATCAAGCAATTGGTTGAATTATTACTCATTATGTTCCAGTAATGTGAATGTTAGAAGAATTTGTTGTTACCTGAGCTTAACATTATTGTTTTTAAGTTTGGCCAGATGAGTGGGAGCGAATAATTTTGGTTTGATCTATAAATAAGTTCACATTGTTATATATACAGATTGGACATCAGTAATTCAGTAATCTTGAACCAATTATGCATTATGTATAGCAGCAGAAGTATTTGTTTCTATGTTTTGAAATGTATGTGTAGAGAACTTATTGTATAAGCCTTAACTAATCACTTCTATTATAATTTGAAGATTGTGTATCAAACTTGTTCATACTCAAGTGGTAGAATGTTTGAATGTGAGTATGTAGTGGGAGTTAGAACCGGTCATAGTGCTTCAAATTGGTATGTAAAGGTTTTGTTAAAGGGTTTAATGTTGTCCTAATCAGTTTAGGATTGAAACTATAAATGAATCATGATACTTAGCACTAATAGTTGGATTGCAATTGTGTGTCAGCTTCTTTCACTAATTTTAAAAGAGCGTAAACTACAATTAATGGTTAAATATAAATCTAGGATTTAGTAGATCATTGTGTCTAATTTCAGAGTTAACCTCGTCACGAAAGTTGTAAATTTTTTTATTTTCACATTTTTTCACACTTTTATATTAATTATCATGAATTTTTGTATGAATTTTGCATTCAAACAATAAAGACTATTCATGACAGTTTAAAGGTTTTAAAAATATAAACGATGGTGTAACCATCATCGATGCAATCACGAGCGTTTATATATATTCTTTTTCGTTCAAATCAATGGTTAAATATAAATCTAGAATTTAGTTGACCAAAAAATATATATATATATTTTTTTTTCACATAAGGTTCTAAAAATCGCTAGGTACTAGTCGGGCGGTGGGCAGGGGCCTAACGCCTAGGCGGCCTAGACGGATTTATGTAAATTTATTATATATCTTGTAAATAAGTGTCTATTTACACCTAAAAAAAGTTATACTTGTATGGATAATAAAAGAATGATAAAATGCAAAAATAGAAGTAGAAGAATACACAAATTATATCATTAGTACTTTGATGAATTTGATGGAATAAGATACAAGTTCAAATGATACAAATCTGTAGCACTTGAGGGAAATTTTTCAAAGATGATATGAATTTATAGTGCATTTAAAGAGGAATAAAGGTGCCAAATATATGTTTAGAAATCATTTAATCTTTGAAAACAAAGTATTTCACAAAAAAAGAAAGTATTTAATCAACAATTTAAAATAATTACATAAAAAAATGGAGGGTGGGAAACTAAATACTGGTTTGGTACTGCGGTGCTTTTATAAAAAGTGGGTATAAAAAAAAGCTGAGCTTAAAAAGGTGTTTGGTAAACACTTAAAAACAGCTTATTTTCATAGTTTTGAGTGAAAAAAAACTGAAAACGTGAAGCAACAAAAATGAGCTTATTCTCACAACACAGCAGAAGCAATTTTTTTTCAAAGCACAGCAATACCAAACCAGCCCTAAGATGCATAGAAAGGAGGGAGGTGGGGCACCATTCATAACGTTTAGTGTGCTAACTGTACGCATGTACCCTCATTTTTTTATTTTTTTTTATAGTTGCACCCTCCTTTATATATGTATTCAAGCAAATAGGATGCTAGGTGTCCCATTTTAATTGGACAAAAGTTTAAAATATATTAAATATGAAAAAAGTGAGACCTGATAGTGGTCACGTGGGTGAGCATCAAAGAGAGAGAAACTCAATTTTCTCTCTTCTTCTTCTTCCTCTCGTCTTCTTCGTTGGAATTCAAAACTCAGAACACAAACTATGCTCTGCATTCCTCCTTCCTCATTTTGAAAACAGAAAAAGGCAGTGAAACGCTAAGACCTCCTAGGCCATCCAATCGCCCGCCTAGGCCGCCCAAGCGCCGCCCGGACCGCGCCCGCCTAATCCCTTCCCCGATTTTTCTCCCGACTATAGGTTAATTGTGGCAGCTGACCACCGCCTAGCGCCTAGGCGGCCGCCTAGGCCGATTTTTAGAACATTGTACATTAATAATTATGATTTTTATTTTTTTTTTACTCCCCCTAAAAAAATTGTTCACGATGGTTTGTAGGGTTTTAAAAATACAAACAACGATATACCCATCGACAAAGTGTAGATGATGCGATCATGAGCGATTGCATATTTTTTCACATATTTCACACCTATAAATTAATTGTTATGAACTTTTTTAGTGTGCTTTGTATTTTTAAATTGCTTGGTATTTTAATGTGCTTTGGAATTTTTTAATCTTATTTATGTGAGATTTAATACTATAGCTATTATAGTAAAGCTTTCTAGTAGTTTAAAATTATGAATTTTTTTTTATCGGGTTAAAAAGGGTTACCCGCGAGTAAACATGTTAAGAAAGCATTATTAAAGGGGTTTTAAACGTGTGACCTGATAACGACCCGATTAGTTAAGGTATTAGCCCAAAATTCGTTATTTTCGTGTTATTTCGGGTTGGATTAACAAGTCATATAAGATAGAGTAAATTGTACGAATGGTCCCTCAACTAAAAATCCATTACCATTGGTCCCTCAACTTATCAAAATGTGTAGCTATAGTCCTTTTCATAAATTTTGTCAAACTTTTGTCAAAATAAGTTATATTGGATTGACCATTTATACAATTAGGGTCCCTCAACTCATCAAAGTATATAATTATGGTTCTTTTTGTCAACTATGTCAAAAATTTTGTCAAAACGAGTTACATTGGAAGGACCATTGCTACAATTGGGTTAAAGTTAAGGGACCATTTCTCCAGTTGAATTAAAGTTGAGGGACCAATGGTAATGAATTTTTAGTTGAGGGACCATAGCTGCACGTTTTGATAAGTTGAGGGACCAATGGTAGTGGATTTTTAGTTGAGGGACCATTGCTCCAATTGAGTTAAAATTAAGAGGCCATAGCTACAATTTACTCTATAAGATATTACCAGGTCTACCTAATTACAAACGCGAAGACAGTTTTCAAAGGACTCCGTTAAATTTGGTCACTGATTAGGTAATTAAATTTCGACGACATGTTTCGTTGCATCTTTTCAATTGTCCCATCGCAGGAAGATGGTAAAAAGACTTCACAAGGGCAAAATAATCCCGCAACCAAATGGTTATTTTGGTCCCTGTCTTACATTCTCAATTGAGCAACATGCCTGTCCATTTGAATTTGAAGTTGAACATCAACAAGAAGTTTTTTTAAAGTCTTCTATACAAATTATAAATCTTAAATCTTAATTCGACTTTCGAACAGGTGTGATAGTTTGACATATGCAGATAAGGCCGACCTCTTATCCTACATCATTACTTTGTTCTTTTACAGTTTACGACGCTGATCGGTCGTACGTGTCAGCAGCCTCAGACTCGAGATACTGCCTTCATCTGACCAGTCGCTTGATAGAGCCAACTAGTTGTTCGTTCCAGAATTCTTCTATTTTAAAAAACCTTTCTAACAATTGTAATGATGCGAGTATCTTTTATATAATAGTGAAGGTGTCGTAGGCCTATTTTACTCAGAGAAAAAAGAGGGAGAGGGGCCAGCAGCAAATAGAGAAAGAAAGGAGAATTTAGTGATTAATATGGTGATTATTTCTTAGTCCAATGTGCCATTATTTAAAGTAGTAAGGGAGATAGAATCTTTCTCCTTAAGGAATACAATTACAACTAGGAAACTATCTAATAGATATTATAGAATCCTACAAGGATTCGCACACATGAGAACAACACGCAATTCAAATCAGATAATATATGCATACCAATTCCTTGAACAAGTTTCTGGAAAGTAGTAAGACAAAGATCAAAACCAAAATGTTAGTTAATCTTATGTGCCCTATATTGTTGTTGTAGGATAATATTGGTGGCATGAAAAGTTGAGTAGGTATTCTCTAAGAGATCTTGTGCAGCCAAGTCCTCATCACAGAGCTTGAGAAGTGATCGGATTTGACAAAATTCAGAATTGTACTCATTCACAGACTTGAAGTTTGGGAAGCGTAAGTACTGCCAGTCGTGTCTTGCTTCAGATAAGAATATATCTTTCTGGTGATCGAAGCACTCTGCTAGAGCGAGCTAGAGAGTGTGTGGATCTTTTTTTTGTGAGGTATTCAGTCTACAATGCATAGTGCATATGCCTTCTAAGAAGATCATGGCAGTTGCTTTGTCAGCTTCACCAACCGGTTCGTCCGTAGCCTCATCAATAGTGGCTTTAACACTTTTGGTGGTGAGATGGAGCTTCACGTCTTGCACCCACTTCAAGTAGTTTCTTCCAGAGGCTTTTAAAACGGTAAAGTTGAGTTTGTTCAAGTTCAACATGTCGCTGCAATGGAGGGAACAATATTGTGGTTAGTCTTATGGAAAAGTAAATATTCATAGACATAAACTAGAACATTAAGGTTCTATAAACATGTTGTGGTTTAATTTACATGAAAAACTTCAAGTTTCATGGGTGTATGTTTTTTATGAAAACTTCGGGTTTCAAAGGCACTAACTTTGAAACTACAGATTCGACTTTAGATGAACTTTCAGTTCACAAAGGGTCTTGCAAGAACAGAAGATAAAATATACAACCTGGTGTAGTGAATTTGGGTTAATTCGAGGACCCAATGTGAGTAGTAGGTTGTATATTTTATCTTCGGGGACCCAATGTAAGTAGTTTCAAAAGATAAAATATACAACTTAGTACCATTGACGTGGCTCGGCGTGGCTCGAAGCTTGGTGGTGCGGCTTCAGGCCATGGCTCGACTCGCGATTTAATGTTTTTAAATCCTAGTTTTGCTTTTATTTTTTTGTTTTTCTTTGCACTTACACAATTCAACATAGCAATATCCAATAGCATAATAAAACATAATATTGCGTGTGTGAAACTAACATAATAATACTGTGTATGCATGAATTGTATATAATTGAGCAATTTATGCAGTATAGGCAATATAAAGCAACAATAAATTTGGGGTTCATGCATCATGGTCAATGTTTACATGTTATTAGGGCTTATAAAATATCAATTACGTGTCTTATAAGAATCTGGATTGGATGGAAACGATGAAAGCCTTTGAATGCTAGTTGTAGAAGAACCTCCTCCAAGAACCTTCAAATCTTTAGCGCAATAGCTAGAGCGTGCTGATAACGTGTTGTAGGCTTATTTTACTATTTTACTGAGAGAAAAGAGAAGGAGAGCTGCAGGTGAAAAACAGAGAGAGAGAGAGAGAATTTGATGATTCTGTAGTAAGGGAAAGAGAATCTTAACCTCCCCCCACCCCCACCCCCCCACCAAAAAAAAGTATACAAATACGACTAGAAAACTATCTAAAATATATTATCGAATCCTACTAAAATTCACACAATCACACATTCTTAATGAATTTAGAACTGCAAGAAGACAATTATTAAGCACTTATTGTATTAGTAATTAAATTAATACATAACTAATCACACGTTTGGGTGATTATTTGACTGACAACACTATACTATACCGTGGGTACGTAATCATAAAACGGGTAAGGATCCACTCCGAACCAATTTACTCCGGATCTTCGAATTCAAATAATTCCAGCCATTGGAAATAAATCTTACGGTTAAGGATGAAGTTCTAACTTTATTTATTTTTTCATGCAAAACAAGATTCTAACCCTTCTTTCTCACTCTCACATTCCTGAATTCTCTCCTCCTTCGTCGCTGCAGTGCTTTCAAGTAATAGGATTGGAAAACTTTGAAATTTTCTTTTGAAGCACTAGCTCTGCAGATGGATCTTGTTGCTCAATCAATTTCTTTCCTTTCTGTTGCACATCGAACCGATTTGCCTACCGAACCAATTTGCTTCTTTGTCTTTATCTGCTCGTGGTTGTGTTGGTGGTTTTTGTCTGAGTCGGCGTTGGAGGCATCGATGAATTCCCATTATATGAGACGCAAGGGTTCTTCTCCTTCTCTTCGATTTCTAAGAATTAGAATTCTTCGTCCATTGAGTTTGCCCTTGAAAATTTTCCCAAATCCGTCTCCGTCTTGGTTTTTTTTTTTCCTTCTTGTTCCTGAGTGAGGAAACTCCTGTTTGGCCAGGCAGGCAATGAAGACTTTATTTGTGAAAGAGTGAATTGATAGAAATAGCATTTATTCTTGACCGCAAAATTTATTTCCAACGGCTGGAATTAGTTAATCTCTAGGATCCATAGTGAATTGATCTGGAGATGATCTAGTTCCATCATAAAGCTTTATATATGCTTTGACTACACATGCACAAATTGGTGACCATCGCTTATATGTTGGGCTACATGCATAATGACTATATCAACCAACTGAAGCCAGAATTTTTAGTGTGCTGGGCATATGGTCTATGATCCCTTATTGAAACCATTTGTTTTTTAATTGGTTAGAAATTTGAAGAAAAAAAAAATTCCAACAAGTTGTATTATTACATTTGATGTACTAGACCGTATTTCCAACACACTGAAAATTTTTCTCAATCGAGTGAAGAAGACGACAGTACCATATTTGTTTGTTTGTGACGAGTCCCTTGTAAATAAATGACTAAAGGATAAGAAAGGACAGGTTAATAAGTAAGAAAAATTATCCGGAACTTGCACATAGTGATTAGTGACCCATGCATGCATGATTGTTTGGATTGAGCTTCCAAATAATGAAAAGATCAGGGCAACTAAAGTTATCCAGAACAAGTATTTTTGATCTACGGGAAAAAAGTTTCCAGTTCCTTTTTTTGGCATATCTACAAGTAATAGTTGGACTCATACTTGTAAAATTTTTTAAAGAAAAGAAGTAATGAGATGTATACATTTGCAGATGTCAACAATATTGATATGGGGATAGTCTCATAGACGTTAGAGTTGTATTTCAAAGGTAGATTTTTATTCTTACACAGAGTACATAATTTCCTAGTATAATTCATTGCAAGACATTCTCTTTTATAAAATAAATATGAGAGTAGTATTTCATTGATCAACACAAGTAAATACAGAGGTCCTGATTGAGTACATTGCTCAAGTGACCAAGAAATTGACCTGAATGAATTCGCACAAAACAAACAAATTGTGTAAAACCCCTATATGACTACCACAACCATAATTGTGCAAACAACACTAGCATAACTTATGTCTCAAATAATAGACACAACAAACATATACTGACGCAAAATCGAAGGCAAATCGTTTTGTAGATTTGAACCAACTGATCACCAATGGATTGATATATATGGTTTAGTTTGGTTATGATAATAGTTTGAGGATTATACATTCACTAAATGACCTAGCTAGGCCTATACCGCTTGCCCCTACTTACTATATTTAATGGATCAATTATGCGAAGAAAGAAAACATATATTGTAGTTTTTGGTTTTGTTACAAAAAGTGAGATATATGAGTTTTTTAAATTAATTAATACAATGTCACTCCTAAGTTTCATTACTCGCAACTAACTTTTAATTTTGTTCTTTTCATTATCTGTCAAAGAATGGTAATTCAAGTCATCACCAGCAACGGAAATGGCTGATTTTGATTTGAGTTCAATGTACGAGAAACTTTTTTTCTACTAGGTATTGATAGCAGAGAGAGGTTAATTAAAGCTAAGTGTATAGCTAGAATATTAAAGTGTATGACATGAATTCACATATATCTCATGAGAAAATTTTGAAGTGTGATGATCGATGTTATTAATTTACATATTATAATATATGAGCGTATGACATGACATAATCGATCATATGTCATGTGCTATGTGTAATAATAAAGAATAGAAACATGTGAGTAGATTGGTAAATATCACATGATTGATGTGACAATCATACAAAAAATTTAATTATAGTATGCATATGGTAAAACACCAGTGTCTTTTGACACATAAAAGACACATGTAAACCCGTTTTTAAATGATAAGCATAAACTGCTTATGCATATGAAGATTTACACTGTTAAAATCATATAATTTTGTAGTGCTCACAAAAGATTGTGACACAAATCAATTCCAAAGTATCAACTATCAAGAGATAATTCTATCAATTTTTTTCAAATAGGACCTCCAAACGAACAATCTCAACAACCGTTTTTTATTTGGAAACAAATCAACTTCATCCATCACAAAGCTTTTTCCCGTTCAAAACAAATTTTTGTTTGCATTGAGTATAAAGTTTGGATGAATACCACCCAACGTTATGTATTAATGAGGAATACCTCCCAACGTTTTGTATTAACGAGGAATATGAGAAGTTTTCTTTGGGAGAGGTCGGGAGAGTTGATATAAAATATTGGAACATGCCTAAGTTACATGCTTAATACGTACAAATGGCTAAGACTCTCCTTATATAATAGGTTTCTATTCAAGCATCACCCTTGCAAAGAATCAATCAAATTCACCATTTGACACGTTTGGACGTTCATAAAACTTAGGTCCAATTTCTTAGGAACGCAATATATATAAAAATAAAAATAAAAAGACAAAGGGACTTGAAAATGACTACAACAATAACAACAAAACCTTATTCCACTAGCACTTGAAAATGACTAGATGCAATATATTTGAACGTCATGTGAAAGTAGTACATTTGTAGTAGCTTAATTCGTAGTGCTTGAGTAGTTCATTGGTGGTGGTCTTTTACTTCATTTTAACCGTTGAGTCTTAAGTCCTTACCACTTTGAAAGTCCCTGGTCCAAAACATAGGGTGAGTAATCTTAAGGGTAATTTGGTTCTGGTCCCTAATCAACCTAATTGTTAGACTTTAATCTTGTTTGTTTAAATATTTTGATTGAGGTTTTAGCACATTTAAGACATTTAACTCATGCGTTTGCATTTATGCATTCAATTTCTCACAAATTATGAAATTTAAAAAATTCAAATAATATTTAAAAAAATAGTAATTGCTTAAAAATCAACTAAAAAGTAATATTGTTCTTCACATAGTTCTAGCAAGGAGATAATGTATCCACATAATTATTAATATATTTTAAGAAATATCTATTAATATATTTTAAAGCAAGAAATATACATGTAATTAGCATGGGCAAGTTCAACAAAAAATATATGGGTACAAATTAAATTAAAAATATGGATGCATATTAAAATTTGAAGTTATGAGTACAAATTAAAACTAAAAAGAATAATTGGTACAAATTTTAAAATGGGTACATATTAAAAATAAAAATATATGAAAAATATTAATTAAAAGGATGTATTTAAAATGATTAATAAGCTTTTCAATTTTAAAATTGATATATGTGACATGTAAATAATTTAATATTCAAATAATGACGTGGACAAAATTCAAAGAACTTTAATAAAAAATTAAAAAAGAAATAAAGTTTTAATTAATGAGAAGGAAAAATAAGGATGAGAACTTAATTTATCCTAATCTTTTAATATAATCGGATAAGTAAATGAACAGAATAATTCCTACAGATATTCAATTTAGCATATAACGAGAACCATATGGTATGAAAATTTCTCTATATTGAATCACATTACATGAGTCGCTCAACGATGCTAAGCATTTTCACTCTCATCTAAACAGATGTATGTGAAAAGAGAAAACCAGGCCGTCTCTAAGATTACGGGGGTCATATGCAAAATTTATAAAATGACCCCTCCTTAATATAGTTTTTGAAAAAAAAAAGTACGACATTCTATTTATGCTTGAAAGCAATAACTTAAATAAAAATTGTAAGTTTACAAATGTTATTTAATAATAACTAAAAAGAGCTACAAATATAACATTCACTAAATAATCAAAAGCAGTTCAATTTTAAACAACCAAACAAGAAAAAAAAGTTTCAAAAACTCTAACTTTAAAGTTTCACTTGAATATATAGCATTCTTATATGACAAAATTGATATAAAAAAAAATCGTTTTTTAGGGTGTTGTTATTGTTGCTCTAAATATCTCATTGTGACAAATGTTTATATTCAGAAAGAAAAAATTTACACGTCTAAGGAGCGCACAAGGAGATTTTTATAGTGTTTTGAAAGCTATTTTTTAATATATAACATTATTACATATAATTATTAGATGGCAAAATTTTTTAAAGGCCCTTCAAATTTGGGGCAGTGTGATTGCACCTTTCGCTCCCCCAAGCCACCCATGAGAGAAAAATAGTATAGATTAATAGTTTAACTCTCAACTAGTCACTTAGTACTATGGGCTAATAATATTCCTCTTCACATGTAAGTGAGAGTTCTTAAATTCGATTCTTGCCAAATGTGAATTTAAACCACATTATTGCTGACATATTTTGAGGTCTAACTCATTCCCTCACCTCCATAGTATAGACAATATCGTTTGTTAAAAAACTCTCAACCATCTAATAAAAAGGAAAACTAATGAAAAGGGCTTGAAAACTTTGAGTTTTAACGATAATGATAAAATAAAGGGTAAAGTAAATAGTACCATTATTGACTTTTTAGTGTAAAAATATGGTTTTTCATTAAAGTGAATAATACCGGAAGCTTTTCGTTAAAATTCGCTTAATAAAAAAATTCACACAAGCAAAGGAGAGAGTAACCAAGATCCATATTGGAAATTAGGCTCAGAAATTTTAATTTCGAAGTACTACAAAATAAAGCTAATTTCACACTTCCACGTTAAAGTAGGACAACGAAAAGATGATATGTAATAGAAAAAATATCTAAAAACAAGAGGTTACAAACAAATACAAATTAAGATCAAATTTATCAAAGTGGATGGGGTGTCATTTTAGGGTTAGATGGAGCTCCGATGTTTCAACATGGGTCCCATCTTATTGGAGAAGATGGCCCATTTGTACTTTCTCTTTTAAAAGGGCGGTGAGAGAAGGACCCAACGCTTGCAAGAGCCATCTGAAATTCAATTCCCATGCAAACTCTGGATTGATCAGGCAACAAAAAAAAAAGTAGAGGAGCAAATGTTTAACAATGGGTCACCACTACTGCTGCAAACAACGAAAGGTTAAGAGAGGGCTTTGGTCCCCTGAGGAAGATGAAAAGCTCGTTAGATACATCACCACATATGACCATGGCAGTTGGAGAAAAGTTCCTGAGCAAGCTGGTCCTGATCACTCTCTCTCTCTCTCACTCTCTCTCTCTCGTACAAAACTTTCCATGACTTAGTTTTGTTTAGGGTTTGATATTTTTTGTGTGTGTGGGGTTTTTAGGGCTTCAAAGGTGTGGTAAGAGCTGCCGCCTGAGATGGCTCAATTACTTGAGGCCTGATATCAAAAGAGGAGGGTTTACACCAGAGGAGGAGAAATTGATTGTCAGACTTCATGGGGTTGTAGGAAACAGGTATCAACTTCGAGTAGCCCTACACTAAATTTACAATCCAAGTATTCTTACTTTAGTTAGGGTTTTTGCATTCCCCGAACCCATCAATATGATTAATTCCTAGCCTCAAAATGACTTTAGTTTCTCAACGTTTTATTATGAGTTTTTAGAAGAGTAAATTGAAGCTATATATGAGGTTTCACTCGAAATCAAATATTGGGTTGATTTAAGCAACTGGGGTTAGCGTAGTGGTGAGGTTGGGTAGGGTGATATATAAGAGTAGGCTAGGTTGGTTCGAACATTTAGATTAAGGGGTTAGTTAGCTATTTCCAGTAACTGGATTAATCCGAAGTTTAGTTGTTAAAGTTAATTAGTTTCTTTTTTTAAATGTTAAAGTTACTTGTTTAAGCTAGCGCACCTTCCTTGTTATTTTGGTGAGTCTAGTTTTCCTTCAATCTTAATTTCTTACAATTATAGTGTCACAAACAGTGTTAGCAGATGAAATTTTTTGAAATTGTTTTCCAACGATCTTAATGTCTTACCTGATGACTACTCGTTCTTTAATTGGGATGTCACCGTCACTCTCTTATAACTCTAACATGAATTGATAAATTTTAGATGGGCGCATATAGCAAAATGTCTGCCTGGAAGAACTGACAACGAGATAAAGAACAACTGGAATTCATGGATTAAAAAGAAGCTAGAAAAGCCTTCTTCACCACCAATCACATCTCCCTCTAATATTGATCATCAGCACAATTACCAAATGGGTTGCAGTTATCCAAACCAGCAAGAATTTTTGAACCATAATTTCATTACAAAGCCTACACCCTTCTCCATACCCTTTATTCATGTTTGACGCTGACGAGACTACCATAAAAAACATTAATGTACAATCAGCCGATCAGGATTTTCCACTCGCTGTGTCAAATAATTCGAAAAGCAATGGAACATGGATTTTGGATCAGCAGCAGCATCATCAAGTTCAAGCCCTTCCTCCTTCTACAGCAGAATTTACAAACAATAATATGGATGCACAGTTTCTGCCATCCCTCCTAGGGTCAGACATTGGAAACAATAACATGGTTCCTATTGCAGTGGAATCATGTGGAAATATTGAAGAGGGAGGAAAGATTTCAATGGAGTGCTTGCAAAATACTACTCAGGAGCTGAACGCATTGGTTCATTCCCGCCAGGCTCAACAGTGTTCATCAAACAGCCTTCATTTTTGGGACAGTGTTGAAGGACCATCTTCATCTAATTTGGGATCAGCTTATATATTATCTTCTTTTCCATCATATCAATAAGAGACTAGATCATAATGAAAATGATGATGGTGGTGGTGGTGGCAATGATGGCTTGCTAAAGTTCCCTCCATCAGTCTGGCATTGAAGGAAGAACATTGCAGTTTTAGGCTTCAGGAAACCTCCATCGGTCTGTGAAATACCACTATGTATAGAAAACAAAGTATATATAATGTGTATATGCATGCAATGTTCTTACATAAGTTTAGTGTTTGAATTAAGAAAAAAGTACTAATTAAGGAATAAGGAATAAACTCAAACACAAGAGAAACTCATGATGAATTTCATGCATGCATATGGCCTATTGGTTACCAAACCTCATGCGTTCTACTGGCAGAGCCACTACTTGAAGAAAAACTTGCATACTATGGAGTGATGGAGCAAGTATTTCTACAGTAACTAATCACATGCGTGTGATTGATTGTTCCAGTAGTTAGGGTCTTCACATTTGATAGAGTTACCATGTGGCTGATTAGATTGTAACACTCGTCAATTGATTAGAGATATAGTTAGTTAGATAATTGTTAAGCATGTAGTATCAAAGACTATAAAGCTTCATTTCTTGTATTACTTCCTGATTAAGAAATATAATCAAGAACTGCTCATTTCCTCTTCGTCACTTTCTCTCTGAATCTCTTCCGGCCCTTTCTTACAAAACTTACAATGTGTAAACTGTTTCATTTTGTATAAATTAACATGGTATCAATCGCCACTGTTACTTACGCTTGAAAGCACAATATTCCTTTTGCTTCCGCTTATCTCGATTCTATCTTCGTCTTCTTGAATTTCTACTCTCGTCTTGTCAATTGATTAGAGATGTAGTTAGTTAGATAACTGTTAAGCATGTAGTATTAAAGACTATAAAGTTTCATTCCTTGTATTACTTCCTCATTAAGAAATATAACAAGACTTGTTCACTTCCTCTTCTTCTCCTTCTCTGTACATCTCTTCCCTTTCTTACAACGCTTACAATGTATAAACTGGTCCATTCTGTATAGATTAACATGGTATCAATCTCCATTGTTGCTTACGCTTGAAATCACAATACTTCTTTTGCTTCGCTTATCTCGGTTTTGTCTTCGTATTCTTGAATTTCTATTCTGATACTCATTCGGTTGTCTTCTCTCTGCAATTTCTAAGGTTTTCTTTGATCTTGAAATTTGATCGATCTTCCTCTTGAGGTTACTTGATTCTTGCACGCCGGGTATTTTCTGCTATTCTTGTATGGTATTTCTCTATAATTTAAGAATTTGTGATCTTGATTTTGCGAAGATGGTGACGGCCTCTCAACTTCCTCTTTTCCAATCTCCGATCATTGTTCTCATTTCCACGATCTCTACTTCTGTTAATGTCAAATTGGATGAATCAAATTGCCTGAATTGACATTCCTAAATGCAGTGGCTACTGGAGAGTAATTGAATTATGGGATTCGTAGATGGCTCTAATCCATGTCATGTTCAACGTCCATCTCAATTTAGTGATTCTGGTATTAATTCTCCTAACTTCTACTTCAGCAGAGAATGATGATTTTGTTGTTTGAAAAATGCACGATCGAGCTGTTATGCAGTTAATTACTGTTACACTGTCTCCTGTTGCTAGGTCATGTGCAATTAGTAGTACAAGTTCTAGGAATCTCTAGATTTGTTTGAAGGAAAAATTTTCAATTATATCTAGGATTAGAATCCAAATGAAATCTAACCCCCAAACAACTAATAAGGGTTCAGATTCTGTCTCTCAATATTTGCACAAGATAAACGAGGCTATGGACTATTTGGCTGCTGTCAGAGTGTACTTAGCTGATGAGGATATAATAATTCTTGCCTTTAATGGATTACATGCTGAGTATAACACATTATATGTATGGTCAGGAGGCGTGAGAGTGTCATTACTCTTAAAGATTTTAGGTCTCAGTTACTTGCAGAATAGGCTATTGTGGAAAGTTCTTCCACTGCACCATTTACTTCCGCAATGGTTGCAAATACTAATCCAGCTGCTTCTAAAGGATCACCTTTTTCCCTATGGTCAATCTCATTTTGTCTCCCGGGGTTTTAAACCTTACAACGGTAACAAAAAAAGGGCAAAGGTCGATCTAATCAAGGTTCTAGATCCTTTACTCCTAGACAGATGTATTCTACTCATACACATGTTTTTCCTACACCTAATTTAGGAGTGCTTGGTCAATCACCAACGCAATATTATGGAAGCCCTTCTGCCCATTTGTGGGACCATGATTTTTCACGGTCGGAATAAGGTTGATCCAAATACAGCTACCACAAAAGTCCAGTCATGGACTTAACAGGTCCGAGAATAGCTAAATCAAACGGAGTAGTGGTGTCACCAACACCCAGTTTGGGGCAATGGGCAAAGTCCGAGCGACTTCGCTAGAATGACCATGTTAAAGATCGCAGTATGAAATCAACGAGATCCTCTATATGTCTTGGAGTTCTTACAATATAAAGATCAGCATGCGCCGCAAGTAATCGCACTCCTAAAAAAGATACAATATGTACTTTTAGATATTAATCACACTCCTAAAAATGATACAATATCTACTTTTAGATATCCTCTAGGATTCTCCTGGCTTAGAACAAGGATTCTATCCTAAAAAGAACTCTCTCTCGGTTTGTAAATACACCTATCTAAGTTGGTCTCTGGTAACGCAATCTCTGCACTCTAATTCTCTTGCCCATTGCTTAAGTCTTATCCTTGCTTACTAACTTGACCACCGAAGAGCCTTGGGCCAGCACACCCCTCCCCACGGGCTAAGAGTTGCTCACGGTTGTTTTCTTTTTCACAAGTTAATCGAATTGTGCATCTCCACCACTCACGGCGATGCGCAAATTTGGTGTCACGATGAAAGAATTGGCATCCTCGATAACGTAAACAAGAGGAGAGATACCATCCACTCTATTAATGGTGTCACACTGCAAACCTTGGGAACGATGAAGCTGAGGGTACAGGTGAAACCGTTCAACCATATGGTGACCTTCTATGTCATGGACTCCCCATCTCCTTACAACACCACAACACCATCATTGGCCAAAACTTACACAACGTGAGAATTGTTCACCTAACCAACCACCAAACGCCTCATTACCCGGCCCTAATTGAAATTTACAAGAGGTGGAACGCTAGAGAAGGTAGAGGAGCTGAAAGATTGACATCATAAAAGGGAACCCTCACTGTTGAGAGATAGGTTCCCCACAGGCATTTCCATATCACCTAAACGCACACCCATCTGAACTACATGCGGTTTGATTCCCTTCCCAAGATATATAGGTTGTCCATTTCGAACTCAATAGTGACACCGCCATCTGCACGAAGACAAGTCCATAGAGAACTCATCTAGCTAACGCCTCACCATAAGCTTATTGTCAAAGATGATCCCTGATGTGTAATCCTTAGAACTACACCAATGATTTGATTCTCATTCCCATAGATATGTAGGCAATCCTTCACGAATTCAATCACACCACCTTGTCAAACAATCATATTTTCCTTATTAATAAAAGGTTCTAAATTTTGTTTACCTCACATTCAATGTTTATTTCTTTCTTTTTCGGTGATGTAAAGATTACTCCACTTTCCAGAACAAAGCATAAACTTTGAAAACTTCACACGATTGCAAGTTTAAAAATCCAAAATAACACTGTCATATGAATCTCTTTTAGCCCATTTCATATCGATCAGTTAGCAGTTTGGGAGACTCAAGCCGTAATAAGCATGGTTATGACGGCGAGCTATAGGCACGGGCACATAACGCCCTGACCCGGAAGTCCAGTGCATTATCTGGCTTCTGAAACTTTTATGCAACTAGAAAAAGTTGTGGGTTATAACATTCAAACTTGGGCTCTACGTCATTTGAAAGAATAGTCAAAAGGGCAATCCAAAAATCATTCGAGGGTGGCTCTGAACCCCAACCCTAAGTACGAATATTTATATCCCAAAACAACATACTAAGTCAAGTATGTCCTGTAACACCACATGTTCAGCAGGTCCAATGAGGGCATCTAGACTAGGTAATCCTCAAGAGGAATCTTATTCCAAATAAGCTTCGATACGCGAAAATGTTTCGGCTAGGGCAGCCAAATAGTCTCATCGAAAACGCTTAGGTCCGACCTATTAGGGTCCGACAAAAGGATTCTAAAAGTGTTTCTGACCCTATGCTGGCGACCAAGTCCCCAAAAAACTTTCATTTAAGATTCACTAGGGATGAACTGGCAACTCAACCTAAGGAAGAAAACCTTCCTAAATGTCACCTTGGATATACGAAGACCCTCAACCACGAATCGGGAGCAAACAAGACAAAGACTAGAAGCCATTCCAAAACTCAAGGTACGTGCAAAACAAAGGATTCTCCATGGGTTTAATATTTTAACATCTGGGACTGGAGTAAGGTGGTACTCTGGATATCGCGATGGAAATATTTATGGGCACTAAGTTGAGGTAATGTTTTTCATAATCAACATCACCAAGAGGGCCTCAAGCTCTGGCCTAGGCCCACAAGCTTACCCGTGCTTCACTCTATCACTCATTACTTCGAAGTTAGCTTACTTCGATAAACTATATTCTAAGGTATAAAAGCAAAGGATGAAAAGTTCCAACAATTAAATCGTTGCTCAGTTAAGAAGACAAGTACATGCACACGAAAAACAACAAGTAACAAAAAAAAAAAAGAAAACTCTTCAATGTAGGGGCAAATAAGTCTGAGTCATATAAGGGATATGCCCCCATCCTGACAAAACATTAAAGTTAATCTCATTTAGCGGCATCTTTTCCTCTAGGAGAAGTCGAATGATCAGCAGGCACATTGGATGTTGGATTATCACTAGAACTAGACTCTTCCCCTCGCTCCACTTCCGGATCCGAGATCTCGTTCAGTAAGTCTTATGGCACATGCAAGTTAGTATTTTGAATTTCTTTGCAAATCTTGTGAACGTCCCAACCACCCAGATGAACTCGTCGCGCATAGCCGAAGAGATACCCGAAGTTGTTCTCTTTGGTAAATTCTTCTTTAACTGTCTTTCAATGAGCAACTCAAAGAGCCGCTAGCTCGAACTCATGCACGTCTCGAAGCTGCTGAAGTTCCATATAGTGAACGTTGTCTTTTTGCTCGACTTCGTGAAAGAGTTCCTCCACCTCTGAGTATGGGTCAGCTAGTATGATTTTCCAAGCACTTCGTTCCGAAGATAGTACCCGCGCCGATTCAAATTTCATATGTATTAAAGTTTGCTCTGCTTTAGCTGTGACCTTATGTTCTTGCTATAGCTCCTCTCGTGCCTAAATGAGATATGACTTGTAGTCATTTGCCTTCATTTCTTCAAGGGTAGCCACGTCGATGTACCTCTCCAACTATTTCTCGTGGCTTTCATTCATGACTTATTGTTCTATCTATATTCTTTTGATCTCCGCCGATTGAGCTTGTACTTGCTGCTCAAGCTCCAATTTAGTCTCTAATTCTTGTAAGGAAGACTGCTCGAGATTATGAATCTGTTCCACTTATTGGAGTAGGGGCATTTTCGTCTATACATGAGCATGAGCAACGCCAATAAGAAGAAAAAGACGATAATTACTGGAATCATTTTGCGAGAAATGAATGAAAAGTTACCTCATAACGGCTCTCATGACACCATATCATTACATCTTCAAATGTCGTGCAAACATCTTTTGTAATCTGCAAGGGCCATTGCGGCAGCAAGAAGAGCTCGAGCATAATCCGTATTTTGAAGGCCAACGTCCACCAAGAAAGCAATATGGTTTATCGACAGCCTGGTCACAAATGGAGGCATCCCTCCTTTAGGTCTAGGCGGAGCAGTAGGTAAAGAAGTATCAACCCTGGCGGACGCCCCAACAAGTTCAGGCAAATCCCGTGCTACCAAAAGAGTCAGAATTGGAGTGAAGGGAAGCTCATGGGATTGGACTTCACTAGGATGGGGTGGTAAAACTTTCTGCTGCTGTGACGATAGGGCATCAGATTTAAAGTCAACCAATTCTTGCTATGATGGTCTTTGTGAGGATGATGGAGGAGGTTGGGGTCTTTCAATAAGAAGTTGCAGAACAGGTGGTTCTAAGCTTATAGAAGTGTCGGTGCGCCTTTTTTTTCCTCAACAGTGGAGTCTCTTCCTTTGTTTCTGTGTTCTTGGGTACCAAATATGTTATCGACATACGTGTTTGTAAAGAGCAGCCAACAATGTCGATATCGCTCTCCCAATTTTGTTGACAACTAGAATGTCTTTGAACAAATCCTTGTTCTGCTAAGGGACATCTAAGATGTACGGCTCCCAGATGAGGCTAAGTCTTGACATAAAGTAGTAGAGACCACCAAAGTTTTTTTAGAGTGCGTTGACAGCACTCTAAATTCCTGAAAGCCAAGTTCAGCCACGTACCATTGATTTAGAAGCTCCAAGCATGTAATGAGTCAGAAGGCGACTAGAGTTAAATCGCAAATAGTTATGTCATAACTGATCAAGATGCCTTTCAGAAGGTCAGGCAGGGGAAATCGTAAACCTAAGTCTAGGAACCATGGGTGAATTCTAGTACCCGGGACGTTGGGAATTAGACGGTGCAGGAAGATCAACATAAACGTCTTGGCTAGGTTCCCACCAAACTTTACATTGATTCAAGATATCTAGATAACTTTCAACAAATGTTTGGCCTTCTTCTTGATTGCGGACCCTTATCAATGAAATGCTTGTAAGGTGAAATCTTGGGTAATTTTGAAGTCATGCTAGGCGTCATTGAAAGCGATTGAAAAGATTGGGGAGTTTTTCAATGAGTAAAGGAAGAAAGTTTGAACCTTTTTTCCTTGAATGATTTAGGAATTTTTCGAAAGAGGAAGAAAAGAGTCTGAGGTTATATAAATAACATTTGATGGTGTCGTCCAGCCGTTGAATATAGAGCCATCCATTCGTTCTTACTTTATTATTGCTTCATCCAAAGCCGAGCAAATAGTTCACTTTTCATTCTTCGTCACGCTTCTCACACTATTCTGCTATTATTGTACATTGACGACATAGTTCTCACGGACAGTCGTTGACTCTTGCTAACCTCTTTCATTGAGGACTTGAGAAATGGATTTGACTTGAAGGAATTAGGTCTAAGCGTATTTCTCGGTTTGCAAGTGCAACACATCTCTACTAGAATCCACATTTCACAAGCCAAATATGACCACGACCTGTTAAAACGTGCTCATATGCACGAACATAAACAAAGCTCAACACTAGTGGCTGCTAAACATTTTCTCTCTGCTCATTCTGGGGAATTATTATCTGATCCCACCGAATATTGTTGCTTGGTTGGTTGCCTTCAATATTTGAAGCTTACTCATTCGGATATCTCTTACAATGTCAATCATGTGGGTCATTTCATGAGTTTCCACAGGTACCTCGTCTACTTGTTGTAAAACGCATCCTACAATATACATCAAAGGTTCCATAACTCATAGTTTATTTCTCCGCTCCCAACCTCCATCCTCATAGATCATTGGCTATTCCGATGTGGATTGAGCAAGTTGTGTTGATACAAGATGGTCTACGATGGGTTATTTGATATATCACGGAGGTAACTTGATCTCATGGTATTCTAAAAGACAACCCACGGTATCCAAACCAAGTGCAGAATTGGAATACCGAGCACTTTCCTATGCTTGTGCTGAAACGCTTTGGCTTTCCTACCACTTCTATGAATTGGGCACTTCCACTTCCTTTCCAGTCTATCTCTACTATGATAACTTAAGTACAACCTACATGGCTGCTAATCCAGTATTCCATGTCCGTGCACGTCACATAGAACTGGATTACCACTTTGTTCGTGAATGAGTAGCGTTGAAAAGTTCATGATCTATTTCTACCATCAGTTGGTCAGCCTGCATACTTGCTCACAAAAAGACTTCTTAAGGCACATCTGTTACTACGTTCCAAACTGGTCAGTCCTCCCACGCCCAGTTTCTAGGGGATGTTAAACAGAATTCTTAGTCAACCTTGGAGTCTATCCAACAGTTGAAAATCAAATGTAATAGATAGTTTGTTTTAGAGATAAGCATGTAATTCACCTTGACTAGGACTCTTTTATTCATGTATATTTATACAATAAATAACAATGAGAAAATTATCTTCTGCAAACATATTTTTCCCGATTCTCACTATTCTTCCACCTTCTGCATTTCACTTTTCCCAAATGGTCATAACCTTATATGGGGTTAGAATATCAGCATGCATGACTCCATATCTTTCTTTCTTTTTTGGAGAAACGGTAGTATCTACACTAAGGTGGTAGGAGAGTGCACGAAGCCTTACAATGGGTTTACCATAATAATGTGGTTCACCTTCGTCTTTATCGAGAATCAGAGCCGGCCATAAGGGTAGCCGGAGCAAGCGCCCGCCTAGGGCCCCCACTTCGGAAGGGCCCCAATTTTTAGGAGGAGCTAGGTATGTATGGACGGCGATGGGTAGGAGCTATGTGGGCTTATATGTAAATGCCGAAATCTGAAAATCTTTTGTTGCAAGGTCAGCCTCGCGCGAGGAAGAAGACAACCATATTCCCAACATCATTTTAATTGCACGATTTTACTTCAGATGATCCCACTTTCTTTTTTTATAGCTGCACGTCTTCTCCCTTTTAAATAGTCTCCACCATCTTATTTTTACTTTTTTGCTTCTCTCTTAAATATCACATTTATGTTTATTTTTATGGGGTTTTATTACCCTATTTTAAGATTACACCACATATATCTTTATTATGTACCTAAAAGGCTAAAACTCTCACCTTTTTGAAAAATGACATTATTTACTGTTCAAATTAATTAGTTTATATAATATATAATAAATTATTCAAATATGCCTCGTCCATGTAAGCACGTATACGAAAATTACTATCCTCTTCACTCTAGTATTTTCCCTAGCTGTAAGATGTCTCTGTAATCCAACCACTTGTTCATTTATTAAATGTAATAAGTAACACTGTAACAATAGAAAAATGATTGGAATTTGGCATACTGGGTAAGGACTTCTCTTTCGGTTTGAATTGGTTGAAAAATTAGATTATGTAAACTTAATAAATGCATTTCACTAGTACAAAAAAACACTTTGTGCAACGGAGATCCTTCGTTGCGCAAAAATTAGCCCAACAAACCTTCGTCGCGCACCAACCGTCGCGTCAAGGTAGTGACAGTAGGGTTTGCGCGACGAAGAAGTGACCTACGTCGTGCAACTACTTTGCACGACGTAGGCTTACGTCACGCAAAGCAGTTTTGCGCGACGTAGGTCACTTCTTCGTCGCGCAAACTCTTTTTTTTTGGCAAAAAAAAATTTTATTTAATTTTTAATAAATATTGTAATTAAATTCTAAACAATAATTAATAAACCAAGAAAAAGTATTTAATTATAAAATATATGAAAATGTACATACAATATGTTCGAACAAAAAAGAAAAAACCACAAGTCTTCAAAGTTTAATACATCATGCTACTAGGTATCGACTGGGCAAAATGGCTAGGAAGTCAAAGGTGGAGCAAGATCAGGTGCTGGCATCATGATTTGGAGGCCGAACATCTTTAAGGCCCGTACAATCATACTCATCTTCTCGTTCTGGGCCTTCATCTGCTCATCCTGGGCCCTCATCTGCTCGCCCTAGGCCGCAAGCTGACCTTTTAGGGTTGTCACTTCCTCCTTCAGGGCATTGATCTCTCCTGTGGACGATTTGGAAAATGAGGCACCCATCTCATGAAGCCCCGCTTTCCCCATACACCGAACAACCTTGCCATGACAACGACCGAACTTCTGATCCAGGACCTCAGTCACGATCTGAAGACCTGCATCCTCGGGTACAGTGAAGTCCTCGATCGGGGTCTCTAGGGGAAGCTACGATGTTGCTTCTTGGAGAACAGCAGTGCACTTTTCCACCATAGAACAAAGAAGAAGCAATGGCTGAATACATCGCAAAGGTGAAGCAGCTGCAACAACAAGAAGTAGCCTCCACATAGATCATACAACATTAATGGAGTTCTATATCTATATCTTAAACATTTCCCAAGTGTTTCAAACTTTCAAGAAGAAAACACATACCAGAATGTAATAAACCAATAATTTTCAATTTCCACGGCTTCTGCTTTATAATTAAGTCATGATTTAAAGGCGTCACACTTCAAATGCTTGTGTAGTCATCCTCACAAGATTAAGGAATGGAATGCATAGGTATAAAAGTATTAAGCGAGAAACTATATAACCTAACTAAATCAGGGCAGCTATGGAATTGTCTCGAAAATTACAGCCCAGTATCAAAGTGAGAACAAACATCTATTTGTTCATCTGACTGTAATTGTGGACAAGGAAATGTTCATCTGACTGTAAATGTGGACAAGGAAATGCTCAACTGATAAAACAAAATGGAATTTGGGGTATGCCTATGTGTATCCAGCAGCTAAACATTTTCTATACATTTCCTCCAAGCATTTGAGTCAAATACTGTAAATTCTAACAAGAAAATGACACACATAATATTATATTTAGAAAGAAAAAAATTGAGGACATTCAAAGAAGAAAATAGTAAAGGAATAGAACCAAGTCCTCGAGCAATATGCTAACCTGGGTCAATACCTGCTGGCTCGCTGGGAATTGAAAATCTATACCGAAATTGCTTCAAACTGCAAATAAGAAACAACAATGAAATTCTTAAACCCTGAAATTCAGCCCATTTCCTAATAATTTATCCCAAATAAAAACCCTGATTCAATCCCCATTTCAAAATTAAAACCCTAATTCCCATTCACAAATTTTTAAACCCTGAAATGCATCCCATGCCCTAGTAATTTATCCCAAATTAAAACCCTAAATTCTAAAATTCATCTCAATTCACAATCAAAATCCTTAATTTCACAATTTCATAATTTGTAATTAGACTTACTTTCAAGGAGAGAGACGAGCATGACGAAGGGGTGGTGGCTGAGAAAAACAGGGTGCAAACAAAAGCATCCGATCCCCTAATAGAATGACACCTCAATAGTTGGAACACACCTCACGACTAGAAAAGTAGTCGAAAGATGATTTACCAATACCAGAAAAATATTATGCATAAGTACAAAATTCATAACCCGAACAATCACGAAACCTAGCAATGTAATGTAGGAAGAAAATATAACAAAATGTCACATAACTGGATATGAAGCACGAGGATGGATTAGTTGGAGATAGAACGACGATTGGAATAAATATTTTCATCATAAAATTGAAATTCTGGAAAGCCCTTTCCAGTTACAACAGCAAAACTTCCAACTAAAACCCTAATTCTTCTTCTTCTTCTCCTTCATTCTCTCCCCCCCCCCCCCCCCCCCCCCCCTCCAGCAGAACCCTCCCAAATCCTACAAACAATTTGAACCCCTAATTTGAATTGCATTGATACATTGCTTAAAATTCACAAATTTGCACAAACCCTTATTCTTCTTCTTCGTCTTCTTCTTGTTCCAGCCATCCAAAGCTAGTTATCGCAAGATATAAACCGCCGATACTCAAACAAGGGAAGAAAACGAAAAGGTTCTTTTTTATGCACTGCAGCACTAGATAGCTCCAATTACGTCCCAAAGACTGCGAAAGACATTCGGAGATATGGTGCTTATAAATGTTTTACTACATTCAGCCTCATACCAAACAATTATAGTGTTCAGCTCTAATGTCAATGTAACTTTTTTCGCACAAGCATAAAACGTTTTACCAGCTGCTAAACCAATTCTACACGCATACTTGTTGATGTTTTCGGGGCATCGTTCAAATTAATCTCAAACAATTTATCAAGGAACAAATAGCATAAAAATCCCCAAATTAACAATTCACAGAAATATTGTATTGTCCGTACCATCTGAGATAACAACATTTCCTACCGCACTGAAAGCCCCACTGCATTTAGAACATCAGAGACTCTAATTTGCTGCCTTTCTAAGCCCCAATTAAATTACACAAATGCAATTAACTTGAATTTTTAATTTGGATGTGGGAACATCTGAATGCATAAACCTTTTGCAAGTAAAAGGCAAATGCCAGAATCTCAGTTCCCATCTTCTTATCGGCAACGTACAGCACTAATTACGCTATCGAAACAAGCAAATCAGAGACTCTAATTTGTTGCCTTTCCTCACCCAATCGTTTAAAAACCCAAATCAACACAAAAAATTCAGAAATTATGTATAAAAAAAAAAAGGCTCAGAGTGTAAAGTTGGCATCAACAAGCCCAAAAAGCAGAGCTCTCAAAACATCAAAACATCACAGGCCAATTTCAATAACGATACAATATCAAAACATCAAATATAGCCCAAAAAGCAGGCTATATTTTCTTATAAAAAAAAAAATTTATAAAATTTATTGAAAATATGATCTTATTCCCTTCAAATTCAAATTTTTTTACATAAAATCCAAAATAATGTATTTTTCTAACAAAAATTTGATCCGAACTACAATAATACATTTAAGGCTACTTAATAAATATAAATATCATTGAACTTGATGGGATACGCATTGTACGAAATTAATTTCAACGATCCAACCGTCAAATTTGTTTGTATATACTTCGAGATCGCGTATGCCAAAAATCGAAAAAAAAAAAAACATTCAAAAATCAAGTAATGGGACAAATCTTTTCAACGGTTATAAACAAAAAATCACGATTTAACGGTTATTTTAACTCCGATTTTGATTATTTTTTACAACTACACTCCTTGACCCTATATGAATACAATGAACTAATTCGATCTTCAATTTAAAATATTACACTAGTGGATACCACAAAATCAAATGTTATACTTAATGAAAGTATAAATAAATTCCAAGAGTTAGTGAATTTATTGTTTTAATGGGATACGCATTGTACGAAACTAGTTTCAACGATCAAACGTCAAACTTGTTTGTATATATTTCGAGATCACGTACGCCAAAAATAACGAAAAACAAACATTCAGAGATCAAGTAACGGGACAAACCTTTTCGACGGTTATAAACGAAAAATCACGATTCAAAATCAGAGTTAAAATAACGTTAAATCGTGATTTTTCGTTTATAACCGTCGAACTCTGATTTTGATGATTTTTTACAGTTACACTCCTTAACCCTATATGAATACAATGAACTAATTTGATCGTCAATTTAAAACATTTACACAAGTGGATACCACAAAAGAAAAAGGCAATGCAAGAACCCCAAAAGAAAAGCAAAAGGGAAAGAAAAAAAAAAAAAAAAACTTTGCGCGACGTACGTACAACTGCGTCGCGCAAAACAGTTTTGCGCGTCGAAGACCTACGTCGCGCAAAGTGTTTTTTGTTTGTTTTTTGTTTTCCTTTTGCTTATGAACTAATTCAATCATCGATTTAAAACATTTACACAAGTGGATACCACAAAATCTTATTTTATACTTAATGAAAGTATAAATAAACTCCAAGTGTTAGTGAATCTCTTGTTTTGATGAGATACACATTGTACGAAACTAGTTTAGACGATCCACCCGTCAAACTTGTTTGTACATAATTCGAGATCGCATACGCCAAAAATCGCAACAAACAAACATTCAGAGATCAAGTAATGGGATAAAACTTTTTTACGGTTATAAATGAAAAATCACGATTTAACGGTAGTTTTAACTCTAATTTTGATGATTTTGTACAGCTACACTCCTTGATCCTAAATGAATACAATGAACTAATTCGATCGTCAATTTAAAATATTTACACTATTGGATATCACAAAATCTTATGTTATACTTAATGAAAATATAGATAAACTCCAAGTGTTAGTGAATCTATTGTTTTGATGCGATGCGCATTCTACGAAACCAGTTTCAACGATCCAACCATCAAACTTGTTTGTATATGCTTCGAGATCGCATACGCCAAAAATCGCAAAAAAAAAACATTTAGAGATTATGTAACGGGACAAACCTTTTCGACAGTTATAAACGAAAAATCACGATTTAACGGTAATTTTAACTCCAATTTTGATGATATTTTATAGCTACACTCCTTGATCCTATATGAATACAATGAACTAATTCAATCGTCAATTTAAAACATTTACACAAGTGGATACCACAAAAGAAAAATGCAATGCAAGAACACCCAAAAGAAAAGCAAAAGGAAAAAAAAAAAAAAAAAAACTTTGCGCGACTTAGGTGCACCTACGTCCCACAAAGATGTGCACCTACGTCAGGCAAAGTTGGGAAAAAAGCGGTAAAGCATCTTGGTTTGGCGCCAAAATCTTGCGCGACGCCAGTTTTCGTCGCGCAAAGCCCCTTTGCGCAACGTTTTTTGTTTAGCGTCGCGCAAACTATGTTTGCGCGACAAAATTTGCTGCATTGTGCAAACATGTTTTTGTACTAGTGTTTGCATCTAAAAACGTGAGATAAGTAATATTTGAGTAATGTTTGTATATCTTTATATATATATATATATATATATATATATATATATTAATTTTTAATGATATTTGATGTAGAAATAGACTTTTCATGTATTTAATGAATTTTTTTTACACATGTCAATGTACAAAGCGTCAAGCAGAGAACTCTATGGCCCCACTTTGAAGACTCGCCTAGGGCCCCCAAATTCTCAGGGCCGGCCTTGTCGAGAATCAAAGCTAAGAACTCTCACTTACAAGTAAAAAAGAATACCACTAAACCATAATATTAAAGGACGACAGTGATTGATCTATTGATCATGGCATGTTGATCTAGCTCGGGTAACCTTTATTTCATTTTATTTACGCGTGCACGTGGGGAGTTGATCTTTATATGATCCCAAAAAATTGTTCTTATTAATGAGCATAACTAGAATTAGAAACAATTTGTGGTTAGCCGGCTACCATGATAAAAATATTGTTATGGAGATTGCCAAACCTTGTAGATGATGTTTGTCATAACTCATACATGAATAGCATATATTCTAGTTATTTAGTGTATAGATTCCACCCTACGTGAATTAAGGACATGGGTTCAGCTATGGGAAAATTTTGATTAACATGCATTAACTCATACCTTAAATCATTCTTGCCATTGATACAATGAGTATATTTCTAGGCTTATCCTATCGCATCCAATAACATACTGGATCCAACACATTTTAATTGGCTATAACCTGTCCTATCCAGTTCACCAAACGAATGCCTACAACAAATCCCTTTCCAACTGGAGATGATAGTCTCTTTTCCCGATTCGGAGTCAACCGACCCTTCTTTATTCTCATCATTCCCTCTATTTCTCTATATAAAAATTGAGCAACCCGCAATCAAATATAGTTGTTATGATGATTATCAATGACTTTCGTAATAAATGAAACCTTACTTTAGCCTTTGTAAGTTTGGATAATTAGCTTCTTTAACTCTAAACCTCACAATTTATTTTTAACTTTTTAATGCTCAATTACTTGGATTTCTAGCCTTAGTTTAGGTTTTTAGTTCAAGTTGTCAAGAGAGGTCGCAAGGCTCATATTAATCAAGTAACGAAGAACTTCAATCGCATCAAAGTTTTTTTTATTTTGAGATTTAATTAGCCAACCGTCAATCCTTGGGTAACAAATGAGAGAGTGGCGGCTAAGATTTTGAAAAATGTTAACTAATAGCTATTAGATAATATAAATACAACTGTTACCTTACAATGTCACAAATTGAAAGTCGGTTCAGAGGATTTCCTAAGTATGACTTTCATAATTCAATCCGAATCTGAGGCGAACTGACACACCCCGATCCGGAATGTCCACTAGGACTCCGAAATCGAGCTGTGCTGGCCGACACTTGGAAGGTGACAAAGCCATAAAGTGCAATGATAAGGAAAATGTGAATAAATTTAAACCTAGAAGTGTTTAAATACCAGAGTGTGCTGGTGAGCGAGAGCGAACCCATCTCACACGTGATGTCAGAGCATAAATAAGCATAGTAGAGCGGGTTAGAATTATACCCTCAAAAGTAACCACCAGAACTAAAATTTGCCAAAAATCCTCGTCGAGACGAACATTCAGTAATCAAAACCTGGAGGGGCACAAAACAGAACATGAGAGTAAGCAAACCAAAACTTTGGAAACATCATTAAAAAAAAAATGCAATAAGCCCTCACCGAAATCCGTATAATTCCCCAAAATAACAATACATATGTATATAAGAATCATGCTGAAGAACGGTAACAACCAAGGTATGCCATGTCGAAATATCTCAGTAACAATCATGTAAGCAAAATGAAATAAATCAATATAAAATGAATATCAGCTGGAGTCACCTATAGTGACCTGTACGACTCATCCATATCTCATCAATCACTACTAGCACATATCTCATCATATCTCATCAATCAGTGCTAGCACATATCTCATCAATCATTGCTAGCACATATCTCATCATATCTCATCAATCAATGCTAGCACATAAGTCGGAGTCACCTATGGTGACCTGTGCAACTTATCCATAGCTCATCAAATATCCCTGCACACGAGTCGGAACCACCTCTAGTGGTTTGCACGATAAGACTGAGTGTAAATAAGTACGCTCAAGTGCTACGAACACGTGAAGACTGTTCGAATGATCGCGGGTCACCTACGAGTCGAATCCACTTAAAGTGGTCTATACGACAGGACTGTGCACCTACCTTGAATCCAAGGTGAGCGTAAGGTGCGGAAGGTGAACATCACGTGAAGGACTGTGCCCTGGCCACGTGCGGGAGCACTAACACCGTGGTGCAGGTTGATGAGCTCTAAATGCATCTAATACCGCATATACGATTCATAGGCAACCCGTAAAACAGTGTCAGAGTTGCCTATAACATAAATGTAGTCATGCCATAATCCCATCATTTCAACTAATACTATGTACTCACCTGAACTTACCTGTGTATCCTGCATTCACCTTTGCACTTCAGAGCGTTCATAATAATTATGTGCAAGTAATATACATATGGATATACCAGGATGTAAATCTGAAATACAACCATCTCATAATATTCCCAAATATATAAACATATATACAATTGGCATAAAATGCTTAAGCTACAACGCCCCACTCCCGAACTATTTACCTTCAGAAATAATTATCGGTGACAAACCCAACTAAACACTAGTTTAATTAACTATCATTACTTATTATTTTTCACTTCAATGTTACGATTCTTCACACATTGATTTGTGACCAACATTTAACCACCAAAACATAAGGTTAAATCTCACATTTTCCACCGATCTCCTTCGCATTGCTCAATTCCCTAAACAATGCTATTGTCTCAGTTATTTAGTCTCATTTATTGTATGGCTGCATCTAACGTTTCGTTAGACTGCCTACGTACCCTAAACAGGGATCAAGCCAATCGTAGTTCACAGTAATAATTCAAGGCATTCACAGTAATTATATGAAATATTCAATTTATAAACGTTGTGAAATTATCAATCACATAAATATATATATACACGATTGAAAGGAAAAGACCCACTCACCTGGAGTCCACGCTACAACTTCCTAGCATAAACATTGAGGCGTCACGAACGATTGGCACCTGCCACGAAGTCCAAAAGTGGACGGAAGGTGGTCAATTTTGTCCACAAAGGCGGTGGGTGCCTAAAACTTCTCGGTGTCGATTCGTCGTCTACGGTGGACCAACGAGGTCAAGGTTGGTTGGGATTTGCTCCTGGGATGATAGGCTACAAAGCCCAAGTGGTGGCATCGGCCATCGCTTTACTGATTTTCCAGAAAATCAAAAAGGGTGGTCGGAGCACCGTGAGAATTGTCAACTTTCGTGGCCTCAAACCGCCACATACAGAGGTTAATCAAGGTGGTTCTTAGGTGGATTTTGTAGAGGGGAATGAGAGCTTCAAGATGGTGGTGGTGGCGTCGAAAAACTCCACCGGAGTTGGCCGGAATCGTCGACGGAAAATGGGTGATCGCGCAAGTCGTTTTGGGTTGAGTCACGGTTTTGGGGGAGCTGACAGCTTCTCTCCCTCTCCTCTCCTCTATTTCTGATTGGTCCTCGAAAGAAATAATATGATTGGTTCCTTATTTCCTTGCTGAATGTTGATTAGGCTGATTGGGCTTCTTTCCCACAAGATGGGAGTTCAATTAATTTATAAACCAAAGTACAAATAACCAAATTCAAACGTCCGTAACTATACCGTTATAATCTGGACTCGCAAATGGCTTTCGCCTATGCGTTCGTACCAACGAGTACTACGAGGATACGCTAAAAGAATAAGTCCTACATTCCTCTAGACGATGGTCAACGGAAGTCAAAGTCTTTGCCTCTAGGGCATTTTCGTAAATTCACGTTTTTAAAATTAATAAAAATATAAAATTAGGGACGGGTTGTCACACGAACGATTTAGGATAAAAATCGAAAGAAATAAAAAAAATTCAAGATAAATCAGGTCGATTTCGATTCAAAATGGGCCGCGCCAATTATCAGATATAAGGATATTAGTTGCGGTTGAATGATTTTCTAGTTGTTACTAGAACCACTAAATTCTAGATTAACGAATTAGTTTGGTCTTATATTTTAACCCTAAACATAAATGATGTATGTTTCCATTTGTAATTAAACAATTCAACGCCCATATTAACCTATCTGTAGGGGTGGTTCGGTATGGGAACCCATACCGAAATCCTTGTCCCGATTCCCAAACCGAAAATTTCGGGAATTCCAATTTCAATACCGATCTCAAACCAAATTTTTAGGAATCCCGAAACTCCCATACCGAAACCCTTGTCCCGATTCCCAAACCGAAATTTTTGGGGAATCCTAATTTCAATACCGATTCCAAACCAAATTTTCGGGAATCCCGAAATAGTTTCGGGATTTCGAGACAAATCAGGAATCCCGAAATGGTTTTGGGCTTTTGGACTAAAATTTGACATATTATGCTTTTGGGCTAAAATTCAACCTTTTATATTGAAAAATTGACATATAGGTATGCCCAATCTGCCAATTTGTTTCTACTAATCTGTGCCCACAAATCTGCCAATCAAATGGCAAGGCCCAGTTAGTATCTGCCTATTCAAAAGCAATATGCCAATATGAAACATTAATATATGCTTGAGTAAACTAGTAAATCTATCTATAATCATGCTAGTCCCCAAAATTACGTCTAAAACGTTAATATATGCTTGAGTAAACTTCTGTACATATATAATATAAATATTATAGATAGATGTAAAGTTTTCTCAAGCAAATTGTAACTTATAATCTATCCATGTATCAATCTATCAATCTTCCATATTTATTCTGCATCTATGTATCCATCTATCAATATTCTGTGATTTAAAAATTTTGCATATGTTCCACTATCTATCTTAGGGCTCCTTCCTGTATATGTTCCATCATCCATTTCCAGTGCTCCTTCAGTATTTCAATTTTCACTATTGTAGGTAGATGATGTTCCCCTTAAAGATGTGATCCTATATATTTAAAAATTAAATAATATATATATATATATATTTTTTCGGTTTGGTTTGGGAATACTGAAATCCCAAAAACTTGAGACCGATTCCCATACCAAAATTTCGGGATCGGTTTGGTATTGGGTACCAAAATTTTCGGGAATTTCGGTTTGGGATTTTTTCGGTTTGGTTTCGAGAATTTTTCAGTTTGGTTTGGGATTTTTGGGTTTTTTTTCCAGCCCTACCTATCTGTGCTAGTTGAAAATTAGGCAAATTAACCTTATTATATTACCTATTAATCCAATTCTTCACATGTTCATGTGAATCATGCCACAACTTTTTTCATTTTGAAAATAAAGTTTACAAAGAGGGAAAATATAAAATGATCGCTAAATTTTTTGTGCGGTGACCTTCAAATAGTTATTCATCGTTTAAGAGGTTGTTCATGTCTTTAGCGACTGTTTCTAGATAACTATTTCATCATTAAAAGTTTAATTTATTTAGGAGAAAAACGGAAAAGAGAATATGAGGGCAACTGAGATGATTACCTGGTTGTGTGGCTTTGAAAAAAAAAACAGAAAAAATTTATTTTACGTTTAATTTATTATATAGTCCACACCTTTCATTTTTCGTTATTTTTCTTTAGCTTTGTCGGCATGGTTAATTTGATCTGTCCACCCTATTTTGGTTAACAAAGAGAATTTGTTAATAGGTAGGCAAATTAAATTTGTAGACTCAATTTGCAAACTAAATTATGCGTCATCAATAAGAAATAAACATGTTAATAAATACTTAAGTAATAATTCAATCATCAACTTTCATATCATTTTGTTTACAAAATTTATCTACAAATTTAATCTTCTTAGCATTACTATTAGATTAATTAACAAAAAGAGAGAGGATGTTTAAGAACAAGGACCCTTAATACATTTAAGTAATCAAAAGAGATTATGGTAGAGACATTTCATCCATGACTTAATGAGTTAACCAACCACTGCTTATAAAGGCAAAGTCTCAATATCTTTTCTCACTAATCACTGCTCAAAATCCCCAATGGTAGGCCCAAATATGCCACTCCATTGCTCCTCCTTAAAGCTAAGAATAATAATCATTGCTCCTTTTCAGCTCTTCTCCCAAAGGGTCCTTATTTAAAAACTTTAAAATAAAAAAAAAAACGATTTTTATGTAAATATATTACTTTCGAAGCTTTAGCTTGCGATCCATCCAAGCAAAAGTCACTTCTTAATCTTCACATCAAATGTGGTAGATGTTTGCATCATCCCCTCGCTTTCGATACTGGTTCGCTGCATTTCGATGATCTCTTTCCATAATATATTTCAAACTACGTATTAAAACGTTTGGCATGCCATATAAAACTATGTAAAGAAATACCTAATCGTTTAATTTGTGTTCCACGTTCTAACTAATCGTTTGGATTCATTGCAGCCAAGACAAGGACCTTGCCTCCAAAATACCCTTTTGCAAAAATATTTGACAAACGATTACTTAAGTTTTTCTTTAATTGTTTCCCTTCAAAAAAGATTTTCTACATTCCTAAAGGTTTTTCTTTTTTTGGTCTAGTTATTTTTAATGTTTATTTAAATCCAAAAACACTGTTTTCTTTAGGGCTGGTTTAGGATTGCTTAAATTTTTCTAAAAGAAACTTTTTTTTTAAAGTCGGGACCTTATTGTGTTTTGTAAAGAAATTAAAAAAAAAAGTGTTTTTTTTTCTTCAAAATCACGGGTCCAAGACAGCAGAAAGCAGAAACAACTATACACATGTTTCTCAAAATAACTTTTTTTTTATTAGCGGTAGTTGAACAATACCAATTAATGAAACTTTCATATTAACAATCCTACCCCCATCTTTTCTTTTTCTGCTAAAAGTACTTTTAGCACTATTGTATCTGCTTTTTTTTCACAACCGTTTATTTTCACAACACAACAGAAGCAATCTAAAAAAAAAAACACGACAACCCCTAACTAGCCCGTAATGTGTTCATAATCAATTTAATTAATCATCAACAGTTCTTCCTCATTTTTATTAACCATGCATAATCTGCTTTGGCCAAGAAGTACATATGTAGAAATTCATGAAGGAAATTAATAAGGATAATTATGACCTAGTATCTAATGGCCTGAGATCTAACATGGTCGTGGTTGGGAGAAAATCTCACACTGGGGAGTAGTATATAAATTTTTGGGTCTTTTCACTTATTACCATACTGTTTTTAGTCTCTAATGCTCGATATAATTCACGTGATCATCCATCAGTATAATATAGTTCTCCAAATAATTAATGAAACAAGGTTGAAGTGAAATTGAAGCAATTGAAAAAAGTTGAGGTTTCACCATAAAAAATCAAATACATATAAGCACATGCAAAATTTATTCTTTCTTTGAGGTGGGACGACAATGCCAAAATTTTTTCTAAATGTGTACCCTAAAGTAAAAAAAAAAAAAAAAAAAAAAATTACCTGTGATTGAGTTTAATCAGGGAGTTGTTGTAGGTATGTCGAGTAGATGAGGTCAAACATGTTAATTAATTAATCATGTACGCATAGACTTTATTTATACACTAATATATGTGTGATCTTAATTTGTTCATTTCGTGTTATTAAAGCAAAAAATTAAACAAGTCGATAGAAAATTAATAGAGAGGGCTGTATTGGATCACTGTGTATTTAATTGTCGGATGATCTTAAGTCACGCATATAGCAACAAACTGGCTACATTTGTCCTTCTCAATGTCCAATGATTCTTTTGGAAGCCATGAGGAACTAAACTAACCCAGAGTATAATTTTATTTAATTAACTCATGAATTGCGTCATGCCATCGTCACAGATGCATATTACGTACCAATAATGATACAAAAATCCTGTTAGTCGAGATGACGTCATGCATGCCTTAAGTAGTTCAGATGAAGCAATTATAATTAATCTATAAGTAAGCATTAAGGAATAGGGAAAATCAGAATTGACTGGTCTCATTTTCATCAGGTCTCCATTGTCTCCTAACTAAACCAGAGAATATATAGCTGATAATTCGTATCATTTAACGTTAAATTACAACTTGGCAATGAATATCTGTATTCTTTGGTTATAAACTTTTTTTGTTTTTTGGGATTCAATTCTAATGGTATAGATAGATTAGTCCATTACATTCTTATGACCTCTTTGGTTTATTAATTTCTTTTGCTCACAATAAGTAACTTCGATGACATAACATGAGCATTCAATTCAAAATCAATTGGTATTGTGTGAACGGGCTCAATGTCACTTAGTCTGATATGCAATTCAATTTTAACTCTCAAAATGCTCTTTACATAGATGATCGGCCTTGAGGTTTTGGAGACTCAGAACCACAATAAAACGAAGGCCTCTCACACAAAAATTAAGAATTCTTGAGATTTTACCAGAAAAACATTTTAAGAGTCATTTGAGAGATATCAAATCAACCTACTTTATAATTAAAGGTAAATTCAGTCCTAGTGTGTAATAGTTTTACATTTTCAAAGAAATGATAAAATTTTCCAAACCAATTTTGTAAATCATGTAATGTGTCACCAATAGGTGATAAGTACGTTAATCAATACTTAGGTATAATTCAATCATCAACAACCACGTCATATGATTTACAAAATATAGTTTAAATATATGATATCTCTAACATTGCCCAAAACGAAATAAATAATACACATAGAATGAAATTATTCAAACATACAAAACTGACACACAATGCACCAGGCAACACACCGGATTAAATCCATGACATTATGCTTTTGGCTTAACTCTTTTAGTAAGATGACTTCCCCTTGTACATTTTTTCCTTTCTATTTTCCTCAGGGGCTCCGTGCAGCCGTTCCAATTGCTCCTCCAAAAATTCTTGGATGCTCTGGAGTACTCGGTGCTTTAGTTTATCAAGTACCTTGTGTATTTCAACCGTTATATCTTATTTTTTGTACTTTTAAACAAAAATGTTACCGTTAATACTCAGAATGCCAAGTAATCTGGAGCACCCAAAAAATCACTGCTTCATACAAGGGCTGACGCTCCACATGGACAATTCATTTTAGGGACGCATATAGTACAACTGTTGCCCTAAACACGAGAAAAAGATTCAGTCATGTAATAGCTTTGATTCTTGACCTCCTAGAGTATATTGCTACGTACGACGAGCTAAAGAACTTTAGTACGTTGCAGGGTGAAAATTTGCATTGCAATCGCATTTCAATGCAACAATACAATATGAAAAGTATGTTACAAATACTACAAAATACTATTCATTTTTAGTTTTTGTCCTCATATGTTTCCATAAAATATTCATGGGAATAATACTTAAAACCTAAGTAATATGTATTATCGTTGCCTTTGCCTAAATATTATAAGTTAGGTGTATATATATTTAATAAGCAAGTACTAGCTATCAAATAGCTAGTAAAGGCTGATGTTTTTTTTTCTTTCTAAAGTTAATTTGGGCATTGATAATTATTAGTTTATCTCATGGATCAATTCAGTTTTTTCAATGTGTCGTGCTCAAAATAATCAATAGATTGTTCTGCAAAATGTGATACATGGAGCTGCATGCATTTTTAGTTTTGTGTGTGTCGCAGAGATATTTACTTGTTTCTAATACTAATTGTTTTTATTTTTACATTATCAAATCCTGAATATCTCCTAATCATAAATCATTAACTTGGTATTCTGCAATACTTGAGCTAACCCAAGGACTTTGAATTTCAATGAATGCCGAATGGTCATTTGTTCCGATATGTAATTTTGAATTTTACATAAATTGGATATATCTTCCTAGGTTTTTATTTTTTTATTTTTTTTTTATTTTTTAAGAATGGCACCCATATATAAACCATAATACAGCTTATAAAACCATAGTTATGTTGATTTAGTTATGAAAAATGAAATGTAAAAAAAAAATTATAATTACAGGTTACAAAAACACATATATATCATCAGATAACATGCAATATTTTCATGACCAACAGGTTACAAAAGCATATATTCACATGTTACACCAGGATGACGCCTAATTTATTCATAAAATTACCCTTACTGTGAAATTTTCAACACATAAATACACTCCTTCCTGAACAAAAAGTTAGACAATTACAATGACTTCATTCTCCCAATCATTATGTCCAAGCATAAAGCCTCACATATATATAGTGACGTGGTACAAAGTGATTGGTTGAAATGACCAATTGCTTCACAGTAGCAGAACAAGAAGGAGCTAGGTGTGTGGAACCACCAGCATGACTTAGAGTACGTGAAGTTGGTTACGCAATACACAAATATGTACGTAGAAAATAGTAACCAACAATGGAATATGATATAATTAAGGGAGAGAAAGAGGTAGCTGATGGAATGTCATTGTAGGGTTACATGGAAATCTGCTTCCCTTATGGACCCCATCATGTCGGCTTATATCCTCATAGCCTCCTACTGTACTTGTATTACTTTTAAAGGGAGGTAGAGAGAGACCCAACTCTTGCAAAACATCAATTTGGTGTTGGTGATTACCATCATCCCTATATCGAGTTTCATCAGTTCTGATATTCAAACGATATCAGAATCGATCAGAGTTCGAAGGGTTTAAGTTAATTAACAACATATTAGGAATTACAGGTTAAGAAGATCAATAATGGGGCACCATTCTTGCTGCAACCAACAGAAGGTTAAGAGAGGGCTTTGGTCCCCTGAGGAAGATGAGAAACTCATCAGATACATCACTACTCATGGATATGGCTGTTGGAGTGAAGTCCCAGAAAAAGCTGGTCATGATCCTCTCTCTCTCTCTCTCTCTCTCTCTCTCTCTCTCTCTCTCTCTCTGTATTCGTTACTGTTAATTATATCCTAATTTAATTAATTACTGATGTTAAAGGGTGCTTAATTGTTTTGCGTAATTTTCAGGGCTCTCTCTCTCTCTCTCTCTCTGTATTCGTTACTGTTAATTATATCCTAATTTAATTAATTACTGATGTTAAAGGGTGCTTAATTGTTTTGAGTAATTTTCAGGGCTTCAAAGGTGTGGTAAAAGCTGCCGCTTGAGATGGATTAATTATTTGAGGCCTGATATTAGAAGAGGAAGATTTACTCCAGAAGAAGAGAAATTGATTATTAGCCTCCATGGGGTTGTAGGCAACAGGTTAATTTAACAAGCTGAATTATTAGCTAATTAATTTCATTAATCTATTTATTTCCTAATATGTAGTGACTGCATCCAATCCATTTTTTTTTTTTTTTGAGTGATGACGTTAATAGAGACTAGACAGTTATTTCAACCCTCCAAATTTAAAGCCATTGCCATGTTCGAAAAGCTCAATTGGGGTTTTGGGAAAGCCTATACTTTTCTTATACAATGTGTATAAACCTGAATTTAATTTCTACTGTTTTTTTCTTGAAGAAGCAGCACTTTTGAAAATTTAAATTCATTCCACCATTTTCAAATTATTTCAAGATTTTGGCGAGTCTGTTTTATCTTAGAACCTGTAAATTTGAAGCTTGTTTTGTTGTGGTTGTACGTATGTACTTGGAAGAAGTGCTTTTGAAGCTTGAGTTCATATGCTTCATTGATAAATAAAATCACATATAATGGTCACGTTTATTCTTTCCTATAATAATATAGACAAAAAAACCTTCTTTCCAATAGTAAGTTAATTGGTTCCGGGTGTTTGGAAAGAACTTAAGTGAAATGGACCTCTAACTGAATACAAACAAACTTTAAAAACAAGTTTTCGCAATCAAATATACATGTGTGTGTGTCAGGTTTATGTTTTAAATTTATATGTAGCTAATCCAGAAGCTATCTTCATCACCTGTACCGTAAAAACCACATTCCACCTAAATTTTTTGCTGAAAGACGTTAAGCTTTCGGAGGTTGGCTTTGAACATCTCAGCTCATGATGAATTTAACGCAGACACACACAATCATATTGTTAATGTAAATTACAAGTTAATTAATTAATTGCTTATGGAAGTTAAATACATGGTTAATTTAATTGCTCTATATTTTGTTTACTAATAATATATATGCATGACTATAACTATAACTATATTGATATATATGTAGATGGGCTCATATAGCAAGCCATCTGCCCGGAAGAACAGACAACGAGATCAAGAACTACTGGAATTCATGGATCAAAAAGAAGATTCGGAAGCCTTCCACACCTTCAAGTGCTACCACAATAAGTCCACCACCTAGTGTTGATCATCATCAGCATATAATTCTCCAATTGGGTAATTACAATAACCAACTAGATTTTGCACACCAAGATTTGAGTACAACCCTAAAGCCTCAAGCTCAAGAAACCCTCTTTTCTTCAACATGCCCTATGTTCATGTTTGATACAAGTACTACTGCCAATATTGAAGCAGCTCCCGAAAGTTACAACGCTCGCGGGGAGATTTTCCAAGACATGATTGTCGCGACAGGTTTGAATTCATCTGAGCCGTGGAATTTGAATCAGCATCAAGTCCAAGCTTTCCCACCTTCGGCAACAACGTCATTTAATACTACAAATAGTAGTACTAATAATGTTACCATGGACACAAACTATTTGCCACCGTTGATCGAGAACATGGACAACATGGTACCGAACGTTGATCATCATCATCAATCTTGTAACAATATTGATGAGGAGGGAGATCATGATCCGATGGCCCTGGAGTGCTTAATGCAAAGGCATGAGTTGAATGAATGGGTTGTTTCCCAAGAACAATGTTCTAACTTTCTATTTTGGGACAATCTTGTTGATGATCAAGCGATAGTACTTGTTGGACAAGATCATGGGATTGCACATCCTCCTTCATCAAACACAGTACAACTGTCTTCTTTTCCTCCATCTCTATGAAATATTAGTGGTGGTGTGAACAACGTACGTACACTGCTGTCCCTCCTAACTTTACCATGCACCTCTCTCTCTCTCTCTCTCTCTCTCTCTAGGAAGAACTTTTTCAAATTGGTCCAGGCTTTTGAGTACAGAGTTTGTTTTCTTTAATTTTCGGGTGAGATTGATCGATTGTGAAATTAAAGTGAGCTGTAAAAAGGGAGTAACATAAGAAAATGCATGCAATGTTTATTTAATATGGATTTGGGAACAGAAGAGGTATGAATAATACATGCAACGCGACCTTTGATCCCTTGTCTTGGTGTTGAATTACATATTCAGTACGAAATGATATTTCCTTTCCACTCATGCATGGCTTCTTAAATTCCAAGCTATGATACTCTTGAAAGATGAAGAAAATTAACCAGTTTGGTTGCATGGATCCTCAAGCACATAGTTACTCCATGCTTAATCAGAAAAGGTCACGAAAAGCGAAAACTAAGAATATTATGAAAATAAAGGAAAGAGGAAAAGCTAGCAATATTAGATATCTTATCTTATATGTGTATATATATGTTTTAATTAAATTAAGTACACTTGTGTGTTCATAGAAGTGTTACTGACACTCTCAAAATGTCATTTAATTTAATTTTTCGCTCTTTTAGATTTTTTCCCCTTACATTTTTACTATTTTAAAGTGCATGACAACTTTTTTGAATTGCCAATAACAACGCCCAAGTACATTATGTAATTGGTCTCTTCTGAAAAGTATTATATTGCAATACGAATGCTTATGGTCTGTGTGAATTTGAATGCATGCACACAAATAAGATGAAAACTTACACGAATGTACGAAATTGATAGGGTGGCCCAGGCTTGGTAAACGGGTCGTGTCTGTCATGTTCGTGTCGTTTTCGTGTAACGCCTGTTATCTTAACGGGTCATGTCGTGTCACACTTGTTATCTTAACGGGTTCTTAATAGGTTGGGTCACTTTACCCGTAAAGTGACCCGACCTGTTATGACCCGTTAAGAAAAATATTTTTTTTTTCTTAAATTTGCACATACCACACATTGCCACATAAATATTACTTCAAAACATTAAAACACATTTGTCGTTTAAGTACTACATCTACACTAAAAAATAAGAGCCTAATAAAAAAACATTCATACAGTACTAGTCTATTACAAAATATTAAATGTGCAAGGATATGCAAAATGAAAGAGTTTTTGTTTTCAAGGTTGTGAAACATTTCTCAAAAGTTTAAACCTTGCCAATGGAACTCAAAGTTTGCATGTTATTCCTTTTACAAAATCCTCAATTTTCATCGATCGTCATGAGGAAATTGTATTGGAACTTTGGCTTGATCTATTGCCTTCAAGAGTTATGTTAATGATGTTTTCAGTAAGGTTTTCCACGTCAGAACTCTCTTCTGCATAAACTAAGTATAGAAAAACCAAACATTAAAAACCATTCAAATTATGAACCAATATAATATATATATATATATATATATATATATATATATAGAGTTTTTAGACCATCTCCAATGGTTGGGCTAAAAGCCAAATATTTTAGCCCGAAAAATTTAGCTTTTAGCCCACAAACAGTTTTTCTGCTCCAACCGTTCTAGCCTAAAATTTTAGCCCGAGAATATTAAAGAATAAACTTAGGCTATTTCTTTTCTTAAATTAATTTTTTTTTTAAATAAATATGTAGACTATCGTAAATTAATTTTATGAACATTTTAATAATTTTTTTTTTTAATTCCGATAAATATTTTCACTCGGTTCGGTGGAGCCCACATCGATTTCTGGGCTAAATTATGGGAGGAATCTAGCCTTGGTTTAGCATTTAGCATTTAGCCCAAATTTTCCCCTTGGGTTGGAGTGAGTTAGGAGGGAAATTTTGTGGGGTAATTTGGCTTTTAGCCTACCATTGGAGATGGTCTTAGGGGTATAAAATTGTTAAATTAATATATATAATTATTATAGTATTTTTTTAGGGTTATAAAATTATAAAATTAATATTTTGCTTATTGTGTATCGTGTTACCCACGTGTATACCCGAACCAACCCGTTATCTTAACAGGTGCTTATCAGGTTACTTGATACGACCCGATTTGTTATCGTGTCGACCCGAACACCTATTAATTTCGTGTCGTGTCGTGTCGGATTATCGGGTCGTGTTAGAAATTGTCAGGCCTAGGATGGCCATTCCGGACAAGGCATGCTTATAAGACTTGAAACTCACAAATGTACGTATGGGTACACGATTAAAGTATAACTGACATTGTTCACATATATTAATATCAATTTGCATGTTGATTATCCGTAAGTTGACATGAACACGACATGAGTATATATATAAGTAACCCAGTTATCACCCTTAAATATCTTAAACACAAAGAACTAAGAATATGCATATCAATTTGCATCTTGATTAGTTTGTAAGTTGACATGAACATGACACATATATAACTATAAGTAATCCGAACACCCGATTGCCACCTTCAAATATTTTAACACAAAGATCTCGGTATAAGCATATGGCACCATAATTATGAAACTAATGACGAAATCCGCTTCCTTCGTCAACCTTTCAAATGATAACTTTGGAAATTATTGTTTCGTTAAAAGGGAAAAGCCTTATCCTTCTTCCCCTGTTTTTTTCGTCCTTCCTTGCTATGTTTTCCCTGTTCATGTCCTAATTAATTAGTAGTATAGTTTGAATGGAACATTCTCACGTACACATTAACAAAGACGACCTAGCTAACAAGGCTCAACAACCAAACAATATTTACTACTCCAACAACCTCTTGTCTATCAAGAAAAACGTTGGCTATTCTTGTGACATTACACCCATAATTTTGAATTTGAATGCTCTCTAGAACATTATGGTGAATCTCGTGGAGCAAATATGACAACTTACGAGGTAAAACTGATCGATACGTGCAGTGGCAAATTCAGGGGTCCTCTTTGGTCCCAAGACCTTACGAAAGTCGGGAAATATAGGAGATAGTCGCCGAAGGTCCTATGACCATCTTGTTTGGAACTTGAGAATGCTAAACAATTGTTCAATTCTTAGGTAGAATTCGGCATACCTTGGCAAGTGATGCACAACAGGCCTTGAGACAAGCCTTGACAGCACGCCTTGGCAAGTGATGCTCGGCATCAAGACTTGGAAGTTGTTGACAGAACTAGGAAGATAACTCAACTAAGTACTCGACTAAATTCTCCAATGAAAAAATTGAAAAATGTTTTACTTTGGAACCACGAGGTTAGAATTTTGAATTCGTCACGAAAGCCGATTGCATAGACTGAAAACGTGATTTGAACATTTATAGAGTAAAAGAGTAACTTAAATTGCATTGAGGTTTGAAATTAGTATATGATTAACAGGGCTGGCCCTGAGGGGGAGCAAGTGTTGCCACCGCACAGGGCCCCCAAATCGGAAAGGCCCCCGATTTTTCAATTTTGCATGCATATACGTATATATAGTAGTATGTGTAGAATATTACAAACTTGACTCTTAGCGCAAGTGGTATTATTGCTTCTTTACATCGGCCTAGGGGATGGGTTTGAAACTCGTCTCCATCATTTTTCAGTTTATTTTTATTAAATGCATAAGCTTCCACAAAATAACATAAAAATTCCACACAATAACATGAAAATTCGAACCTTGACCCTCTAAATAGTTAAGGAAAAATAATATGCCATATTTCCACTTGCAGATATGTTAAATTTGTTTGTACTATTAGAATATATAGAAGCTCAATTGAAAAATAAAATTATTTTTTTGAACAAAAAAATAAAAAAATTAAATCTTTAGTATTTTTTAGGACCTTCAATTCACTTTCGCACACGGTCCTTGAAATCTTGGGACCGGCCCTAATGATTAATTAGTATCACATCAATGACCCGTATACATATGATATGACCTTGTTTCACTAAAATTCAAAAGTTAGATGCCATGGAAAGGAAAAAAAAAGGTTCAGTCGTCCTCGATCTATATAGAATCATAGATGGACATGTAAAAATGGTCGGCCACTAAGGCGAATAGGAAATGATGCTATATGTCTCACTGCCACGACACCGGCCAATGTTTCCTTAATCACTCAAGAGTCAAAAGTGTATATACACACGCATATATCATAAATGGATTTTCTGTGATTCCAATATTTCTACATGGAGTTTTCTTTTAATATGACAAAGGCATACATGTTTGAGTAAGGGTCTTATATAGTTTTTTTTTATGAGTTATGACAAATATACACACGCTCAACATGATGACATTGACGATATTATGTTGATTTTTCTTCATATGTTATTCCTGTTTGATTAATATTGTCAATGTTTGATCAATCTGCCGTTAATGTTTAGTCACTATATATTGTTAGTTAGTAGAGATGTCGTTGAGCATGTATATAATAAAATAAAAAATTAATACAAAATATATTAGAGATAACGAAAAAGAGACTGCTTCCTTTTTTTCATCATTTTGGGTGGAATGGGGATGGGGAGGGCTTTGTCAGAGGGAAAGCATGAGGATATAGCTTTAGCTTTGGGGTTTAGGAACAGGGGTCAGGGAAAGCTTTGTGAAAACAAAAATTAAAAATTGAAAACAAAATAGTTATCAAACGGCTTTTTAACAATTGAGTTTTGAGAAGTAATAATTATGACTGATTTCTCAAGAACGTATTGGTACATAGTATAATTAAAAACGATAATGCTTGTGTCCCCTGGGAGACAAGTTGTCCTACAGGAAGACAACTAGTGCCCCATCACTTACGATTAACAAATATTTATCATCCGAACATCATAATTAGAACATTCATTCTCTTTATCATCATCCAAAGATCTCCAATCGCTAAATGAAATAACATGTCTTTCTAAGGCACACTGACCTACCTAGTGGGCTTCAGTTTGGGTTCCCCCATCCCCCTCACCTTCTATTAACAGTACTGATGACTTGGCAATTAACTAATGACATGGCAAAATTACAGTCAAGGATTGATGACTTGGCATTTAGTCTGTTGGTATTGTTGTAACAAATCCAGGTTGTTAGAATTGGTTGTTAAAGTTAGTTAGCACAGATAGGCTATATAAGCTCATATGCTGGTGTAAGATTCATTGATTCAAGTGTATCATTTTCTTCAGAAATACAAACTCTCTCTCTCTCTCAATTCACTGCTTCCATTCTTCGATTCTCTAGCTGTTCTTCATTTCCTGTTTTCTTAGTTTTGTTATGACCTTCTCCCTCAAATCCCTAAAACACACACAAACATGTGCTCAAATTGGTTCACGGACACCCCCTCCGCTCTTTCTGAACGGGGCGTTCGGTTGAATGTGTGTAAAGATGGAAACCTAATTAAACAACACAAGCTTGACTGCTACACTCCACAGAACAACTCCCAAGTAAAGGATCGGTCCAACGAAATTAACCTTTATTCAAATGGTTGAACTAAGAAAGAGATTCCCAACTCATCTGAGATTTTTCGGGCTTTGATTTGCTACAATAAGAGTCAATTTGGGTCACCCCCTGACCCTGCTGTGGCAGAATGGGAGAAACAAAGATGAACTAGAGAAAGCCTTCTCATTTGCGCATTTAATACTTTATTTTTTCTCAAAGGGTAATGGTAAGGATACTAAAATTTTAAATTAAATTTTAAAATTAAATGATATGTCACTAATAAGAAATAAGCACGTTAATGAACTCTTTTTTTTCAATGTATCAAAACCGTAAATTCAAACATATATATGTGAATTTTTTTACTAGCGTTGTAAACATTTTTTTTTCTAGTGTATTAGAACATAAGTCGATACACCACGTGTTATAGTATTAGTGCGGGAATATTGAAAAATATGCCCTAAGAGACACATTAAACCACATCGTCCACTTATATTATAATACGTGATATACCACCTTATGTTCCTAATGCACATAAAATTGTAAAATTTTACCAAATAGTTGTTAGTTTAGTGATAATATTGTAAATTATTGGATATCTCCCCTCCTTGTATCTAAACTACCTATTAACAAAACTCTTTTTGTCAACCAAAAGAGGGTGAAAAGACTATTTAGTCTTTTATCACAACAAAAAATTATGGACAATAATGTAATTTCACAAAACTAAATTTTACTGTTTTTTATTGAATGCAGATATACCCACCCAATGGTCCTATCTTCTCACACACCTTATATTTCCACCCACCATAAAAAGTAAAAAGAAATCCATAGCATTTTCCTGCCCACCATTATTCCCAAGGCACCATTCCCCTCAACACCCTGCCCATTGACCTCTCATTCCGATCAGTACTGGCCGCCTAAAGTCCAGGTCATATCATATCAGTGCTTGATTTCCTTCTCCTGTAACATGTTCTCCATTCTATTTTCAATTCTTTGAATAATATTTCCAAATATGATGGAAGCGTTGGCTTTCATTGCTGCATTCATCGGTATAAATAATTAGTTTGAGTTACAAAAGTCCTACTAGGATACTGAGTTCCCATCTATATCGAATACACAAGATTACAATGATCACATCCTTTGACAGATTACAATATACTTCTAATCAACATGGGACTATTGTTTAACAATTTTGAACAAAATAGAAAGGAAAATGCCAATCTCACTTGATACAACCATACACACTTTTGACCTCCATTGCAATTTGCTCGCTCTGCCGGTGCCTCGCTAATGGGTTTGGCAGTGGCAACGGCAGTGGCATCTCAATACGCAATAATTGCCTTCCCTCCAAATGCCTCATCCCCTTCCTCTCTCTCCTTGCCATTCACCGACAAGAGGTAACAGAAACATGACCCTCACTTGCGTCATCTGTCCACGAGATCTAATCCATCACATAACCTTGATCACAATAACATGCTTAATCGTGTTGTCCATTCAGGAGGTTGGAGTTTTGAAAAAGACTGAAAGAGCTTGGAGGAGACGATAAAACAACGATCCGAGGGGTGTGCTAAATCGCTAGGGACGAGGGAACGACACTTCCTTTTTTACTGTCCTTATATGTCATTTTATGAGAGGATAAATTAGTCATTCAAAATTTAATAAAAAGTGGGGTGAGTATAGTAACACTTTTTTTTATTTAAGCCTCACATACAAATGACTTTAACATATATCTAATATTAAAAAATAATAAACAAAAACCTCTCTCTCCACTCCCACTCCCACTCCCACTCCAACGCTGTCTCTCCCTCTCTCATTTCTATTTTAAAAACAAAAATAAAAAATATTCACACAAAAAGTGTGTAGTCATATGCTAGTATGAAAAAAGAAGAAGTCAAATTGTCAATGAAAAAAAAAATTGAAAATAAATGGAGAATGGGAATTTAATTTTACTAATCTTTTTAAAAAGAAACCAAACAAGAAAGAAAAGGAAGTAACGGACCAAGCTCAGGAGTAAGTTGCAAGAACATAAGTTCCTTAAAGCCCACTAAAGCACTAAATTTAAAGCCCAAAGCTCAATAGCGCACTACATTCAAAGCCCATATCTTGCTACCCGAAAACCTACTACAAATCGCACACATCAGAATTTTAGGGTTTTCTCCACACAGCTGACGATAAGAGTTCCAGAGACCCCAGACCTTCGCCGCCGTCTCTTCCTCTCTTCGTCGTTAGCTCATCCGAACCCATGGTATTTTCTCAGACCAATTTTATCTTATCCTCTGTTTGGTTCCCCAGAAACTGAAATGATAAGAAAAGAAAATTTTTTCTGCTTATATCTCTGATCTGTTTCTTTGGCTTTTTATTTTTCTATCGTAGATAATTTCAGAGAAGAACCGTCGCGAGATCTCCAAGTACCTCTTTCAAGGTACCCAATAAAGATTAGATTTTTTGTTAATTTTTCTAATTAGAGTTGCTAATTTTTTCGATTTTTTTTTTTTTAATTTTGTTGAATTTAATTTGATCAGAGGGAGTTTGCTGTGCGAAGATTAGGTTTTAATTAATTTTTTTTTTCAATTTTTTTGTTGAATTTAATTTGAGCAGAGGGAGTTTGCTATGCAAAGAAGGACTATAACTTGGCGAAGCATCCCGATATCGATGTGCCGAACCTGCAGGTGATTAAGCTGATGCAGAGCTTTAAGTCGAAGGAGTATGTGAGAGAAACTTTTGCTTGGATGCATTACTACTGGTACCTTACCAATGACGGTATCGAGTTTTTGAGGAACTACCTCAATCTTCCTTCTGAGATTGTCCCTGCAACTTTGAAGAAGCAGGCCAAGCCGGCTGGCCGCCCAATGGGCCCGTCTGGTGATCGCCCACGGTAATCCATTCGTTTCCTATTCATTGTTGGTGATTGTGTCTGTTGATTTGTATATTGTTCGCATTTTAATTCTTAATGGTTATTTTAATTTATTGGGTTGTGTTCTTTGGTTGCTGATAAGTTGTTATATACAATTATTTTGTGTAGGAAGTTTGTTTGATTGATTGAATTTGATACCCTACGACTAAATCGTTTAGTTTGGAATTCTGCAAAAAGCTGCAGAAGGGTTGCAATAGTTAATTAGTTCACAGAGAGTACTGCAATTGATTGTTACTTAATTTGGGCATAATGGATTCTTGAAATGCTTATCAACTAGGTTGATCTTTGTTTTGGGTTTTAACTAACATGCGAGTTAGTAGATATAATTTTGGTCATGTAAGTAGAAGTTGCTTTGTTTGATTAGCAATAGTTATTTTTATTCTGTTGATATATGTCGACATGATTTTGAACTCTTTGTGTAGTTACTTGTTTAACTCCTATGATTTTTTGGAATAAAATTTGGGTTTGTTGATTATCTGTTCCAGTGGCCCATCTCGCTTTGATGGAGAGCGTAGATTCGGTGGTGACAGGGATGGGTACCGTGGAGGACCCCGTGCGCCTGGGGGTGACTTTGGCGATAAGGGTGGAGCTCCTGCTGATTACAAGCCTGCTTTCGGGGTAACTTTTTTGTTGCCAAATAATTTGTCTCATGTTTTACTGTTTACAAGGCTGTAGAGTAATTGCCTTTCAATGGCCATGGAGTTTGCTATTCTTGAAAGTTTTGAATTGTTTACTATCTACATTTTTTACTGATACCTCAATAAATTTACATTTAAACTGCCCATTTGTGTTGCATGATCAGAAGATTTACTCACTTTAGGAATACGATCCATTTGCTTGCTTGAAATTTGACTCATCAAATTGGCTGCAATAGTTCTCGTTGTGAACTTTGAATTATTTCTTCAGTTATTGTTTAGTCATGGTGTAGAAATAGTCCCGTTTATCTTCCTTCGTATTATTTGCCATGGCTTGGTCGATATTGCAGAGCATCGTATGAAAACCTTTAAAACTTATCTTTGCTTATTGCTTCTGAATTGCAGGGTCCTGGTGGAAGGCCTGGCTTCGGTCGTGGAGCTGGTGGTTTCGGTGCAGGCCCGGCTAGCGGCTCTAACCTTTCTTAAGGGAGCTGTTGCTTGATCAGTGCTCGGTTTCCTGAGGCTGGATTTTGAGAACAAGATGACATTCTATATTAGGAGATCGTAGCAGTTTTGTTAAATCGTTTACATTTGAAATAGTTGCGGGCTTGTATTAGATGTTTACTTTATTCTTCTCGGTCTTTGAATCGCACTCTGCAAAATTGTTTCTTTTGCTCACCTATCTATATAAATCTTGGATCAATTTCTGTATGAATGATTTATAATTATTTGCTTCAAACATGAGTTATAGATCAGAGTTTCCGAAGGTCTGTGAAGTCCTTGGTTTAGACACCAGTAGAGTTTCGACCCCAAATGGTCGGAGCAGAATATACTTTGATTAGTTGGTTTAGCGAGGGCATCCTGTATCGATTGGTTCATTTTTACTTGGAGAATATGGATTCGTGCTTTTAAAATTATTGAAAGCATTTTAGGTTAAAGTGTTTTTAGGTTTCAAAAGTACTTGAAGTTTTCCTGCAAAAACCACCACTTATGTGCTTCTTTCAATAAGCAGCACTTATGTGTTTCTTTTTAAGAAACACTTAAGATTCACTTACATTCTTAATAAGGATTACTTTCAAAAGAAACTCTAATAAAAAATGTTTTTAATCATTTTTAAATGCACTTAATGAGCCCTATATTTTGTTAGCAATGATTCTTTAACTTTACTCAGTAGAAGCAATGGTCCATCAACATTAAATCCATTACCATTGATCTCTCAACTCATCAAAACGGGCAGTTATGATCCCTCAACTAAAAATTCATTATCATTGATCCCTCAACTTTAACCCAATTGAAGCAATGATCCCTCAACTTTAACTCAATTGTAGCAATGGTCCTTCTAATATAACACATTTTGATGAAAAGAACCATAGCTACACGTTTTTATGAGTTGAGGAACCTCAATTGTAGCAATGGTCCTTCCAACATAATTTATTTTGACAAAATTATGACGAAGTTGACAAAAAAGATCATAGCTACACATTTTGATGAGCTTAAGGACCAATGGTCATATAAAAAGAAAGATCATTAACATTTAAACAGAAGGTTACCAACATTAGACAGATCATAAAAAGATCTTAAGACGTGCTCTACAAGAAACATGAACAAAAACACACTAGTAACATTCGATATCTACACGTACGTAGGCTTCAGATTATTAATGAAAGCTCAGTCGACTTCCTCCATCTGACTCTCCTCAATCTTATTCTCCTCCGCCGAGCTCGGTGTCATCCTCGTCGATGCTCAGACCCAATTTCAGCATCCTGTGAATTCTCCCGGCAAAGCTGTTGGGATCATCAAGGCTGAAACCAGAAGTCAGAAGAGCAGTGTCATAGAGCAGCAGCACAAGGTCCTTCACTGACTTGTCGTTCTTATCAGCGTCAGCCCTCTTCCTTGGCTCCTCCACTATGCCGTGGTCAGGGTTAATCTCCATAATCTTCTTGCTGGCCATGTAACCGCTCGTGGCGTTGTCCCTCATCCACTCTCTCCCCAAGAATGTCCTTGATCGTCTTGCACAGGTTCTCGAACGACTGTTTCTTTTCCTCCTTTTTCTGCTTCTCCTCCTCTGATTAGTCCTCGAGCTTAAGCCCTTCCTTGGTTGTGGACACGAGCTTCTTCCCATCATACTCTTTCAACTGCCCAACAACATATTCGTCAATGGCATCAACCATAAAGATCACTTCGTACCCCTTCCGCTTGAGCCTTTCCAAGAAGGGTGAGTTCTCCACTGCCTTCCTACTCTCACCGGTGATGTAGTAAATGCGCTTTTGGCCCTCCTTCATCCTTGTAACATAATCCTTCAAGCTTGTCATCTCATCACCGCTCTTCGTGGAGTGGTACCTGAGAAAATCAGCCAACTTACGCCTGTTTTGGCTGTCATAGATTCCCAACTTGATATTCTTAGAGAAAGCCTCGTAAAACTTCATATAATCCTCTTTATTCTCAGCAATTTCATTGAACAGCTCAATGCACTTCTTGACCAGATTCTTCCTAATAACCTTGGGAATCTTGTTCTGCTGCAGCATTTCTCGAGAAATGTTAAGTGGCAGATCGTCAGAATCCACAACACCCTTCACAAATCCGAGGTACTCGGGCATGAGCTCCTCACAGTTGCCCATGATAAACACCCTCCTCACATAGAGCTTGATGTTGCTCATCTTCTTCCTCATGTCGAAAAGATCAAATGGAGCTCGTTTTGGAACAAATAGAATGGCGGTGAATTCGAGCTGCCCTTCAACAGAAAAGTGCTTCCAAGCAAGAGGGTCCTCCCATGTTAGAATCTGAACTATTTGATGGTGTATTTGCAGCAATTTAGCACACAGAGGAAGAAGATTTAGACAGAGAGAGTGAAGAGACAGAGAGAGAGTGCTCAGAATTTCAGAGAGAGCTAGAATGCTCTTCTGTGTGTGCTCATTTCATCACACCAGCATTTACATAACCGTTAGAGAGGGAGAGAATCTAGGAGAGCCTATGAGCTCATCCAACCATTCATTACAAGACCCTATGAGATCTTGACACTTGCTCACATTTGAGCCTACTACAAATTGATCTAATCTCAGCCCTTGATCACTAACAACTCTAATTACTCAAACTAACAGCTTGCTACAAATAATGAAATGACAGTTTAGACCTTAATCAACCAACGCTCCCTTCTAAGGTCTTGACTGAAATTACTCTGAGCTTGTCCCTCAAAGCACATAATCTGTCTTTAGCTAACGCCTTGGTGAAGATGTCTGCCAATTGCTCCTCACTCCTGCAGAATTGTAAATCAATTATTCCTTCTTGGATTGCATCCCTGATGAAATGGAATTTCCTCTTGATATGTTTAGACCTCAGATGAAATACAGGGTTCTTTGACATTGCAATTGCAGATGTGTTGTCACACATCAAGAGGGTTGGTTCAATAAGTTCTTCACCAAAATCATGGAGCACAAATCTCAGCCATATAGCTTGAGTAGTAGCTTCAGAGGCACTCATATACTTAGCTTCTGCAGTAGAGAGTGCAACACTTTGTTGCTTTACAGAGGCCCAAGAGAAAGCACCACTGCCAAAGCTAAAAGCATAGCCTGATGTGGATTTCATGTCATCTTTATCCCCACTCCAGTCACTGTCACAGAAACCTATAAGCAAGGCTGCATTTCCTTTCCTATACTTGATTCCATAATCCACAGTTCCTTGCACATATCTCAGAATCCTCTTAGCAGTGCCAAGATGCTTGGTGAAGGGACAATGCATGTATCTGGCAAGTACACAGGCTGAGTACATGATATCAGGCCTTGTTGCAGTAAAATACAGAAGGCTGCCAACAATTCTTCTATACAATTACTCATCTGCAACCTCACTCCCATCATCTTTCCTTAGCTTATCAGTGGGAGGTAGAGGAATTGAGACAGATTTGCAATTCTTTAATCCAAACTTGTCAATCAAACTCAATGCATATTTCTTTTAATGAATGAATATGCTCCCTTCTTGTTGAATAACTCCAATTCCCAGGAAATGATGCAACAAAGTCAGTCATCTCATACTTACTCATTATGTCACATTTGAAATCTTCAATCATCTGTGAACAACCTCCAGTGTAGACAATGTCATCCATGTATATTGAAACAATTAAAGTTCCCTGTCCTTCCTTATGCTTCACATATAGAGTAACTTCACTTGGACTTTTTGTAAACCCACACTGTACCAAGTAGGTGTCAATGTTGCTATACCAAGCTCGGGGAGCTTGCTTCAGTCCATACAAGGCTTTCTTTAGCTTGTATACCTTGTGTTCTTCTCCCTTGACAAGATACCCATCTGGTTGATCTATATACACTTTTTCTTCAAGGATCCCATTCAGAAAAGCAGACTTTACATCTAACTGGAATAGTTTCTGTTAATGTAGAGAGAGATTGAGAAATGACTAAGGTTTCAAGAACTAGAGAGAGAGAGAGAGCAAAGTCTCTAACTAACTAACTAACTAAGGTTTACAATATTATATTCTAACATCCCCCCTTAAACTCAAGATTGGGGCACCCAATTATGAGGTTGAAGCAGTCAGATTGGCAAATAATATTAGTGCAGTATTCCTTACAATTGGAGAGTGAGATTGCTGCTACAAAAAAGTCTATGCATTAAGAAAACCCTCATGGCATCTTGAGCTTGTATATTATTGCTATAGCATGTGTACCATAGTAACCAAATCAACATAGACCTGGTGCCGCCACCTTTATCACAAATGCCCATATGATATCCTACTTGAATATCAAATATACCTCCAACATTGCATACGCGAAATACATAAGATCTTCTGAACTCATATGCAGTAATTTGAATAGATTTCGCCCATATGGCCAAAACAACAAGTTGAACAAAAAACGAGTCTAAAAATAGTCCTGCATTGTACTTTCCTTGTAACAGGTTTGCAAGAACCTGAGCAAACTAATGTAACAGATGAAGCGTAGTCGAAAAATGCAGTATAGATAGTCCTTGCACTTCTAGTAAATGGGTTGATTCATAAGATGTTGGTAATTTAGCTGATCCGCTAGTTTGTGAACTTTCTGCACCAACAGAACTTGCTGGCTGCTCCTCGATTTTCATTATAATTGTTTTATCACGATCGTTTTGCTTTGAAGCATAGATAGAAGCTCCTGTTGTGGAATTAAGTGGCAGGGAAGATTGAAGGTAATGAGAGAAAGAATTGACCATAACAGAGTCCATCTTAATTGACTCCATTGAATCAGAAACTAGAAGCTGATCCTGTAAGTTTGAATTTTGTGTAATAGATGAATTGGTAGTTTGAGCGGAACAATGGGCAACAAGATGATCCTTATGTGAACAAATTTGACATGTAGTAATTTCAGGTGGCAGAGAACTAGGATATGGAGATTGAGGTAAGCCAAGTCCAGGTGAAAATTGAGGAAAAAACTTGTATGTATTAAACCTTGAACCATTATGGTAATGGAATCAACCTTTACCACATCGCACAACATTAGAAAAGTGAGATGGCATAGAAGATGGCATTGCATATGATTGATTTTGTCCAGTGAAACTGGTAAGCATAGCAGTCATTGGAGGTGTAGATAAATATGTCATATTTCTGTACAAGCAAGTGACAGCACTATGGTTCCTTCTATTATAGATTTGACATGGCTCAGGTGAATCAGTGATTCTTTGGCCTTGATTATACTGAAACTTGTCTGTGCCTTTTGATTTTGAGTAAAAGGATTGAGTGTGTCCATTTCCTTCATTGCATCCAGTACTGGCACAGAAACTAGAATAACCATTGCCTTGAAAACCCAAATTTTGTGTAGAGCCATTTGATGTAGATGATCTATGACCATAATTTGCAGTTACTGAGTCTTTGGAACCATGTCTTTGATCATGTGCCACCATAGCAGACATAAGGGTTGTCATAGAAGCACAATCCACAATGGCTTCCTTAGCGAGCAATTGTGCACGAAAGTCCTTGAGTGAAATGACACTCTCACGCCCCCGAATTACACACTTGAATGTGTTGTATTTTGCAGGTCGTCCATTCAATGCAATGATCACAAAGTCTTCATCATCAAATGTGACACCAAGAACAGAAAGTCCATCCCGTGCTTCTTTAAGCCTTTGAAGATATTGGGAAACTGAATCTGATCCTTTCTTCATGTTGTAAAGATCACTCTGTAACTTGATTATACTACTTTTTGTACTTGGTAAGAAAAATTGGTTTTGAAGACGAACCCACATCTCTCGAGAACTCTTGCTACCAATTACACATGAAATAGCAGATGAAGAGAGTTGCAGTAAGTAGCAACATCAAAGAATAATCATGCGATTTCCATGCTTTAAACTCATCTGATTCATGGCTAGTAGATGGCCCATTTGTGAGTACAGAATGGGCAGAGGTTGCTGCAGACTGAGGAGGACACAAATTTAATCCGTCAACAAATCCCATAATGCCATGGCCCTCAAGCATTAACTGCAACAGAAAGTGCCATTGAAGGTAGTTGGTCTCATCCAACTTGACAGAAACGAATGTAGAGACCGAAGAAATCAAGCCAATAATTGGCGATTGCAAAATTAGTAATTGATTTGCAGCGACCATGTTGAGAAATTTCAGAAAATTTAACTAAGGCAAAAGATCAAACACCTGGTGTGCCAAACTTTGTTGAATGTAGAGTGCAAAAATGGGCAATCGGAGATGCCCAAAAAAATAGAGAAGACACAACCAATACCTGTTGGTCAGTCAGAAACTTAAATAAGATCCCTAAAAATTATGGGCATCGAGAAGAAAGAGATTTTCCGAAGGAGGAGCGCGGGAACAGTAGCAACACCAGTCGAAACTTGGACATAGGGAGGTATAAGAAGAAACTTACAAGCCTCAAATAAATGCCAATTTGAGGAAATCACAGAGGAAAAATCCCAGAGAGATCATAGATAACGGAAGCAAAGAACAAATGATCGAAGAAATTTTTGCGATTAAGCTTCTTTGGCTCTTGATACCATGTTAATGTAGAGAGAGATTGAGAAATGACTAAGGTTTTAAGAACTAGAGAGAGAGAGAGAAAGAGAAGAGTTTTTAGATAGATGAATTGCAGAATCTGTTGTATTGTTTTCTTACTCAAGAAGTTATTACAATGATGTATATATAGAGAGAGAGAGAGAGAGAGAGAGAGAGAGAGAGAGAGCAAAGTCTCTAACTAACTAACTAACTAAGGTTTACAACATTATATTCTAACAGTTTCCACCCTTTCTGTGCTGCTAAAGCAATGAGAGTCCTTATAATGTCCAATCTAGCCACAAGTGCACAAGTCTCATTGAAATCGATTCCAGACTTTTGAGTGTACCCTTGGGCAACTAATCTTGCCTTGTGTTTCTGTATAGTGCCATCCAGATTTAGTTTGGTCTTAAAAATCCACATTACTCCAACAATGGGTTTATCACTTGGTCTATCAACCAATTCCCAAGTATATTTCTTCTCAATCATGGAGATCTCATCCTCTATTGCAGTATTCAAATCAGAAGTTCTTTCAATCATAACACAGATTGGATCATATTTACTAGATAAACTAATCAAAACCTTTTGAACTTCTCTTTGATGAGTGAGGTTCTCACCATAAGATTTCATTTGATTAATTAGTTCAAATAGTCTAGTAAGATAGGCAGATAGAGATTCATTTTCTTTGATCCTCATATACTCAAATTCACTACGTAAGCTTTGAAGTTTGACAGACCTTGCTTGTTCATCGCCACGAAATTCCTCTTGGAGTAGATCCCAAGCACCTTTGGATGTCTTTTGATTCATAATCCAAGGGAAGATCTCCTTAGAAACTGCACTATGAATAATTCCCAGTGCTTTATCGTCTTTCATGAATTGATCCTCCATGTGAGCGATAAACGCATCGTCGTCTCCTCATCATTGTCCGATGAGGATGACTCTTCCTCGCCTTTCTTCTTCTTTGTTTTCCCTTTTTCCTTTTTCTTCTTCGACTCTGGAGCAACAATCGCTTTGTCTACCAGTTTCTAAATCCCATACGAATTGAAAATGGTGACCATTCTCACTTTCCAGAATTCGAACTCCGTTCTATCAAAGATGGGAGCTCGCAAATCGCTACTTCCAGACCCATCTATTTTAGCTTGAATCAGAATCAAATTGAGAGTTTTCTCGCTAGATTCTCTCGCATAATTTCACAGAAATCGACGCCCAGTCCGAAATCGAAACTAGGCTCTAGATACCATGTTAGAATCTGAACTATTTGATGGTGTATTTGCAGCAATTTAGCACAGAGAGGAAGAAGATTTAGAGAGTGAGTGTGAAGAGATAAAGAGAGAGTGCTCAGAATTTCAGAAAGAGCTAGAATGGTCTTCTGCTTGTGCTCATTTCATCACACCAGCATTTACATAACCGTTAAAGATGGAGAGAATCTAGGAGAGCCTATGAGCTCATCCAACCATTCATTACAAGACCCTATGAGATCTTGACACTTGCTCATATTTGAGCCTACTACAAATTGATCTAATCTTAGCCCTTGATCACTAACAACTCTAATTACTTAAACTAACAGCTTGCTACAAATAATGAAATGACAGTTTAGACCTTAATCAACCAACATCCCAATCATTAGTGAGACTCTTGTAGAAGGAACAATATTCCTTATTCGAAACCTCATCGGGCTTCCTCAACCAAATCGGCTTCTGCTTATTGATCGGCTCCCACTCATGCCTTACCTCCTTAACCCTCTTCTTGGGCTTCCTTTCTTTGTCCTTGTCCTCGTCCACCTCCTCAACTTTGCCGTCCTCTTCCTTCTTCTCCGCTTCCTCTCCGTTCTCACCCTCATCATCACTAATCTCTTTCTCGACAGTTTTTTTCAGTCTACAAGTAAATATGATAGCTTATGAACTCGGAATGCTTCGTCACAAGCTCCTTTAGCTTCATCTCTTCCAAGAAATCCAACTGGTCTTCCTTGAGGAAGAAAGTGACTTTGGTCCCTTTATCAAGGGGTTCCCCTTCGACATCCTTTCTGATAGATAGTGAAAAAGCCTCCGGCATGAGACTCCCAGACATACTGGTCATCGTCGTTGTGCTTTGTTGTGACAAAGACCCTCTTAGCCACTAAGTAAGCAGAGTAGAATCCCACACCAAATTGCCCAATCATGCTTACATTTGCCCCTGCCTGCAATGCTCCATAAACTCCTTTGTCCTAGACATTGCGATTGTCCCTAAATTGTTCACCAAATCTATCACAAATTAAGCCCAATGACCAAAAAAAAAAAAAAAAAAAACCCATCAATCATTTCAAAATAAATTATTGGGGCTCTTAGAAATTAGTCCTTATCAAAGATAATGTTTAGAATATAACCTAAGAGGTTTTTAGTATCTAAAAAAGATCTTTTATTTCAATGCATCATGACATGTCACCTATACAAATACCAAAGTTTTTACCACTATTTACATGCCTGGCATCTTAAATGTTAGAACTGTAACAAACGCTTTAATGCCGTGATTTCAACTTGCCAACGAGCCGCTTTATTGCCACTTTAATGCCATACCGAATGGGATGAGGTTCATACAAATACCAAAGGTTGTTAGTCCAAGCAGCTTTAATGCCGTGATTTCAACTTGCCGGGGAGCTTCAAAATGGATGCCTCCGCTCTCTTTCTGAATCTCTGATTGCACCTGTAATCAATGAAAATTTTCAAATTTTCAAACAGGCTGTCTACTCTCACAAAACAGAATTTCAGTTGTTGTAACCGTCTGGACCCTTGCTCCACGAAAATCTGTTTGAAGCTACGATTCTTCGGCTTCCTCGGTTTGCTGCCTTCATCAAAACCCACTAATTACTTGTAAGCTACTATTTGTACTTTTCTTTTGTCGTAATTATAAGCTATATGGTGTGGAAAATGTGTTTAGCTCTCATAATCAGCACACCGGTTGATACTTGTATAGCTTGTTGGTGTAGTTTGCATGTATTGGTCCGATAAGTTTCATTGTTTTAGCAAGAATTGATTTTTACGATGCACACCATGTGTTTGTTGAAAAGCCTGTGTGGAGATTTTGTATATGTTTAGGGTCAGTTAGGTCCTCTCCATTCAGTACGGTCAGTTAGGTTCTCTCCATTTGGTACGGTTAGTTAGGTCCTCTTTATTCGGTACGGTTAGTTAGGTACACTATATCGTTTCATTACAGTCGTTCTCTCTACATACAAATTAGTTCCTTTCATTTATCTTTGTAATATGATGTGAAGCAGGGGGATGAAGGCTCATTGAAAAATAGTGTATTGTGCATCTTAGTTGGGAAGGGAATGAGGATATGGCCTAAAGTCTTTGCTGGCTGTGCAATGCCATCCTATATTTTTTGTAATGTTTTGTACTGTCTTTTAGGTTTGGAATGGTCAGTTAGGTATGTTGCTTATGTTTAGGTCTCCTCCATTCAGTACGGTTAATTAGGTCCTCTCCATTTAGTACGGTCAGTTAGGTCCTCTCCATTCGGTACGGTCAATTAGGTCCATCCATTCAGTGCGTTCAGTTAGGTACGGTGCGTACGTTTAGGTCTCCTCTATTCGATATGGTTAATTAGATCATCTCCATTTGGTACGGTCAGTTACGTCCTCTACATTTGGTACGGTTAATTAGGTCTCTTCCATTTGGTGCGTTCAGTTAGGTACATTTACGTCCAATTGATTCGGTATGGTCAATTAGGTTGTGAATTCAATTACTTACGTTATGATGTTTAGGTCTGTTTGATTTGGTAAGCCATGCAGGTACATAGTATCCCTTTTCCTTGAGCCTCGTTTGTCCACAACAGGGTGAATCATCGTACGTGTTCTAAATTCTATTCCCATTCAAATTGTTTTACAGTGTACATGTATTAGTGTTTGATATTCATGTGATGACTCTCAGGGTTGACTGTGCTATGGCTATTATGTACTACATGCAACATTTAGCAGAAGGAAGGCCACTAAAAAGCATTTTTGAGGAGGGTGAACTTACAATGATGAGGGCAAAGATCATAAGCATGATGCTAAATGCACCGAGAGGGTGATGAATGAAGTAGTTGGAGCCTTTTTAACAAAAAAGAATAAGTAGCTAGAGTTCTAGTTGCATATCATCAATGGCAATAACATGTTAGTGTTGAACATCTTTGTTGGAACAAGAATTATCGTAGTTTTTTTTTCTTTTTTTCTTTTTTTTTTAAAATTATGAATTAACATTCATGAGTGTATTGATTATTGATTTCACATCTGGTATGAATTAAATTTCCGAGTTCATGATTTGATCAATTAGTTTGAGTTAATTTTGGTTTCTACATGGTGCTTAATGTTTTGATCACTTAGTAATAAAAAACATAGATTTGCCATTTGCTGTTTCGTACAGGAAATTCATAACCATTGTAATAAAAACATATCGTCCTCATTATTGACATTCCAAAATTAATCAACCTTGACCATTGAAATTCACATAACTTAATCATTCATGAGCCATACGCATTGAACCTATCTGACCGTACCTAAACTTTCAAGGGCAACACGGATTGGTCTTGTCATGGACGACACCAAATTAACCATTGTTACAACAATGGGTTGCCAAGAAATTACAAAAAGTAAAACTAATATTTTCGTGTGTATGATTTGGTATCAACACTTGTGTAGGTGCAGTTGAATACGTTAGGAAAAACTAAAACTAGACACCATTTAATTTAAAAGTAAATCTTTATTCTAAACTCTATATTAATAACCAACTGGAAACATAGTTCTGGGAGTAACAAAAACTAAAATCGCTGAAACAAACATAGTTCTATTGCCAAGATAAATTGAAAAGATAAGCTCTCAAATTTGGGCTTGACCTGTGTGGGAATTATGCCGCCCGATTCGACGACACCTCCCACATGTTATCGGCCTTGATTGTTCGCCAATTAATTTCATCCTCTTAAGCTTTGGCCTCCCATGTTGTTTTTTGGTCAATGGTGGTTCCACAACACTTTCTTCATGTCCATCAATATCAGGCCTATCAATGCTCGGAATTGGATATATTGGAAATGAGTACGAAGATTTGTAGTATTCAGCGGTGAAGAAATCTTCAACATAGTCATAAGGATTTCCGTCATCCTTGATAATCGCAGCAACTGCGTGCTCACACGGAAACCCTTTGATTTGTCATTGATAACATGAACATAAACACTTTTGCAAATCCACCATTAGTGAAATGTCACTGTGTACCTCAAAAACAGATAGACTTGACCTACTAATTTCCCAATGCCTGCCAACTTCCAAAACTTGATTAAGGCGCTCCTCCATCTCAGGGCATAGAAATGTATTCCAATTGTGTGCGCTCGGAACCGTTCAGAGTTCATTTCCATCATCTTCACTCTAATACCATCAACCAATTGATAAATTGGCAATGATCTTTCTCCACATATCCAAGAATTAAAAGATTCAACAACATTGGACCACATTTCTCCATACCTATATAAGGGAATGGTGATTAATGTATGAACCGCATTCCATAACCAAAGATGAAAGAGAAAATAAAAACTGAAAAATGCACATACCTGGCAACTTCAAAAAACGAATTGGACCAATTTTCTTTTGGAAGACTATCCAAGAAAGTTCTCATTATGGAACCCTTAGGTGCATATCAAAGGCTTATGGGGTACAGTTTGTTCACACAAGATATGAATGCATCATCAGTCACAATGCCTTCTCTACTAAAACTATAGAACTTGGTGCACCAGGGACATACAGAGAAGGGATTGTGCACAGTTTAGTAAAACTGATGTTATGATATACTAGAGAATTTGGGACAAATTGCCATCAAAACTCTCACTAATGCACATAGTAGTAAAACCTAAGAGACCAAGTTCGCATGTGCGGGATCATTTAAAAAAGAATTCACTTGAGCATTTCATCAAACACAAAATATGCACTGTGTATTAATCATGTGAACCCCAACACAAATTTGATCAAAGTTAATCCATGCTTCAACTATTTGAAAAAAGATAAATTGAAACATTTGAGAGAAATAAAGAACAACATTTTACGGTTTACATAACTTACCCCAGAATGGATGGACTGGTCGGAATTGGTCCTGAAAACCTGAATGAAAAATAGTCTAGTATGCACAATCACCAGTGAATAACCCAACAACTGCTTCACTTTGATTTTGGACCCAAGAGTTTATATAAGAAAATTCTGAAAATCAGGATGATTACTATGAATTGATAATGAGACAATCCAACCAATAAAGGGAAATTGATTTTTGGGATCAATATATAGAAAGGAAGCGTGAACATTGTCATCAGCAGAGAAACAAGGGAAAAACTTCATTGACACCGGAGATGAAGAGATGAATCGTAACCGATGCCGAGAGACGGGAGGAATTCATAATTCCAAAACATTTTAAACATTTATTTGTACCTAAGGGCAATATAGGTAAACTAAAAATATAATAAATTTGTAGAAAAATAACTAATATGACATGGACTATATAATCTGACGTGGACATGAGTCAAAGGACTATTTTTAATTTTTAATCTTCAATACGGTATTATTGAAAAGTTAATCTTATTTAGGGATTAAAATGAAGTTTTTTATAAATTATTTAGTTTTCTATAAATTATTTAGTCTCCCAAATTTTATTGCTTAAAGTAACATGAATACAGACACGCCATTATATTCAAGGGGAGCTAGAAAAGTTTATAGTAATGGACTAATTTTCTTTTTCTGTTCGAGGTAGGCTAATTTAAGGGGAAAAAAAACTCTGCTAGTTTCAAATTAGACAACTTTGGCTAATAAATTAAATATATACCCAAGCTCATAACCTTTGGCTAGAATCGAACTTAAGATATCTCACTTACAAGTGACGAAAAATACCACTAGACCGTAGTACTAAGTGGCAGCATGCACACATCAAGTACATATTTTGGATGTGTAGTATAACTACAACACGTCATTTGGTAAATCACTTTGGCGACTCTAGGGCTAATGTTTGATTGATTAGAATATGTGTAATATATATTTGTACCTGATTTGGTCATGCCAACACCAGTGTCGATAATGGAGAGGGTTCTGTTGGCCTTGTCAGGGACAATCCGAATGACGAGCTCCGGCTGAGTATCGAGCTTGCTCTTGTCAGTCAAGCTCTCGAACCGGATCTTGTCCAGAGCATCCGAGGCGTTGCTGATGAGCTCGCGGAGGAAGATCTCCTTGTTGCTGTAAAACGTGTTGATGATAGACTCAGCAGCTGGTTGATCTCTGCTTGGAAAGCAAAGGTCTCAGTATCTTCCATTGCAACTTCTTCAGCCTTGAAATATTACAAGCGCACACAAGAGTTAATGTCAAACTTGCAGTTCTTTTCTCTCTTCTGCTTTGGAAACTTAGGGTTATAAATATTTGTAGGTTTAGGGTTTGGAGGAGGTTCTGGTGCCTTGTTTGCCGACCCGAAAAGTTCCACAAGGGGTTTGAAAGTAGTGAGTCGGTTGTGCATGAATAAAAGTGGATCAATTTTGGTGACACATGTTGGGGGCTTATTTTGCTACACCCGTGTTATGCTGCTGTATGTACGTGGCATTCTGAAGCTTAATGCATGAATTATATACGACACAGTGTACATTAGCACTTACAACTAGGTTAAATTACACTTTACCCTCTTAAGTTTCGTTGATATTACAATCTTGGTTAAGTACACTTTATCCTCTTAAGTTTGAGTGACATTACAATCTTATACCTAATCTTTTACACATTGTCATATGCAAACTTACGAATTCATTGCATCTAGTACATCTGTTACATACTTTGTCAAAGAGTATTGTTATCCATACAACCATTTTTGCTTCTTACACACCACTTTCATTGAAGTTGTCTGTTGCAGGTGTTCAGGGACTGAAAAATACACTTCAAACTGATTATATTCTTAAGGTATTCTAATTATCTACGAAGTGTGTTTCAATTGTTGTAAGTTGCTGACTTGGTTCTAATACACACACGCTTCTTTTAAAAGTTTACATCTTTTTAAATTCTTTAAACATGTCTGGACTTTATATATGATACTCATTACGTTTTTCTGTCTATCCAGAAAAAATCCATCGACTATGAATGATTTTGGCTTACTGTAATAGTTGTGAAGAAGCATTTCGATTTTGGTTTTTTTTTTTGCTTCTGTTTTCTTTGTCATGTATTCTGCATGTTCAATTCAATCAATCTCATTAATATGTGATATTGTATTTTGATTAATGTGTAAATCTATTTTATCTTAGGCTCACAAGCAGACCAATTATACTGCCTCTGTCTGTTTCTCTCTGTGCGTCGGTCTGTTATGTCTTTTCTCTTATCAATAATTTTTTGTTTTCTAATTGAAATTGTTAAATGTTACTAAGGTGCACTACAAGAAACGTAAGTAGTAGGGGCAACAAAATTTGCATCTTAAAGTCTTTATTAGAGGCAAATATCTTGAAAAACCGCCCCTAATAGAAAGGAGCGGCGAAAAATGTATTCGCCTCTGAAAGGAGTATTTATCAAATATAGCCAAAAAGTAACTCTTAATTTCAAAAATGTCACTTTATATAAAAACTTTCAAATATATCAAAAATTTCACTTAAATAGACACAAATACCCTCAAATTTAACATATAAATAAATTAAATTCTTTTTAGCTACTGTTGCCTCAAGCACCGGTCCAACTTCACCACTCCACCACCACAACCCTATCCCCTTCGACCCTCTCATCACCGACATTGAGCGCCGCCGCGGTTACCGTAAGTGGGAGCAGCAGAATTTCAATCATGTCTTTAACGCCTTTTTTTCTTACTAACATTATTTTTAGTTTTAACTATAAAAATAGTTTTTAAAGTTAATCCACATGTCGTTATATGATTGTATTTGTGAGACCCACGTGGTGCCACATCATCACACTAACAGAGCAATTGATAGATTTTTTACGAAAAAACTAAAATGATCACGATGGACAAATTCAAAGAAAGACAAATGATTAACGATAGACAAATTCAAGAACACTTATTGATTATCATTAATTGTTAAGGACCAGATTAAGGAGTTATGTCAATGTCACGAATCATTTTTGGCTAAAAAGCCTTTAATTTATTTGATTGTTAAATTTGAGGGTATTTGTGTCTATTCAAGTGGAATTTTGGATATATTTGAAAGATTTTATAAAAAGTGACATTTTTTAAATTAAGGGTTAATTTTTTGTTATATTTGATAATAAGTATTTATCAAATATAGCCAAAAATTAACTCTTAATTTCAAAAATGTCACTTTATATAAAAACTTTCAAATATATCAAAAATTTCACTTAAATAGACACAAATACCCTCAAATTTAACATATAAATAAATTAAATTCTTTTTAGCTACTGTTGCCTCAAGCTCCAGTCCAACTTCACCTTCGCTTCTACACTCCACCACCACAACCCTATCCCCTTCGACCCCCTCATCACCGACATTGAGCACCGCCGCGGTTCCCGTAAGTGGGAGCATCAAAATTTCAATCATGCCTTCAATGCCTTTTTTCTTACTAATATCATTTTTAGTTTTAAATATAAAAATAGTTTTTAAAGTTAATCCACATGTCGTTATATGATTGTATTTGTGAGACCCACGTGGTGCCACATCATCACACTAACAGAGCAATTGATAGATTTTTCACGAAAAAACTAAAATGATCACGATGGACAAATTCAAAGAAAGACAAATGATTAACGATAGACAAATTCAAGAACACTGCTATTGATTATCATTAATTTTTAAGGACCAGATTAAGGAGTTATGTCAATGTCACGAATCATTTTGGCTAAAAAGCCTTTAATTTATTTGATTGTTAAATTTGAGGGTATTTGTGTCTATTTAGGTGGAATTTTGGATATATTTGAAAGATTTTATAAAAAGTGACATTTTTGAAATTAAGGGTTAATTTTTTGTTATATTTGATAATAAGTATTTAAAAATATTAGGGGCGAATAGTGTCAAATTTCTTCAATCCCTTGTTCTTAACCTCTGATGAAGTTGTCCAGAATAAATCTCGAAACTGTTTCTTCTCTTAACTTCTCTGCACGACGAACAATTTCAACTTGCGTTCTTTCTCAATTAGCAACTATAAATATAGCGAAGAACAACTATTAGACTAAGGGGTGTATTCAATTGAGAATCAAATCATAACCGCAATTATAAAACAGATTGAACAATAATAAAACTTCAATACCACATACAGTTAAATCTACAAGCAAAATCTAAAAGTATAAAAAAAAAAATCCACAAAATCCATTAGAAAGTATGTACCTCTACAATAAAATTTCTTGTGAGAGACTTTAAACATATCGATTTAGGGATATATAACCACCTGCACTTCAGCCTCTTCCATCCTCAAATTAACCTGCACAATAGAAAGTTTAGAGGAGAAATAACCTTGAATGAAACTATAAAGAACGAGTTTTGCTCTCCGTTGAATTAATGCAAACCTTTCTTTCGATATTTCCTTCACTTTCTGGGACACTTCCAAGGTAATATGCAAGGAAGAAAGAGAAAGATGAAATGATGATGACGAAGGAAGAAAAGAAGGGAGAAAAGGGGGATACATAGTGTAGGAGAGGTGGAAAGAAGAGGGAAGACAGAGGGAGGAAGAAGGGAAAAAAAAGCAATCCGGTGATAGAGATTATGCGGCGCAGGAAGAAGAGAAATGGAGTAATAGGGTTTAGAGTAATTAATTATTTATATATTAACATAATTTTTAAATGAATATAGTTTTCGTCTGAGTCTAAAACAATTTAAAAATTATTACGGGCAATTTAATTGCGAAAAATTTGTTGATTTTGGCAAAAATTTGACGCCACCAAAATTTCATCTCCTGCTCAAATTAAAAAAAATCGTTAGGGAAAATTAATTCCGCCCCTATTATTGCTAATATTAATAGAGGCAGTTTCCTATTTGTCCTTATTACCTTAGTAGAGGTTAAATCATATTTTCGCCCCTAATGATAATTAATAGAGGCAAATTCTTATATCTGACTCTAATGTTCTGCCCCTAATAATCACTTTTCCTGTAGTGGTGGGAAAAGGGATCACCGAGTTGGAATCAACATTTAAAGTATATATGCATTGATTCCCGATTTAATCCATTCTTCCATTTACTATGTTGTTAGTTTTGCTGCTAAGTTAATAGCGTTCTCGCTTAATCATCGTGATAAAGTTGTTGTGCAATCTGAAATGAACAGAATTAGGCCAACGAGGGAAGAAGTTTCTTGCAATTCACCTAGGGTGAGTTAGGGGTGGGCAAACGGGTCCTGGGCCTGCGGGTAGGGGCGGGTATTGGCGGTTCGGGGCGGGTACGGGGCGGGTCCTGTTTTTTAATAGGGGAAACGGGGCGGGGCGGGCCGGGGCAATGGAATTTTAGGGTCGGGCCGGTTCCAGATGTATAGATAAACGGGGCCCCGGACCGGCCCGTTTGTAATTGAAATTGACGGCCCAGATTGAAAATAAACATACCTTCCAATCATGACCATTGGTTTTTACCCTAGTATCTCTGATCTGATCGAGTCTCTCTCTTTCTCGACCCTCGACCTCTCCGTCTCTGACCTCGTCCCCTCCCCTACCCTGAGCCCCTCCCTTCCACGGTTCCACCACCCATACTCCGTCACTCCCCGTCAGTCATCTCCTTGCCCACCCCCGACATCACCGCCGTCGTGAGTCTGGACCCTGACGACCACCACGGCTGATCTTCTTCTCGATTGTTCTCCTCGATGACATCTCACCCCAGATCTAGAGAACCCAGGCACCCGCACCACCCATCTTCTCGATTGTCATTCTCTCATTCCCGACGACATCACCGCCGTCGCGATCACCACCACTACATCGCCGTCGCCAGTTCAGGTGAATTCTTTAACCTCTTTTTTTATTTTTTATTTTACTTTTTTTTATAGATTCTTTAACCTCTGATGTTTGTAACTTTGTAGTTTGAACTTTGATCTATTGGGATGTATCATGTATGTAATCTGTGCTCAATCTATTGGGATGTTCATGTTTGTTCTTGCTGATTTGGTGGATTTTCTGATTTTTTTATCTTGTTTATTAGGTGTTTTCAAAGTTAATACTTAAATGAGCTGAATTTTCGTACCTGCAGAAGAAGCAGAATTTGTACTAAATTTTTACTCTAAAGGTTCATATTAAGGTTAACAGTGTTTTCATAAATTTTTATTGTCATAATTACGTTCATACAAACTCATGTATTGCTGATGAATTGGCTGGAACTGTGTTCTACTTTAATGGTAGTATGGTACCAATTATATACATGCAGATGGTTCTCACTTGGGATCAATTGTTGTGTAATGGTTGAGTTAATTATCATTGGATTTTGTTAGTGTCGTATTATAGATGGACTAGTCTTCTCAATTTTCCATATTCTTTAGTTTCAACATCACTGTTATATTTGGATTTTGTTGTTGTTATCTGGTTTTGTTCTTTAATTTTGTTTTTCTGGTCTATGCTTAGAAAGTTTAAGGTTTTATGGTTTTGTTCTTTGGTCCTGTCTTTGTGTGAGTGTGTGTGTGTGATTTGTTTCCTTTTTTAGTCTTGATGGTTTGTGTGTTCGATCGTTTCTGTCCTGATTCTGTTTTCCGTTGGTTGTTTTCTCTTCTGTCTCTCTCTAGTTGGGAGTAATATAAGATTGAGTGGAACTGAAAATGTATAGGATTTTGTTATTTCCTAGATATGTTCTTTGATGTTGTCTTTGTATGGTCTTTTGCTTTACAAATTTATGGCTTTTTTGTGTGTAGTGAACATGAGTTGTACTTTAAGCCAGTTAGGGTTTGATGTGAACTTCAAATTAAACTTGCAAATCCATTATTAGTTGCACTCAATCTTAAGAAGATAAAAATAAGAAGTAAATAATGAATGTTAAAAAAGTTCCAGTGTCTTGTTTCTGTTCTAGCTGTGTTGGTTTGATTTTATTTCATTGAATCTGAAATGTAGGGTTTTCTGTATGGTGTTGTAGACTTGTAGTTCGCAGTCGCACAGTTTTGGGATTGGAAAGGGTGGCGCCAAATTCTTAAGGTTGGTTTCTGTAAAGTTCAGCATCTCTATTCTCTACCAACTACAAGTCTGCAACAGCTATAATTAATTTGGTTTCTGTATGGTATTGTAGACTTGTATGTTGATTTGATTTTTAGATGTTGGACAATGTAATATTGTTATTTTGGATGTATTGTTAATTTATGAACTTGGATGTTGGACTTTGTATTTAGATTGGATGTGAATAATGGTGAATTTGTGCAAAATCTGCATAAATGCAGTCTGTGACTCTGTGCAGTTGCAATCTGTGCAGTTTGCAATCTGCGCAAATCTGTGCAGTTTGCAATCTGTACAAATTTGATTATTATTTTTTTTTTCAAAAAAAAAAAAAAGGGGACCCGTTGACCCGGCCCGAACCGGCCCGTTTCAACCGGGCCGGGTAAGGTCCGGTTCCTATATTAGAAAATGCAATCCCCGGCCCGGCCCGGCCCGTTTCTTTTGAACCTAGGTCCGGTCCGGTCCCTTCAAATTTGGGCCCGGCCCGGCTCGTGCCCAGCCCTAGGGTGAGTGGACTATTCTGCTTTTGCTTTTGCTTCTCTCTCTCTCTCTCTCTCTTAAAAAGGGAATAAGTGGTTGCAAGTCACGGTTATCTACTTCTTATGGGCCTGAAAAGGCTATGGAGAATTTCACCATACTTGTGACCACAATCAAATAGACTTACCAGCTCAGAGCATCGGACCCGAGACCTCCCACATTTTTTTATTAGGGAGCTTTTGCTTCTGTTTTGATTGGTGTGTGATTTCGGATCTCATGTAGGGTTCTTTACTAATAACTTAAAGAGTGTGGGGCATTTGAAAAGCATCACAATGGATTCATTTGATATCTAATCTCTCACCTTAACCCGTTGTGTTATATCTATACGAACATCTATGTAACATATTATACAAACACCACCTTTTGTTCCTTATTGAACATAAATATGTAAATCAATAGAATTTAATATGGATCTAAATAGATTTAATATATTTCACACATTTAACACATTTTTAAAACCCGCGGCATGGTGCGGCTCAATTGCTAGTGTTCTCTAAAGGAGATGTCCAATTTTAAAAATAAAATTAATTTGAAGGCTTATGTGACATATTGATCTTTTTTAATTTGGGAAATTTGAAAAAATAATCAAATTTCAGATTCCAAATAGAATTCTAACTACCATTTTAAATTTTTAATAATTATAACTAAAAGTTGATATGAAAATACTAATACACCCTTAAAATAAAGTTTTCTAAAAAAAAAAACAAAAAACAAAAGGCTTGGTTGTCTTTTACCGCCATCTCTTTCCTTTCTAGACGATAATCCAAAACCACATAAACCCAACCCAAGCACAGCCAGCCGTGGTGTGCAGCATGATCCCTCTCTATTCCTCATCCTCTTCCTCTTTTATAATCTCACACACAACTTTCGTTCAGTTCCGAACCCCAAAATTTTTTCGACCTCCTCCACATGAAGACGACTCTCACTCTCAGTCTCGGTCAGCTTCCTCTTTTGCTCTCCAATTTTTGATTTTCAACTATGACGATGTAATCCTTGAGTTCGAGCACTTGCACCACCAAGCTTACAACGAGGCCTTCACTCACTTCAATGTCCGCTGCCCTTCCTCAACATCTCAGCCCCTCAATTGGGACCTCCACTTCTAAGATCAGCTCCAAAACCAAATCGTTGGTGAAAAGCCCAAAATGCGATGTTCCCTTCTCTTTTTCTTTCATTTTCTCCAAAAGTTGAACTTTGGATTTTGTTTTCTTCTATGATTGAATTGGGGTTTTGGGTTGTTTAAGGAACTTCAAGGAGCACGGGTGGCTTTGAACTTATTCAATTCTACTTCGAATCTCCTGATCTTAATTGAATGTTGCTTTGTTTAATTTCCATGGATGACAATTTTTTTTTTTGGTTTATTTGAGAAAACTATATTTGAAGGGTGTATTAGTACTTTCATATCAACTTTTGGTTATAATTATCATAAATTTAAAAATGTGGCTAGAATTCTATTTAGGGTCCAAAATTTTGGTTAGTTTTCCAAATTTCCCCCTAAATTTTGGTGTCAACCTGATATGTCAAATTTATACTATTATTTATTATATTATTTACTTTTCGTAAGTGTAATTAGTATTTTTATAACAAAAGATAATAATAAAAATTATACAAAGCATTTATTACTCAATAAATATAGATTTTCCTCAGCTGTCATTCTATGTCATGCCACATAGGAATTGACATTTCGGTTGAAAAATATCATTATTATCTTTTTTTTACCGTTATTGCTAATGTAGACTTTTTGACATCTGCTTTAGAAATGTTCCAAAATGACTATACTTCCAAATTTCCTTATATTATTGAGAGTTTTTACAAAACACTTCTGTTCATTTTTAACGAAAATGACATTTTTATTCTAAAAAGTCACTCCTGATACTATTTACTTACAACAATTTTTTACCCTTTTAATTAAAACTCAAAGTTTTCAAATTATTTTTATTAGTTTCCTTATATTATTAGTTTCCCAATTTCGTGTTCAAAATTTTGAACCAAGAAAAGTCCCATTCAAAACTCACGGATTTTGCAAACTATTCTCACGCACGATCATCAAAAGCACATCCTGTAAAAGCAAAAGCGGTTGGCTTTTTGCATTGCATTGGATTTCACTGAAGAGTTTCACACAAAACCCATTACTTGTTATCCGAAAAATCCACCTACTATGCTGATTCTCTCGCTGCTGTGCTGATTCACGAGCGCCATTAAAGCCCCAAACAACCCACTCGGGGGTTTTTGAACCCTTTTGAGAAAAGCGCTTTTTTTGCAAGTTGAAAGTTTGGAAAATGGCTGCCAAGGAGTCGAGCTCTGCAGCTGCTGCTGCTTCGTCGGACGGAAAAATCAAAAGGGTGCTCACCCATGGCGGTAGATATGCGCAGTACAATGTGTTTGGTAACTTGTTCGAAGTCTCCAGCAAGTACGTGCCCCCCATTAGGCCTATTGGGAGAGGTTCTTATGGCATTGTCTGGTAAGCTTTCTGCTTTCAAAGTTTTGATCTTTGGCTTCTTTTGCTATCTGGGGTACCTTTGGTTTGATGTTTAATTAAATTTGTACGTTTACTTGTTATCGTTCAATGTTTTTGTTGAAGAATCCAGAATCTCACTTCGAAAAATTGACAAAATTAAATACGACGTATATTGAGTTGTTTCATTCTAACTATATCGAGACGAGACCTTTTGTAATAAAATTGACACTCCTGTTGACCAAGTTGGGGACAATATCAGTTGGATAATATTTAGCCAATACGTCCACATGAAATCCTGATAGTTTTGCTATATTTTTAGAATTGGTTTTAATTTTTCATGATGAGTTTGGTCTGTTGAATAGTTTGAGTGCTATTAATGATGTTCAGGACTATTATGCAGACAAAATGTTTGATATATTGTAAATCAGACGACTTGACTGATTTATTTCGAGCCACTTTGTTGTCGAAATTATGTGATATCTCAAGAGGTTTTATTGGTGATGGCATAGAACAGGATTAGCATGAGAACAAATTCGAGGAGGAGTATTTTATTTCGATTTTCGGATAGAGAACATATAGTTTCAAAAATGCATTGTAGTACTTTTATTTCTCTCCCTCTGTGAGCATTTTAATATCAGTTCGGTTAACTGCTAACATACAACGAAGCTGGTAAGTGTTGTTTCATGCCTAGCTTCTGCTCATCCTGTATTGTGAAGAGCAGATTAGGCGTAGAAGACTGCTTATTGAGGAAAGGGAAAGCTTTTCCCTGCTGTTCTTTTTACAAGTATAATCTTTGGCTAAAGAGTGGTGGATAACACAATTTCTTGCTTTTCAGTGCGGCTGTCAATTCAGAGACCCATGAGGAAGTTGCAATTAAGAAGATTGGTAATGCTTTTGACAATATAATAGATGCCAAAAGGACGTTAAGAGAAATCAAGCTTCTTCGCCACATGGACCATGAAAATGTAAGTTTTATTTTTAAGAGTAATAACAAAACTTGAAAACAAGTCTTAAGACATGGGTATGATAGTATGTTGCTAAAGACTCTGGAGGATGCTTTACAGCGTCTTCAATGTTTAGTGGGTCTAACATCTTATTGTTGTCTTGCTGGGTTTTCTGTGTGGAACTTCAGCAGTCTGGTTCGTTTATTTTCTTCCGTTTCCCATGGTAACCCTGCAAATTGAGTGGCGGTCTACAGCATGTATCGTACTAGCCCCCCACCAAGAGTTACTTGTGGCAAACAGTTTTGTTTATCTTTAATGGCTATATATTAGTGAATGAAAATATGCTTTACGCATAGAAGGTATAAGTTTGATAGCCATATGCCAGACCTGGTTTCATTTCTATGTGCCTTTTGGACTACATGCATCACTCTTTGTATTTGGGTCTGCTCAGAATTACAGTTCAGTCACTCCACAGGTTATTTCTATCAAGGACATTGTACGACCACCAAAAACAGAGACCTTCAATGATGTCTACATTGTTTATGAATTAATGGACACTGATCTTCATCAGATCATTCGTTCTGACCAACCACTAACAGATGATCATTGTCAGGTTTGGAAGCAATACTCTCTTACCTTGTCGTTACAGTCAGATAGTTCAAACTCTAAATATATTATATGTTCATTGCTATTTTTGTTGCATACTTTGATTGCATAGTGGATTTTATTACTTTTTTTTCTCCGTCTCTAGAGGCTTCTAATTGACATTTTCTGTAAGTTTGATGCTTAATGAATCTGGACTTTTTAAGTGTAATGAAAAATGTAAACTTAGACGCGGACTCCTTCAAATCAGAGATCACAGGACATAGGAAAGAGATAGATGTTGATTGAAGAGAATTCACGCAGTACAAAGTATTTGTGATTACTGTTAATTTTGAAGGAAAAATTGCACTTAAAAAAATCTGATCAGAATGGTTTTTTTAGTACTGTTTAACTGTTACAAATCAATAACATCTGATCAGAATGTTAGTTATTATAAAAAATTTCTTCCCTTATCAAATGCGACTCTTAGTTATTATAAAAAATTTCTTCCCTTATCAAATGCGACTCTCTGTTTTGGACATTGTTTAGTATCATAGTATGGTAATTGCGATCTGGCTTGTTTGCTTTTTGGGGTTCAAAGTCATACATGGGATTAATGTTTTGTGAATCATGTGCAGTACTTTCTGTATCAGCTGTTACGAGGACTAAAATATGTGCACTCGGCAAACGTCTTGCACCGTGATCTGAAGCCAAGTAATCTGCTTCTGAATGCTAACTGTGACCTTAAAATCGGAGATTTTGGACTAGCAAGAACAACATCTGAGACCGATTTCATGACTGAGTATGTTGTCACTCGTTGGTACCGAGCACCAGAGTTGCTACTTAATTGTTCAGAGTACACTGCTGCAATTGACATCTGGTCTGTTGGTTGCATACTTGGTGAAATCATGACGAGAGAACCTTTGTTTCCTGGGAAAGATTATGTCCATCAGCTGAGGCTTATTACGGAGGTACTAGTGGAACTTCCAAATGAACTTAAACGCTAGTTAAGCATGCTTTCTAGTTTTGATCTGCGGTTGAAGTTTGTTAGATTAGCTGGATATAAAAGGAAAAAGATGTTCCAAATATTATCATGCAAATTGTTCATGGTCGTAACAATATGACATGCTTTTGGGTTCATATCATTCTTCTATCCTATCATTTTCTTTCGGAATAATGCTTCTTTCTCCTTTTTTATTTTTTATTCGACAGTCTTTATATATTCAAGCTTTTATGATGTACATGAAACATAGTGTGTTTCTATTATTTCTGTGTAAAGTTGATAGGTTCACCTGATGATGCGAGCCTCGGATTTCTTCGAAGTGATAATGCCCGAAGATATGCAAAACAGCTTCCACAATTTCGGAGGCAACAATTCGCTGCTAGATTCCCTAACATGTCTCCTGGGGCTGTGGATTTGCTGGAAAAAATGCTTGTGTTCGATCCTAGTAGACGCATTACTGGTATGAGAAATGAATCCAAATTTTCAAAGTAAAGGATTTCATTTAGTCCACGCTTTTCCTGATTTATACGTCTCTATCTGTCTGCAGTTGACGAGGCACTTTGTCACCCATACTTGTCGTCCCTTCACGACAACAATGATGAGCCCATCTGCGCAAGGCCTTTCCATTTTGATTTTGAGCAACCATTATGCACTGAAGAGCACATCAAAGAGCTCATCTGGCAAGAAGCAGTGAAGTTCAATCCAGACCCAACCCATTAAAGGAACATGTCGGCCAGGGCTGTAGATATATGTATTATGAAGAACTTACCATCTTTTAACAATTTATAATCAATCACCATTTGCCCTAAGAGGACTAGCTCCGGAGAACTTTTGCTTATAACTTACGGTCAAGTTATTTGCAAGGAGCTTAAATACTCGAGGGAATTAGTGTCCTATGAATATCGGTGAAGACTCTAAAGCAGTATTGAAGTGAGGCTGTAAACGATTTGTGGAAAGATTCTAAATGTTGTATTGATTTGGAATTGGGATGTGAAATTTCTTTCTTTTCACTAATCATATAAAATCAAAAGATTTGAAGAGCTGTTTCATGTGTTCTTGTTCAGATCTTGCACATTTCAGATTATTGCTTCTTTCCTGGATTTGTTGTTCTGTTTACTGTGATGATGGTTCGGTTGCACCTAGTTTTGAGTACTTGACGCAGGTTTAGCCGTTATGCATTGGCATTTCCCTTTACAACGCTTCACTTCCTGGTGCTTGATGCTCAGATTGCTATGGTAAAACTTTCATTAATTGATTACTGGCCGATAAATTTAGGGTGGTGCTTTTCACTCTCGTGTTCTCTTTCTACACTTCTCCTCTTATTGTTGTCTCACTTCCCTTCATTCTCTAGGGTTCCTAAAAGTATGGAATGCCTTGCACACCAAGTAACCAATCCAACTTTTCGATTCAAACGTTTAATATAATGAGTGCAGGGGAGAAAGGGGAGTGTTAAAATCACTTCCCTTCATACTCTAGAGTTCCTAAAAGTAAACCATGCCTTGCACACCAAGTAATTGATCCAACTTTTCGATTTAAACGTTTAATATAGTTTTGTAATATAGTCCATCAATCTTCATAAGAAACAGATTCCCTGGTAGGGAATATGATATTTCAATTTATCACCAGTGCTCCCTCCTGTAAGAGCACACCTGAACTTGAACATTATCAATTGGCAGGCTCTCTTCTGGAAAATTGCATGCTGTAACATTGCCTGGACCCTGGTCTGCCAGAGCCTCACATGGCTGAGGAACCACGCCGCTTGAAATCCCGGCAATATCTGTGCAATTCCACGGTAATTTCTTCGCCTTCTTTGCCAGTGTAATCGTAACGTTCGATATGCAAATCCCAGTAAACGGATCGCCAGGAATCCCCTCCAACTTAGCTGCCATTGTCACATTCTCAGCAACCATGTCATGATAATTTATATTCTGAATCACAGGAAGGGCATTTGGATCGTAGCCATTATCTGCATGGGATCCGTAGTTTCCTGTCATCCAAAACGCCCATTTCATTGTTTTCATAGTCATCCCTCTCACGTATATGTCTTTCACAAACCCTCCTCTTCCCACAGCAGTTTTGATTCGAACTCCTGATTCCGAGTCAATGGAAAAAATATCCTCCGCCCTCACATCTTGGATGCCACCTGACATCTCGCTCCCAAGTGCAATCACTGCACTGAATGGAGAAATGCATGTCAGCCGTCTGATCACTAGCTGTTTCGTAGGCATCCCGAAAGCAATTCCATACTCATCCCAACCGCTCTTTACTGCTATGCAATCATCCCCAGAGACAATGTAGCAGTCCTCAATTCGAGTATTTGTGCAAGAATCTGCACAAAAACAATGGCAACTTCATAAGCACTTATAGTAGTGACACAAAATTTTGCTTTTAAGAAAAGTGCTTACCGGGGTTGATCCCATCTGTGTTTGGTGACGTCACTGGTGCAAGGATTGTAATGCCTTGAACAAGAACATTGCTGCATTTTCAACTTCTTTGATTAGAAAAATATTAAAAAGGTGTTTTTCACTTCTTTCGCCAGTTCGTACCACATGAAACATTAACAAAAAGAATAAAAACTTGGAGAGACGGAGAAAAAAACCTGCTGTAAATGGGATGAACATTCCATGAAGGAGAATTAACCAAAGTGAGGTTGGAAATCTGGATGTTTTCGGAGTACATGATTTCGATCAGGTATGGTCGCGTGTAATTTAACTGTCCCTTTGTGAATTTCTGCCACCATACTTCACCTTGGCCATCGATGGTGCCATTGTCACCTGGTATCAAAATGTTCAACACCTTTCTGTACAGTATAATTCATAATTTGAAGAAATTTCGTGGTTGTTTTACCTGTTATTACAACGTCAGTGAGATTGGTTCCAAATATCAGACTGATGAATCTTCCACCATCTCTGTTGTCCCTTCCTCGGCCGTACGACGGGAGGGGTTCAATCACCGGCCATTCGCTTTCGTCCTAAGACAATTGTGAAGATACAAGATATGAAACCCAGACAAAAAATTATCATATTGTCAAATTCTGAAGGCCTTGGAATGCCCAGACCATATTATGTGTGACACAAAAATGATGATACACAAAATGCAATGTGTCCTCACTCCCCGGATCTCATCTTGCACGTTTTCTTTGGACGGGTTTTAAATAAGAGAAGAGACTTTCGTACTTTCTTTTTTCTCCCTATGCACTCGGCACTCCTCCTCCTCTTTTATAGGCTTAAAATTGAATAAATCAAACTATTGAAACAAAAGTATGAGTGCAAAAGGATATAATGGTTGTGCAAAATAAAATCACTACCCAATGACAATAAACTCGAACGTGTGAATAGCAGTTGCCTGAAGTCTTCACAAAAATCTTATAAATATCTGAAGGTTATTTTGGGCTTTGACTCTCTCTCTCCCACCTCATTCGCCCTGCATGCTGCCACGGATTTGCTCTGTTTTGCTTCTTCTTTTTTACTTTTGCCCACATAACAACAGATGTAAATACTATTTTTCAGAACCACAAAGGAATGTGATTTACAACAAGAATGCCTTTTTCTTCCACCCTTTTGTATTTAGTTTATTTTACAAGACTTCATTTTAAATAATATTAACGACATGTTTACTTACTTGAAATGAGAGAAGTCATAAATTGGAACACAAGAGAGAGAAGAAATGGGAATGAGATCAACTGCTCTCTCTGTCAATACAATTCCTAATGTTAGACGAATTTAAACCATATTATTGCTAATTCATTCTGAAGCTAAACCTAGCCCATGCCGCTTAGGTAGATAATATTGTTTGTTAAAAAAAAAAAATACAATTCCTAATGTTTACATATTGACCCACATATGTTCCTTTTTTATTTATTTCGTATGCGTTGGTAAGCACAGGAAAAAAAAAAAAAAAAAAAGAAACTTTTAGGGGAAAATTTGTGTAATTACCTGAGAAGCAAGAAGAACTGCATCCTTATGGAGATAAAGCGTGAAATGGCTGGTGAGGTTGAAGCTGCCAGTTAACCATTTACCTGGAGGGACAACGAGTTGTGACCCGCCTTCTGACTCGTACTGACTCAGATGAGTGATTGCTTCTTGAAAAGCCTTAGTGTTTGATGTCGTTCCATCGCCAACTCCTCCGTAATCTGTCAGAGAAGCACTTTTGGCTCTGCAACTTATGGCGCAGTACTCGAAGTATTCTTCTCCTGCATTCTCCCTCCGAGCCTTGCGGCTTTCAACTCCTTTTGTTGTGGCCAATAAAACAACAAATACTACTGCCATCACCATCTCAGATAACTGCAACATTGAAAAAAAAAATGATGGAATTTCTGTAATTTTTGTTGTTATTTTATTATTTTTGTTTTTGGATGAAATCGAAAACAATGAGAGCCAATATTGTAAATTCAACAATATGAGAAACCCACAACAAAAAGGAGGAAAAACAATATAGAGCAAAAATTTGGTGGATAAAAATAATTTGTAGAATTAATGGAAGGCTGATTAATTACCTGAGTGTTCATGGGAGTCCTCTTCCTCATGGTACAAAAAAACATGGTGGTTATTCAAACTTTGTCGTCTGTAATTTGGTTTCTTGCGAAATGAAGTATGTGTATATATAGAGTCTGCAGTTTGTTGTGTCCTGTATTTATTTTCTATTGTTTTTAGTTTGATCCGCAGAGCAAAATGGATGGAGATGATAAAGTTAGTCACATTTTCAACCAAAAAGCATCATTCTTTGAGAATGCGTTAGAATGTCAATATATAAAAAATAAGGTTTTTATCATAAATGATTCTTAAAATTTATCCTCTCAATCAAAATGGTCTTTAAAATTGAAAATCAATCAATGTAGTCCTTGAAAATAGGTGTCGCAAATCAATGTAGTTATTCCGTCACAATTATGTTAAAAATTCCTAAATGGGCCCCACAAGATTTATGGGTTTTTATCATAAATGGTCCCTAAAATTTACTCACATCATTAAGATGGTCCCTGAAATTGACTCAAACCATCAAGATGGTCCCTAAAAATTGATGAATGTAATCATTGAAAATAGATGTCACAAATCAATATAATCATTCCGCCATAATTCTGTAAAAAAATTTGTTATGTGCTAATGTGGGTTTAATAATTAATTAAAAAAGTTGTCTAAATACCTTTTTGCACAATAGAATTCTTATAGTATGACCTACTCCGAATAGTGATCTCTTCCATAAATTCTCAAAGGCACAAGGTTTAACCTCATTATCTCAAGGAAGACCTCGCCGTCCCTTGAGTCACCAAACCACCAGGGAAGTGCCAAACAAGCTCTCCAAGATTAAGGTTGTGAGGATGTTGATCGCCTAAATGTTAACGGTGATGTCCTAGAAGTTGTTGCCAATCAGCCAAGCCGTCATCAAAGGTGATCTCGATCCAGGTTCAATTCGGTGAAGGGTGTCGAAGTGTGTAAAGATGGGTGTATTGCGATTTTTTTTAGAGAATAGACTACGAAGGAGGTAGAGGAATGGAGACTGGGATCGGAGGTGATTGCATGACTGGGTTTTTGAGTTTTGGGTTTTTGAGTTTACAATTTTTTATTAACTATTAAATTATTAAACGTATTTGTAATTTTTTTTAATTTAATTAGACTTGTGTGATCCATTTTATGTGTCACACCAGCACATAACAAAATATTTGACAAAATTGTGACGGAAGGACTACATTGACTTGGGACACTTACTTGCGGGACTACATTGACTTGGGACACTTACTTGCGGGACTACATTGATCGATTTTCAATTTCAATGACCATTTTGATATCGCAAGTCAATTTCAGGGACCATTTTGATGTCGCGGGTCAATTTCAAGAACCAATTTGCGAGAAAAAAAGGACTTATGAGACCCATTTATGTGCCACATCAGCACTTAACAGAATTTTTAACAAAATTGTGACAGAAGGACCACATTGATTTGCAACACTTATTTTCAGAGACTACATTGATTGATTTTCAATTCTAGAGATCATTTGTGATAAAAACCATAAATAGAATATGATTGTGCTCCGTTTTAGTTGTTTGAGGTCATCATTGTTCACGTGGTCAGTTTCCATCCATATAGAAAAAGTTGAAGCACATTTGTTTCACAGACTCCTAAAACTGGAAGTTGAAGAAAGGCCAATGTGGGGGGTTCTAAAAGAAATTAATATGATAACCTAATGACGGTGACGATGCCGAACACACTCACTATAAGCTGAATGCCAGTGCGCACTATAGAAAGCGTTCTCATTTTTTACTTGTTATTTGTGGATGAGATTCATCCTCTTCTCCCTCAGAGTTGGTTCACTTCAGTCCCGACCTTGTTGTAGACCTGAGAATGGAGAGAACCCTAAAACACCAGTGGTATTATAACCGCACACGGTAAAAAGTAGTGCACTACTTCCTCGATTTGTTTGAGAAATGCTAATGATAACTGCACATGTGACGTGCAAGTGCGTGACTCATACGTGTTGTGGTTCCTTAATTCTGCTAACTTGAAAATCATTTACTCGCGTATGAACGATTGATTGAAACATAACTTTGATTGATTATTATGTAAATGGTTGCTAGAACTACAAATTTGACACATTGTATACATTTGGTCAATGTTTTTTCGAATGAGATTATAGAATAGTATTGACAAAAAAAGAGTAATCAAATATTAATAATTTACCAAATTATACAAATCGTTCTATTGATACTTCAATATCAAACAATCTTTTCCTCTCTCATAATTCCTTTGAAAATTCTATAGCGCATGGCTAATGTGATGTAAGGGTGCATCGCATGACTGGATTATAGTCTCAATTTACTGGCAGTGCATTGAATGATTGAATTTTGACAATCTTAGTTTAGCCGTTCGAACACCAGTACATTCCATATAAAGGTTCATGTGAGAAATTTGGTATCCCAAAATGAAAGTGGTAATGGTGAGGTCATGTTGGGCGGTTAGTGCTTGGTGGAGTAGAAAAACAAATGGGTTTGTTATAAGACCACCAATTAGAAAAGTAGAGAAAACAACTTAATTATTGGGATATTTGGCTGATTATGATGTGTTTGATTGGGGTCCATAATTTTATATATAGTACCTTGTCGTCACAACTTGCACGTATTTTTATGGCATATGCACTGCATTATGTAAACCCGTGACTTGAGCAATGGCCAGCTCTTCACGGGCACTGCTCAAGTAGTGGACTGGAGTGGAGTGCTGGGAAGCCAACTTATCTGCAATTATCTGCATATGCACCAACTTTTCTCTCAAATTCTTAGTGAATTACACTAGACTAGTGACTGAATCTTGCCTGTTTAGTAGTTTTAGATTTATAGAATATTTGCCACTTGAGGAGAGTTCGAGCATATTAAAGAGGTTTTCGAACACTTCTCAAGTGGTCTCAAAAGTGTTTGAGCACTGCTCTAAATGGTCTCAACAGATTATGGCTTCGAGGGTCATCCATTATGAAAAGATCTTTCTCTGAGTGGATATGTGAAAGTATGCTATGATGATCCAAAGAAACGATCAATTAGCCAAAATTTTGACCGGATATGAAATCATTGGTGCTCGATCTAGTGGTATTGTTATGGCGATTCTAGAGTGGCTGTATTTCTAAAACAGACTAAGGGCTGGTTTGGTATTGCTGTGCTTTGAAAAAAAGCTGCTTCTGTTGTGCTGTGAGAATAAGCAGCTGTGAAATAAAGCAGCAGAGTGTTTGGTAAACTTTTTTGTATAAGTGCTTTTGAAAAAAAAGAAGTAGTATTATAGTGTTTGGTGAACTTTTATGTAAAACATATGTGAAAAAAAGCCGGTTTTTCAAAGCTGGGTTTTGCAGCTTCTTGTTTTTGGCTTTTTTTCACCCAAAACTGTGAAAAAAAACTGAAGCTGAATGTTTACCAAACACCAAAAACTGTCACAGCTTTTTTTCATAGCAGTTTTTTTTAAAATCACCTCAACCCCAAACTGGGGCTAAAGGCCTTGAATGTGTTCTCGCCATGTTGTGCAATGCAAGAAAATATGGCTAGTAATTCTCTTAACTTTCTATACTTCACTTGTGATAAAAGATTATGGTGCTGCTAAAAAAGAATACCTTCTTCTTTTGTTCACATTCATATGGACCGAAATGTGAGAAGAAAATATTGGGCTAATTTTGTGAAGAGACTTGACAAACCCAATGGTCAAAGGAAGCTCAATTGAGAGACCCAGTTGGGCCGTATCCCAAATAAAGGGACAAGTGGAAACTGTTGATTGGCTCTTTGCAATGTAGAAATCAGTTCCACGTCTACCACGTTATTATTTTAATGGGAATCAGTTGAATAGACGAAAAATACAAATTTGTTATAAATAGACAAAAGTTAGAGAGATAATCTTTGCTAAGAATAGAAGCGAAGCAGGTGCAAAATATTACATTGTTTAGTTTTGTAACTATAACACAAAAGGATTGCAGGTCAAGAGAGAAAGGAAGGGATACTGATATTATTGCTTTCACTTCTTTTCTTTGCTGTATATTGTGATCATATACGGAGTGCTCTTTATATAGACCCACATCCGTGAAGGTTTACAAAAATGAAATGATTGTCTTTTGACAAACCTCACATATCAAAACAACACAACTATTCTTAAGTCTTCCTCACTATTAGCTAAAGCATGTGGGCATACATTTCCACAATTTTTACAACACTCCCCCTTGGATGCCCACAAATCAACATCAGTTGCCTCGTTAAAACATTTAAGTAATTGCGTCCATTACAGAAGAGTATGTCTCCTCATAATCAATTCCAGGTCTTTGTGAAAAACCTTGTGCAACAAGTCGTGCTTTATATCTTGAAATCTTGTTTTTCTCATTACGCTTTTTTGTGAATACCCATTTGTAACCCATGGGGTTTACACCAGGTGGGGTTTGGACTAACGGTCCAAAAACACTTCGCCTTTCTAAGGAATTTAATTTTGCCTATATTGCATCTTTCCACTTAGGCCAATCTTGTCTCTGTTTGCATTCATCAACAGAGCGGGGCTCAATATCATCGCTTAATATGATTTCAGTGGCTACTGTGAATGCGAACATGTCGTCGATGAATATTTCATTTCGATCCCACAATTTATTAGTACATGCATAATTTATGGAGATTTCTTTGCTTTCATGTACTTTTGTCTATTTAGGGACTTGTATTTCATCAAAGACATTTTCTTTTTTCTGAAAGTACAGAATCATGAATTGTGGATTTGTCATTCATTTTCTTTTCCTGAATGGTTTCATTTGGATTTAGTTGTGCCCTTATCTTTCTCTTTCGAGGGGCTGAATCTTTTGCACCTGGGGGTCTACCACGCTTCAGGCGTGCACTGGATGAATCATTCGCTTTGTCTAACACGGACATCAATACTTGCAGGCGCATTTGCAACTGGTATATGTGATTTTGTAACTTTCGTAACATCATTAAATGCATCTGGCATTTGATTAACAATACTTTGAAGATGAATGATCATTTTCAATTCATTTTCACATTGAGTGCTTCGTGGATCAAAATGAGATAAGGTGGGCATAACCCATGTCAGCTCTTGCTGTTCTTCTGGAACGATCTTTTCTCCCCCTAACGATATGAATATTGTCTCATCAAAGTGACAATCCGCAAAACGAGCTGTAAACATATCACCTGTCAAGGGTTCCAAATATCTAATGATAGATGGTGAATCAAAACCCACATAAATTCCCAATCCACGCTGAGGTCCCATTTTAGTGCGTTGCGGCGATGCAATAGGCACATAAACAACACAACCAAAAACTTGTAAATGTGAAATGTTTGGCTGATGTCTAAATACAAGTTGTACTGGGGATTATTGGTGGTTAGCTATAGGTCTCAATCGAACCAATGATGCATCATGTAAAACGGCATGTCCCCATGTAGAAACTGGCAATTTTATTTTCATGAGCATAGTGCGAGCTATTAATTGAAGCCGTTTAATAAATGCTTCTGCTAAACCATTTTGAGTATGGACGTGAGGAACAAGGTGTTCAACATCAATGCCTAGTGTCATGTAGTAATCATCAAAGGTTTGAGACGTAAATTCACCAGCGTTATCAAGTCGGATTAACTTAATAGGGTAATCTGGGAACTGTGCTTACAACTTAATTATCTGAGCAAAAAGTCTCGCAAAAGCTACATTTTGAGTAAACAAGAGGCAAACATGTGACCATCGGGTAGATGCATCAACCAAAACCATGAAATATCGAAATGGTCAACAAGGTGGTTGAATAGGCCATAAATATCCCCTTGAATTTTTTGAAAAAATGATGGGGATTCAGTATGAATCTTTAATTGTGATGGTCTAATTACCAACTTCCCTTGAGAACAAGCCTTACAAAGGTTATCATTTGAGATAGCAATGTGACTGCTCAATAATGGATGTCCATTAGAGTTGGTAATGATTCTACGCATCATGGTAGATTCTAGATGATCCAGACGGTCATGCCAAAGCATGTAAATTTTTGGATCAATGAACTTCTGGTTCATGACAGTATGTGCTTCAATTGTCTTTACATATGTATAAAACAATCCACTCGATAAACCACACACCTTCTCCAATGTACGCTTCTGGGTGTCATTGGAGGTAATGCATAGATATTCCACATTTTCTGCACTTTTCGTTTCAATGTGGTATCCATTTAAATGTATGTCTTTAAAAATCAACAAATTTCGAGTAGATCAAGTAGTGTACAATGGACAATATTGTTCCATTTGGTAACATGATATGGGCTTTTCCTGAGCCTTCAATTACATGTGATTGGCCTGATATTGTTGTTACCTTTACTTTTATGAGCATCAAGCTTGAGAAATATTTTCGATCTCGAAGTATTGTATGCGTGGTTGCGCTGTCTGCAAGACAAATATCTCCGCCATTGCTCTTGTTTTGAGAATAACCATGGTTTTTATCCATTCTATCTGAGTAAGGAAATCATAGTTAAAAACAATTTATTCATAATAAAAGAAAATTGAAATGCCACTTTTATTAAATTGAAATACGAGCTTTACACTACAAGTTCAGATAATAAGAGTACATCAAATAGAAATGATTCAATCAGATCTATACACTTCATTCCCGCTTTCCACAATGAAATCTGAGACATCTAGGTGGGTTGCGTTCAATTGCCCTGATGAATCGAACATTGGATCATGTATATCCATTGGTTTAGCCTATCACCAGATGTTTTGGGATACGACAGGTACGCGCCCAGTGCCCATTCCCACCACAGCTATGGCAGGCTCATTCAGGCTTATTCATATGCTTTTTACCTTTGTGGCGATTTACATTTTTGAAGCTCGGGCCTGAATTATACCTCCTGGTTGTAAAATTGGACACCATGATTCTTGCCTTTCTCGTTCCACCGGCATCGCTTGTGGCCACATCTTCGTTTGTAATTATTGCCACGAGAGGATGTGGTGTTCACTTGAAGGGAATCAGCATTCACTTCTGGGAATGACGCCAATCCAATAGGTTGGGACTGATGATTTTTCATCAGAAGCTCATTGTTTTGTTCAGCCACAAGGAGCATCAATATCAACTAGTTGAACTCTGTAAAGCCTTGCTCTCTATACTGCTGCTGGAAGAGCACGTTAGAGACATGAAAGGTGCTGAAAGTCTTTTCCAGCATATCTTCCTCAGTGCTGGTCTCTCAACAAAGCTACATCTGGGAGCTAATTTTGAACATTTTAGAGTTGTACTCAGCAACCGACTTGAAATCCTTGATCCTTAGGTGTGTCCATTCATAACGAGCCCTTGGAAGAATCACCGTTTTCTGGTGATTGTATCTATTTCTCAATGCCTTCCAGAGGGCTGATGGATCTTCAACCATTAGGTACTTGCTCTTCAGTACTTCATCAAGATGGCGACGGATAAAGATCATGGCCTTTGTTCGATCTTGAGAGGATGCACTGTTTTCCTCCTTCATGGTTTCTCCAAGATTCCTGCCTCCAGATGGATCTTGGTACACTACTACAAAAGAGCCTTATAGTGTCAGTGAGTTGTGTCGGTTTAATACAATATAGTGGCGGACAAGGCGGTTGCGACATTTACTGAACATAACGTTGGATTTACTGTCACTTATAAGCGTCATAAAATGTCTATGTCGTTTTTAAACCGACGTAAACCATTAGTGTCGCTTATAACTGGCATATTTTAATAATTTTTAAATACTGGTGTCGCTTTAAATAAAACAGTGTCACTTTTAAGCGACATAAAGTATGAGTGTCGCTTCTAAGCGACACTAATTATTGTTTTTGAATATTTTCAAGATTGCGTCGGTTTTGAGAAGCGACATTAGTTATTGTTTTGAATATTTCGACACAAAGATTCCTTATTTCGATGCAAACTCTGATTATTTCGACACAAAGATTTCTTATTTCGACGCTACACAAATCTATCAAGCTAACGTCGGTTTTATCCGACGCAATGTTATCTTATTTCGACGCCAACTCTGTCAATCAAAAGTGTGTAAGACCTTTCAGTCAAAAGGGTGTCAGGCTGCGTGTATCTAGGTCGTGTCAGAACTTGTGTCGATTTTAACCGACGCAAAGTCTTCATATTTCAACGCAATGTGTTCATATTTCGACGCAACCGACGTAAGGTGTCAGACGCAACTTGTAACTACTGTCGGTATTAACCGACGCTAAGTTTTTATCCATATTTAAACCTCGTCTTTCCCATTACTTCCGTGCTTCCATTTCTCTCTTACATTTCTCCTCTGGTTTACTCCCTCTCCTTTTCCCATTTTAGCCTTACTCTTTCCTCCATTTCAGCCATACAATTTCTCCTTCCACTAACTTTTGCTATGGATAATTCTAGTGAAGATCAACGTTGTGAAGAACTTCATTTGGAAGAGGAGGAGTTCAAAGCTGGTTATTTTTTGAATTATTATTAATTTCAGTTTTTGTTTTGTGTTTAAACTAATATTATGCTTAAATTGAAATTTTACATTTGTTTCCTGGTTTTTAGATGTTTTTTTTTTTGTATTAATAAGGTACATCTCAACGGAGGCGCGGACTCTCAATTCCCAAGTGGACGAAATAACTTTGTTCGTTTGATTCGTTCGGAAAATGCATTAGTGATAATTCTAATGCTTTTTCAAAATATGTAGCAGGGGAGGTTAGAGACAACAGAAATCTCCCGTTGAAGAGGGATTGGCGTATTAAGGAAGAAGATAAGGAAGTTCTCTGGAATAGAATAAAGATCCTGATATTTGTATTCTTTCTTGAAAATAGAAGAATAAGGCAATGGTTGTAATAATATTTGATTAGCTTGATTTCTTTGTTTTTAAGGATGTAGGGAAATATTTTTTTTGAAGATGCAGATATAGTAAAAATGCCTATGATCCACCATATGACGCTTAAGGTTGCAGAGCATGATCACAAAGAGTACATAAATAAGTTAAAACACTACAAGAATAGTGATTATTAGGGGCGGTGGATTAGGGACGAATATAAGAATTTGTCCCTATTAATCTTTATTAAGGGCATAAATATATATTTGTCTTTATTAATTGTAATAGAGGCAAAACGACAAACGCCCCTATTAATTTACTACTTTTAGGGGCGAAAAAAGCCACATCTACAAAATTTAGTTATTAGGGGCGGATAAATGAGCCTCTAATATATATATTTTTAACTTATTCAGTTTTTTTTTTTTTTTAATTTAATAGTTTAAATTAGGAGCATTTATCTTCTTATATTTAATTTTTTTCTTAATTATTGATCAAATAAATAAGAAAGTTATCATAACCCTAATTCTAGGATAACCAACACGCACATTCCCCATATTTCTCTCTTGATCTTCTTTCACGACACAAACTCCTCATCTCCATTTTTCTTGTACGTTCCTTCATATTCTTCTCTTCATCTCCATTTTCTTAGTTGATTCATAGCTCTCCATTTTTCTTGTTTCTTCATATTCTTCTTCCCATCTCTATCTTTCTTGTTCCTTCATATTTTTATCCGTCTTCTTCATTTTTTTTTCTTTTCGGATCTGATATTGTTTTCTCTTAATCTCTATTTTTCTTAATTTCCAACCCTTCAATATTCTCTTTGATGAGTCTAAGAGAGCGGAAGAGTGATTTAAAAAGGTTCGTAGCAGAGAAAAAAAGAAGCTTTATTTAGTTTGATTGATGTTTTTTTTTCCCTCTCAAACTGTTGTTTTGCAGGTAAATTTGATGATGGGGTGTGAAAAATTTGAAGTGAAATTCGTTAGGTTTGTTCTTCATACATTTTTTTCTGTTTTATTTTCGTATAATATTAGTGTTATCAAAATGATGAATTACATCATAAACCTCGATTGGCTTAGTTTGGGTTTGATTTTTTGTCTATTTTGCAGGTTTTGTTTTCTTGATGTTTTGTGAAGGGTTTGTACATAATTTGATTGCTTTACGTAATTTGTTCGTTTCTTTTCATGGTTGTGAGTTCTACATAATCTGATTGTTTTGTTTCTTAAAATAGTGTTACTCTAATTTCATTTTACCTTCTGTGGTGTATCTACATGATGAATCCTGGAAGACACATGCTTTTGACTTTGCATCATTTTGGTGTTTGGGATGCAGAAGATTGATTAGACAAATAAATTTTTTTTAGACTACCATTTGTATCTACGGTTTAAACTTCTTCATGATACTTGTACCATTCGTATATAATCAATTGAAGTATGAATTATTTTAATATTAATTTTTCTATTCACAATTTATTTTTTTGTCTAGATTGGTGGTGGAAAATAAAAATAATCGTAAATATATTTGACCCTAAAATATGAGAATACAATCAAATAATTAATGGGAGATTGAAAATCGTTTTCAATTAATACAATTCCGAAAACGCAATAATAATAAATAAATATATATATATATATATATATATATATATATATATATAAAATAAAGTAGGGGCCTTAATAATCGTCCCTAATTGTCACATCCCGGCCCAAAGCGGATTACGTGATGGCCAGCATGCCTTCCTCCGGGACGGGGTGTGTCACTAATACTTTAAACATCCGCACTTAATATTGTTTGCACGTCAGACTTGCCTATGTGGCAGCAAAACTATTAGGGTTGCATATAAGTGCTTATTTGTCCCTATTTATAAATAGCAACGCTCTTTTTAGGTGCAATTCCAATATTCGCCACTCCTAACTATTAGGTGCGGAAATCCTCAATTTTTGCCACTAGTTCTAATTAATAGGTGCAAATGTATTGGCCTCTACTTGTTCATAGTTTTGTAGTGAAAAAAAAGTATTATACTAAAAAAGCAGGAGAGGTGCGCAGCCGCCCTCCTCCTGAAGTGAATCCTACAGAGTGGGCTGAGTTGGTGCAATACTGGGATGGAGTGTTAGATGTAAAACATTTGTATATTATGGCACTATTTTTCTTTTGAATTATTTTTATTATTGTTTGTTTTGGCCTATAATTGAAATTTATTATTTTGAGTATATAATTTTTTTGAGTTATAATTATTTGAGAACGAATAAAGAAACAAATTTTGATTTTTTTATATGATTATTAACAAAGGTGGTGTCGCTTTAAACCGTCACTAGTTTGCATATTTTATTTATTTAATTGTTATCTAACATCGCTTTAAACCGACGTTAATATCAGTGTCGCTTTAAACCGACGCTGCTTAGTGGCGGATTAAGTGAACAAACCGACACTGAAGCCCTTTAGTGACGCTCAAGGTTCTAAAAAACGCTAGGCGCTAGTCGGGCGGCGGGCTAGCGCCAAGCGCCTAGGCGGATTTAGGTAAATTTCTTGTATATCTTGTAAATAAGTGCATATTGACACCTAAAAAAAAAAAACTATACTTGTATGGATAATAAAATAATGATAAAATGCAAATTAGGTACACTATTTCCATAAGTATTGGATGAACTTGTAGTTAATCCATCATATGCAAATTAGATACACCATTTCCATAAGTATACCACCATGAAATCAAAAAAGAAAAAAGCACACAATTAATAAAAAAATAAAAAATAAAAACTGCCTAGGGCCGCCTAGGGCTGCCTACCCTGCCTACCCTGCCTACCCCACCTAGCCGCCTAGCCCGCCTAGCTCGCCTAGGCGCCGCCTAGCCCCAATCCGATTTTTCAGCCCGATTTGCCCAAAAACGCCTCGGTTGCTAGGCGCCGCCTAGGGCGTTTTTTAGAACACTGGTGACTCTAGCAATGGTGTCGCTATTCCAATCCGACATTACATTGTTTTATGTCAGATTTTTGCCAAATTTCCGACAGAAATTGGGTTTCTTGTTGGTTTTTGGTCCGCCGGTGATAGCCTATATTGTAGTAGTGGTATCCATTACCCAGGTAAGGTAGTTTTTCCCAGTAATATCCAGGGCAACAAAATCAAGCTTTGCCAAGTTCGCCATTTTCTTTTCTAAAAGCAAAATGAGATGTGTAAGAACTTGCAATAATATGTGTTCTGGAGGAATGTAGTATTAGAACTTCTGGCTCTTATAAATTTTTCATTTTGATCTTAAGGCCAAAATGATAAGCACTCGAAACTTCAAGCTCGAGATTTACATGATTAATGAGGAGGGCGATTGTACCGCACCATTCTAATTAAAACAAAATAGCATAGGATGGGTGATTATACCGCACAACTCAAGCAGCATGAAAATTTAAATATGCAGAGCAAGGTGGGCGATTATACCGCACCACCTAAAATTGCAGTAAAATTAAATCTGCAGTTCAAGATGGGCGATTGTACCGCACCATCTTTGATCGCAGTAAATTAACATAAATAAACACTGGGTTAGTAATCAGGAGCTACACCAAACAAGAAATAAAAAATATAAGTAATTGTTATATTGAGAACTAGGAGCAGGCACGATGTTAGGAGATCTTCGCGAGAGTACATCAAGCAGGTGAGGCAGAGGAGGAAGAAGAACAGTAAAATCCTTGGAGGAAGCTTTTTTCTGCGAAGAGAGGTGAGAACTGGTTAAGGTTAGAGAGTCGTGCTGATAACGTGTTATAAATAGGCAAAAGTTAGAGAGATAACCTATGCTAAGGACAGAAGCAAAGCGGGTTCAAAATATCACACTGTTTAGTTTTGTAACTATTGTAATACCCCGTATTTAAAAAAAAAAAAAGTTTATATATATGTGTGTGCATGTGGGTAATTCTTTTTATGTAAAGATTTTATTAGATTTCTTTTGTGCAAGAACCTACTTTCAATATGTAAAATAGACTCAACATAAAATCCTTTTTGCTACAAAATTAGTTATTTTATTTTATTTTAAAAAAGCTAGTATTTATTTCATGTTCATGTATAATTAGAGATGTTTTTAGTTTGAATTGGAGAATGGTGATTATATGAGATTGGCTTGATATTTTTACCAAATAAGGGTGCGTTAGCAAGTTTGTAACCATTAGAGAATAAAGAGGAGGGGTTAGTCACTACTCTAGATAGATTGAGGTGGGATTCTATATCTTATAGAGTATAGATGTGGCCTTTGGGTATTTGTCCACTTTGCATGATAATTTTTGTTTATGACTAACTTAAAACATGTTGTTTTGTCATTTGAACACATCCTATTTTCAATGATTAACTTCACATTTGGTGTGTTTCTATTGGAACACATAATAGGGCTAATGATTAGCTTAACATTTGTTTTCTTTCTATTGGACCACATATCATGGTTAATAATTGGTGAGGATTCATCCCCCAAATTTGGAGAGGTGGGATTCTATATCCCTTAGAGTTTGGACGTGGCCCTTGATGCAAGGAACATCTTGCATGATATTCATTAGTTCATGATTAATCTAATACTTGTTGTTTTTCCATTGGAACACATATCATTCTTAATGATTAGGACAACAATTGTTGCTTTGTTATTGGAACACATTTTATGTCTAATGATTGGCACAACACTTGGTTTCTTTCTATTGGCACACTTGTGGAGATTCTTTGGAGAGGAAGATGTCATGCAATCTTTATAAAGGAAGGAGCAAGAACCAACGGAGGACAAGGAGAAAAGAGAGAGGAGGAAGAAGAAAAAAGAAAGAAAAAGAACTCCAACAAAAAGTCATTCTCCCTTTCATATTACCTCTTACCTTTCTTTTACATGTTCTTAGGGCTTTAAGACATCTTTCATTGTATTTGTAAGTCCCTCATATATAGTGAAATACAATGAAAACAAACCCCAGTGGATGTAGTCGATCACTTAAATCTTGTGTTGTTTATGCATGTATACTTTGGAGATCATTGCCATAAGAAGCACTCCCACCAAACCATCAAAAATATCCATTTACTTCCCTTGAGAATGCTATAAAACAAGGGGGACAAATCCCAGAAAATGCATTAGAGCTTACCCAACAGAATTGCTCTATGGAACTCAAATGGGTTTATACATCAATATCACCAAGAGAGAGATGGAGTAAAATGGTAAAGTAATATTTCTCAATTAGATTGTTGTGTGTTATCCATACTATATATTATTGATAATATAATATGATTTTGGCTACTAACAATTTGATTAGTGTTGCAGATATAATACAATCTTGGCTACTAACAGTTTGATTAGTGTTGCAGATGTTATAGACCATGTGATTGTTGATATCCTTGTTACATGGCATATACATAAGCATTCTTGTAAAGTAAGAAAAGAGTTAAGTCATGTTTGAGTTGTGATTCAAGGGTTGAAGTTTGCCTTGAATATAAAATAATGAACCATGTATACGTTAGGCGTCTGGGGAAAGGCTTAAGGGTACAACCCGTTGGTTATAAAATAATTAAATCTTGTATATGTCAGGCGTCGGGGGAAGGGCTTGAATATACAATTGGGGGTCAGTGGAAGTGCCTATATAATAAAGTGGATACTGAGAATTTAATTACAAAAATTGGGTTTAAGGGATGAACGGGCGTTAACTCATATTCTAAGGTATTCGGAGCCAAGTGGTATAAGCATGGTATGGGATGTGCGGGCTTGGGTGCCTTAGGTATGTGTTGACGGGATTAGAAGGGAGTGAGTACATTCATGCATCTCATTGCATACATTTTATGTATTTGCAAGAGCTACTCATTTCAATTATTATTTTTGTTGGTACTTTTTTGTTGTGATTTAATTTGTGCACTATTGTTGTTTTGTTGCGTATTTGAAAAATTTTATGTAAGATTTTGTTGATGTATGATGTAATTGCTATAATTTAATTTAATTTTCCACCATATCTTGGTTGTAGAATTTATTTCTATAGCTAAGATATGGCTCACACCCTAACTCGTGAATAGTCTTGTGGGTCAGGGTGTGACAAAATGGTATCAGAGCTCAGGGATTAGATACTCTAGGATTGACCTTATGATGATTAATATGCTTGTCGAATGCATGGACTCTAATTTTACATTCTGTGTAATGATTTCAGAAGCATTCCGTTTGATTTTTGTAGAGTAAATTGGGATTTGACTTATGCCTAGATGGGTAATTTCTTGTGAACTAGATTGTGCTTCTGGACTTGTATTACTACACTGCAAATATAAGGAAATAGTGATCATTTCAGGTTGCTAAGGAAGGATTACAAAGCACGGAAAACTGTGTACTATATTTATATATCTATATGTGTGATGATCTCACTTCGTTTTGCAATTCCAGTTTCTAGAGAAAAACTGTTTTATCTCTTTTCTAATGATGTTCTTATATTTCAGCATGCTTAATTGTTTGGTGCTTTTATAAAACTGGTAATTGTTGCAATTTATTCGAATTTATTTTTAGTAAATTCATATATAATTTTGACGGTGAAGTGAATTCGGATGTAATTCATTCCTACTCACAAAGGAAAAAGAAAGAAAAAAGGGCTATTGCAAAGTGAAATTCTCATTCCTACACGAGTTGGTAATGTTAATAATAAATCTCATTCCTACATAGTTTTAGACTATGTGATGAATTATAAAATTCTAAAAGACGTGTGATGAGAATATAGGAATCCAATTTGTAAGGTGATTGGTGAGTTAAATTTCTGATTTGTATAACCATCAATTGTTCTACACTGATTTCATTATTAATTAAGTGATTTTCAATTAAAAGACTAATTTCGTTTTCCTATCAGGTTCATTATAGAGGTGTTATGCTAGAGTTGGAAGGCCTAAATTGGAGAATTGCAATCCACTTGAAATGGAAGGGTAGTCTCCATGCAACTTATCACGCCCCGATCCCGACCGACGTACATGATCGACGCGCGACAGAAGAATGTAGGGGGATGCCAGGAAATACAAACCGAAATACTGAACTGAAAATACAATAATCACATTTGTTTAAGGAAAAGTATAGGGGTAACTTAACACTCCAAGCTCTTAGGGGTAACTTAACACTCCAAGCTTTCTGAACTATGTATGCTAACCCAAAGCTCCTCGTATCTGCTAACACTTGCACAATCGCTCCTATACCATCAGAATGGTGCATCGGGCAAACAACAACCTGGATAAGCCGCGAAGCTCGTGTGAGTGACAATAATTTGACGTATGTGATAATATTAAAAACCAGCCATAGATTCGGTTTATAAATCTCAAACATCAAATCATATTTATGAAATCAAAGTCAAGTCACTGAAACCTCCGAAAGAGTCACCAAGACATCCAACGGCTCGTTTGAAACAAATCACAAAAGCTCACAACCATAAACTCATACAACACAATGAAAAGTAGGGCTAAAGCGACATAGTTCGGCCGAAGCCTACATCTCTAAAGCTATTTCAATCCAAACTCAATCCGAAGAATCAACAAAGCAATTAATCGGGTTTTGGACTTCTCCACGGAACCATAATACCAAACGGGATTTCGGACCACTCAATGAAATCCAAACTAGGATATGATTCCGGACCACTTAACAGAATCGCGGAGTAGAAGAGATTTCGGACCTCTTAACGGAATCCGAGTGGATACGATTCCGGACCTCTCAACGGAATCGTGGAGTACAGTGGATATCGGACCACTCTACAAAATCCAATCTGGATATGATTCCGAACCACTCAACGGAATCGCGGAGCACGAGGGATTCTGAACTTCTCAACTGAATCCAGACGGAGCAGGGAACCAGACTACTCAACGGAACCCTATCGGAACCCAGTTCAAGATCCCTTAACGGAACTGAGCGGAAGTCCAAGAATATGACAACGGCTTAAGGAAACAATACATGAACCAAGTACTTAATTTAGAAGGGTTGAATGAAATGAAACAAAGCACAAGTATTAAATGTAGAAAGGCTCAACGAAAAAAGAAATGAAATAATGAAACGAGGGGTGAAACATGTTTCGAAGCAACAAACCCCATGACAATGGGTTAACAGTCCACTAGCCCCCACATTCCATCGCATCATACCAATCATGCAGAACAAACCACATTTCAAATATGTACATCAAATCACATTTAATAAAAATAAATCGATGGCTAAATATTAAATGACAATTCAATAGAAAATATATTTATAAAACCAAGATATATCCACACAGGATAATAGTTACGAAAACAGGGTAATAACCATACCACATATATTAAAGTCACTCACCTAGAGTCCACGCTTTGACTTCCTCACATGAATATCGAGGCATCCACGTTTGATCATCGCCTAAAATAAATACCAAATCTTGCCTCAAAACCCAAGTGACAAACCACGTAACTTACATAAAACACATCCCCAATGACGTTTTAGAATGATTTGGGACCAGTTGACAAAAAGTCAACCGTTGGTCAAAGGTCAACCGTCGGGTCCACAACCCTAGCAATTCAATACAGAAGATCCGCACATCGGATTTCGGATCCGTAACTGCCTAAGGTCCACATTTTGCTCATAGAACAACATATTAAAATTTCATCGCGATCTGACGGTCGGATCCCTGCCAATTATTAGAATTACGTGGCGGTCAACAATTAGTTTTACAAACTTAGAAACCCACTTCGGGAAGATCCATATGTCAGATTCCTGATCCGTTAGTTTCTAATGTCCTCAAATATTACGTACTATAACGTATTAAAGTTTGGTACCATATAATGATCAAGTGGCGGAGCTTAATGAAAATATGCTCAAACGATAGAATTTCATCAATCGGATGTCAAAATTGGAATTGGGGCATCCAATTTAGCTTAGGGAGGCCAGGTGGGGTCTCGGCCCACGCGGTGGCCGGCCGCCTCGATTCGTCGGAAAATTCGACTTTTTCCAAAAATTACCAAATTTCATATAAATGTAGATCTCAATGAGTGGAGCAAGTTTTATACCTGTGACAAAGGCCAATTTGGCCGGGAAAAGTTCCAATTCGTCTCGAACCCGCTGGAAACCCTAAAAAAGGTGAGCTTCGATTCTTCCTCCTCGGTGTTCCACCCCCTACAACTGGTTGGGTCTTGTTCCTGGGTCCAAGGGGGTTAGATTAAGGGTGGTGATGGGTGGTGAAACTCGCCAGATCGGCGAATCGCCGTCGAGAACCGCCGAGTTCTCCGGTGAAGTTAGACACGAAATTGGACCTAAAACCCTTCGATCTTGGGCGGGAATGGTAGATGGGAGGTCGTGGAAGAGGTTGTAGGTGATGGATGGGTGAATTTCGCCTGAAAAAATGGCAGAAGTGATCGGAAGTAAACCGAGTCGAAACCGGGTTGGTCGTGGGTGTACGGGTCTGGTTTGGATGCTCCTCACCTCTCTATTTTCTCTCCTTTCTCTTCTTTCCGATTGGCCCATTCTCTTTCCTCTCTCTTTTATTTGATTGGTCCCTTATCTAACATAAATCTGATTGGGCCTCTTTCCCACAGGGTGGGAGTTTATTTAATTTATAATCTAAAGCTTAGTACAACGATTCCAAATGTCTGTAACTTTTTCGTTATAATCTCGATTCGCAAACGGCTTTCACCTATGTGCTCATGGTTTCGAGATCTATTCGAAAGCATTAATTGTGACCTCAAAAGGTCAACGAATTTTAAAGATTAATTACGAAAATTCAAGCCCGACAACAATTTGATTTAATTCCTAAAATTAACGGAATTAAAAAATTAACTAATAAAGATAACGTAAACATGAAGTATGAATTTAAATAAAGAGATACGTAATGAATAGTGAAATTTCGGAGACGGGATTTCACACAACCACTCTAACTAACTACTTTACTAATGTTTTTTTTTCAACTATAATTTTTATGATTTATTTAACTATGTTTTGGAGATTTGTTTAGCTTACTTATACAAGGATTAAGGTCTTACAAATTTCGAGGACGAAATTTGTTTTATGGAGGGTGGATTGTAATACCCCGTATTTAAAAAAAAAAGGTTATATATATGTGTGTGTGTGTGTGTGTGTGTGTGTGGGTAATTATTTTTACGTAATGATTTTATTAGATTTCTTTTGTGCAAGAACCTACTTTCAATATGTAAGATAGTCTCAACATAAAATCCTTTTTGCTACAAAATTAGTTTTTTTTTTTAAAAAAAAGCTAGTATTTATTTCATGTCTATGTATAATTAGAGATGTTTTTAGTTTGAATTGGAGAAGGGTGATTATATGAGATTGGCTTGATATTTTTACCAAATAAGGGTGCGTTGGCAAGTTTGCAACCGTTAGAGAATAAAGAGGAGGGGTTAGTCACTACTCTAGATAGGTTGAGGTGGGATTCTATATCTTATAGAGTATGGTTGTGGCCTTTGGGTATTTGTCCACTTTGCATGATAATTTTTGTTTATGACTAACTTAAAACATGTTGTTTTGTCATATGAACACATCCTATTGTCAATGATTAACTTCACATTTGGTGTGTTTCTATTGGAACACATAATAGGGCTAATGATTAGCTTAGCATTTGTTTTCTTTCTATTGGACCACATATCATGGTTAATAATTGGTGAGGATTCATCCCCCAAAATTGGAGAGGTGGGATTCTATATCCCTTAGAGTTTGGACGTGGCCCTTGATGCAAGGAACATCTTGCATGATATTCATTAGTTCATGATTAATCTAATACTTGTTGTTTTTCCATTGGAACACATATCATTCTTAATGATTAGGACAACAATTGTTGCTTTGTTATTGGAACACATTTTATGTCTAATGATTGGCACAACACTTGGTTTCTTTCTATTGGCACACTTGTGGAGATTCTTTGGAGAGGAAGATGTCATGCAATCTTTATAAAGGAAGGAGCAAGAACCAACAGAGGACAAGGAGAAAAGAGAGAGTAAGAAGAAGAAAAAAGAAAGAAAACGAACTCCAACAAAAAGTCATTCTTCCTTTCATATTACCTCTTACCTTTCTTTTACATGTTCTTAGGGCTTTAAGACATCTTTCATTGTATTTGTAAGTCCCTCATATATAGTGAAATACAATGAAAACAAACCCTAGTGGATGTAGTCGATTTGGCGAACCACTTAAATCTTGTGTTGTTTATGCATTTATACTTTGGAGATCATTGCCATAAGAAGCACTCCCACCAAACCATCAAAAATATCCATTTACTTCCCTTGAGAATGCTGTAAAACAAGGGGGACAAATCCCAAAAAATGCATTAGAGCTTACCCAACATAATTGCTCTATGGAACTCAAATGGGTTTATACATCAATATCACCAAGAGAGATGGAGTAAACTGGTAAAGTAATATTTCTCAATTAGATTGTTGTGTGTTATCCATACTATATATTATTGATAATATAAAATGATTTTGGCTGCTAACAATTTGATTAGTGTTGTAGATATAATACAATTTTGGCTACTAATAGTTTGATTAGTGTTGCAGATGTTATAGACCATGTGATTATTGATATCCTTGTTACATGGCATATACATAAGCATTCTTGTAAAGTAAGAAAAAGAGTTAAGTCGTGTTTGAGTTGTGAGGATATTCAAGGGCTGAAGTTTGCCCTGAATATAAAATAATGAACCTTGTATACGTCAAGCATCGGGGGAAGGGCTTGAGTATACAACCCATTGGTTATAAAATAATTAAATCTTGTATATGTCAGGCGTCGGGGGGAGGGCTTGAATGTACAATTGGGCGTCGGGGGAAGTGCTTGTATAATAAAGTGGATACTGAGAATTTAATTACAAAAATTGGGTTTAAGGGAAGAACGGGAGTTAACTCATATTCTAAAGTATTCGGAGCCAAGTGGTATAAACATGGTATGAGACGTGCAAGCTTGGGTGCCTTAGGTATGTGTTGACGGGATTAGAAGGGAGTGAGTACATTCATGCATCTCATTGTACACATTTTATTTATTTGCAAGAGCTCCTCATTTCAATTATTATTTTTCTTGGTACTTCAAAGTGGTAAGGTTTTGTTCTACTCTTCAAGAGCTTTCATTTGGTACTGGTTTCATGAAATTTGGATGAAAAATGGACGAGATATGAAGGTTTTCGTGTTTTCCCAGTTTTCGGCGACGGCGACGGCATCGAAGGTTTGCCGGGGAAGAAGAGCGAATATTCCGTCAAGTCTGACGGAATATTCTGACGCCGTCAGGTATCTTTAACGGTTTCTATTACTTTTTAACGGAATATTCCTAGCGGCGTCACTATTTCGTTACACGTGCCAGGCACGTGGTGACGCGTGGCCGCGCGTGGGTGGTCGACAAAATATTCTAAAAATATAGGGATGTTCCTGAGGTTGAGTAGGTCTTAGTGGTATATTCATATACCCAATTTGAGCAATGTATGAGAAGTTATTACCTAGTTTCGTCTATGTGCTTTAAATTGATGCCTTTATAGTTGTTTCTCATATAGGCAAGACTTATTTGGAGGACGAGCGTAGCCAGGCTAGACGTGGGGGTTCCGACCTGGTTACATATCAGTGAGTGGGCTTTTGTTTTCAGTATATATATATATATATATATATATATATATATATATATTTTATATAAACACACACACACACACACTTGACGTTTTTCCCAGAAAACGTGTTTTAAAGGAAATGTGATTTAAATGCCATGTCATACTTGCATCATATTTTTGTATATGCATTATCATGACTATGCATATTGTTACATGGTGCTGCGGAGGCCCAGGTAAGCTATAGGTGAGTATATTATGTTGGTAATGGTTATGAGATATGATGATGATGATGATGATGATGAGATATATTAGAGCTCATAATTTGCACCCCGGTGTTAGTGCTCCCGCCCAGAGTTAAGGGCACAGTCCTTCACGTGATGTTCACCTCCCGCACCACACGCTCATCTTGGATCCAAGTTAGGTGCACAGTCCTATTGTATAGACCACTTTAAGTGGGTTCGACTCGTAGGTGACCCACGATTAGTGCACAGTCTTCACATGATCGTAACACTAGAGTGTATTATTTTACACCCAGTCCTGTTGGACAGACCATGTAAGGTGGTTCCAACTCGTGTGCAGATGTATATACATGATGAGATATGAGATTGAGATATGTATATACTTGATGAGATATATGATTGAGATGTGATTGAGATGAGCTCTAGATTTCGCCGTATAGATCACGTGAGGTGACTTCGGCTAGCAGATGATTTATATTACATTGCATCACTTGGCTTATATTTGTTATATAGTGATATTGGGCATGGCATACGCATGGCATACATATATGTGGTTTTGGATATATTGAGCATGGTTTTGAGATATATACGTATGTATACTATTTTCTGGGAAATTATATAGGTTTTCCAGCAAGGTGTTAGAGCTTTTGATATCGAAATGATTTTAGAAAAGCTTTGTTTTTGCCCACTCACACTTTTTGTTTTGCGCCCCTCCAGGTATTAGATAGCGTTTGTTGGTGGCTTACGAGGTTGCAGCGGAGGTTCTAACAGACCATCACTCATGTAGGACCATCTTTGGGTGTTGTTTAATTATTACTTTCTATGCTTGACTGCACTTAGGCTAGTTAAGCTCTGATTGTGTATTCACACTTATTTCACATTCTTCTTATCTTTATCGCTTCCGCAAAGCGCATTTGGTTACGTCACGTTCACATGACGGCCAGCATGCCTTTATCTCGGTCGGGGTGTGTCACTCTTCATTGTGTCCCAAAAAAAATTTTCCAACGTTTTCGATGAGGCATTTCATTGAGCACTTGGATGACCCATACCATTGTGTGCTTACTTTATATCCTACTCTAATTTAGTGCTCTTGTGTCTTTAGGTCAATATTGTTATAGGTCAAACAAATAGTATATCATATAGGTATAGGGCTGGAGCTCAAATTTATAAGAGGATTGGGAAAAGGGAGGATTGATGGCCCTTTTATTATTTTAAGAAAGAATGACTAACTTTAAACTTAACTGAAAAACGGTGTTATTTCGCTAAAAGCATGTACATTTTTCTATTGGTGGTCTTCAACGAGGATCGAGTAATAGAGTTGCACTAGAAAAATGTCGATGTTGCATAGTTTTTGTCGAACTCGTCTGTTTCACACAAAAAAAAGATTGAAAAAGCAATATTTTGAAGGTAGTTTTGACAAATTACTTAAAATTATATATATATATATATATATATATATATATTTCTTTAATCCAAAATACTTAGAGGGGGCACGTAGCCCTTCATCAAATTCGCCCCTGTATCTAGTGGCGAGGGAGGGTGGAATATGAATTAATATTAAGTTAGATCAAGGGTTAAACAAGAACAAACAGCAATTGCATTTGAACATGTTATTTGTTAATCAGGTAATACTCTTGAAGCCACATATACGATATATTCATGCAATTACAGATTGAAATCTGGTTGAAAGTTATGTTTCCTTACCTAGCTAATAGCTACCAGCAAGTTCGATTTAACTAAGCAAGTGATTGCAGACTTATTATTATGAAAGCAGTGATTGCAGACATTCATTTTCCACGATTTGGGAAGCATAAAATTAAGCATCACTTTGGTTAGAGAATTTGGCAAATTAAAGCACAATTTTTAAACTGTTTTTAACCTCCTTCATAGGGTTACCTATCTTCTTCAATCGTGTGGAGAGGGTGAGAAGTACATAGACAAAGAAACAACCGTTACCTAACCTACATATAAACATATATATATATATATATATATATATATATATATATGATAATATAAGATGATGATGATTCGATCGACAAAATGCTACTTATCTATAAGAGTTTGGTTTATGTCGAACATTCAAAGGACATGCAGACTATAAGGATAAGTTGGTTCCCGGCACAAATTTTCAGTTTCCACGATAATATTAAGAAACGTAAAAATAATCAAGGGAGAGATAAGTAACAGTATGTAGTAGTTTTTCAAGTTTCATGATTCAACATAAATTGTAATAAGACAAGCTAAGTTGTTTGCAAAAAAGTTTTAACCATCGACGTGAGATTAACTCAATTAATGTATGAATAAATTTTTGTTTCCATGAATTAAACAAAAACACACATAAATTAGTAATCAATACAAATTAAATTACTAGAAGTTTTTTACAGTATGAGAATTCAGAGCCATAATTGGAAGACGCAGAGAGACCAAATCATGAACTAAATTTCCATCAGTTGGTAAGGAAAAAGCAGTTAATACAGAAACTAAGGAAAAGAAAATAAAAAGGAGTACCAATGCGATTTTAGTAAGAATAGTGGTCGGAAAATATGGTAACGAAACCCCAAACGGAGTCATGTTCGTGTTTCCAAATCTGGCCAAAGTATGATAGATAAACAATTCTACATATAATTGAACCATATCAGAATTCAAACACCCAAAGAAAACATAAAATCATATTCTCATACAAATGTAGACAAACTTAGCAAACTCAAATATACATAGACTAACCTAGCTAATAAATTCCATCATAAGGGGAAATCATTCAAACGTACATTTTTTGTAGTTGTATACCCAGTACTTCATCTTCGTCTTCGTGTTTCCGGCCCCCAAATATAAAGCAGATAAATTGAAGCCCTTGCAAGAGGACTGATAAATCCCTCTTATTATACAAGTTTTTTTTGCTTTCTTAATTTCTTCCAAATCACAATCAAATATATATATATATATATATATATATATATATATATATATTAGGTAGAAGTGGGAGAAATTAAAGAGTACCACATCACTTATCTCCAAACAAGTACCCAAGTGATGAATCTCCACCAGGAGCTGATTTAACTTTTGTTGTTGGACGATCCTGAATATATATCATTTGGTAGAAAAATACATTATAAATTTATAAAGTAAGCTATAGCTGCAAAGAGTTGAATTCCCAAAATAAGTTATAAAACATGAGAGCTCACAGTTAAGAAGTTCCCAGAATTTTGGCCATCAGCTCTGTGATAGTTGTTGGAAATTTTATGTTTTTCTGAAGAGTTAGTACGAGTATCTGGAGGCTTAAATTCAGTGCTAGAATCGAATCTATCGATGCCATATGGTGGTATTACTGGCTTAGCGGTTGGAGGTGGACTTTGTTGCTGATCATCTGAGCCGAACAAGTATCCCAATGAGCTTTGTCCCCCACCATAGCTCCCACCTCTACTCATGGCTGCAGCTTAGTTTGACAATTTCAAGATCTGCTTGTCTAAAGTTAGAGGTATATAGGAGAAAGGAAGAGAACCCTAATATATATAAACAAATTATGTGTGAAATCTTTGTGCATATTTTCGGATGTTGACGATGATGATGCATCATACCTAACTTGTCATTTGTTTTCTTTAGTGATTTATATAAATCAACATTAATCGTATGGTGCATAATAATTAGGTTAGAAAGGGGCGGCATCCGATGGATTGAGTAATTGCCCTTGTTGCATGGTGATGGTATATGTATGGGATTGTCTAATAGTTTCCATGTAATACCTTTCATGATCCATCCATAGTTAATTGCTCTTTTATTGAAACGCTCAATCATGAATAAACAGTTGTTCAAGCATTCATTCAATAGGTAGTGACCTAAGAACTTATAAGTTTACGTAATGTTTCTCAATTCTTTGATGTGGGACTTTAAACTTTATATTCTCATACGCTTCCATGCGTGTGACGAACTTTTTTAACCTAGCTAAACGCATAGATTTTAATTGAGTGACATACAACAAAAGTGGATGTTGGACTTCACATGTGGATAGACTTGACACCATGAATTGACACTATGAATAAAGTTGATTGGACCCTAAAATTATTTGACATTAGAGAGAGGGATCCATTCCCTTATATGCCGATGCAAAAAATTTTACCCTCCCGTTAGGGACTTTGAAATTCACATGCTCACAACTATTAGCATTTGTTTTGTTAAGGGTTTGGGGAAAAAATGTTTAAGTTGAAGGGAAAATAGTGATGAACTATTTCCTTTTTTTAATTTTTATGAATGATGATGAACTATTTACTTGTAATTGTAGGACTATCCTCAAATTGTTACCTTAATTATGAACGCTTTGGGAAAGTAATTGTTTTTCTTACACGTCAAATGTGTATGCATAAATTTGATATTATATTGCATGATTATTTCTTAAATTTTTGGGTAATTAAATATAACAATTAGACCTCAGCTTTTTAACAATACACACATATAATTTGGCTTGAAATAAAATGAAATGTTGTACACTTATAAACCACATTCAACGAAGTTGATATATGTGCAAGCACGATAGAAATTTTGTTAATTTGTAATCTTCATGTAATTAGTAAAACTAGTTCACACATTGAAAAGCAGAAAAAAAAAAAATTAGAGAACTATTATTGGTATTCCAAAAATCTAATTGTACATTCCTTATAAGAGTATTTTTCTTTCAAAATATAAAAAATTTCGAGTACATAATTTTTGGAATGCTATTAATAACAATTCCCAAAAAATTACTCAAAAACAGTTGCTTTGCAAGGTAGACAGAATTATAAGTTGGTTGAATGTCAAGATCAAGTGGGCTTGATTAGCCTTTGAAAGCAATCTTTAGCATAATTTGGAATTAGTGGTATATGATTACATAGAAACTTAATCACTTTTTTTTTTGGTCGAAAAAACTTAATCACTTGACTTGTCTAGTAACTTTAGTTTCCCCCGCATTTGATTGAAATTGATAGATAAGCATTTAATTAACAGGTTAAAAATGTCACTTAGTATTAAGATTTATTGATATTACTCTTCAATTATAAATGAGATGTCTTAAGTTCGAATCTTGTGAATAATGAGTTCGAAACTAATTTATTCACCCACCCTTTAGTTTAAATATATCATTATAAAAAAAGTTAACAAAATCAATTTTAACAAAACCAATAAACTATATTTGAAATCGTACCGGAAGCGCTAGCATCACTACTACAATAAAGCGAATGCTATGGATCAATCATCAATGTCTATAGAGCGATATATTAGTTGTGAATCTAATAAAACCATATTTGAAATCGTATGCGACTCTCAGTTAATCTAATAAAACAATGTTTGAAATCGTATGCAACTATATTAGTTGTGAATCTGATATGGATCAATGTCTCTAGAGATCATATGCAACTCACAATATTAATCAATAATAACATGTTTGAAATCGTACAAAAGTGTTATAAATTACCTCATTACTGTTAAAAAGCAGGTGAAATTTATATCATATGGGTTCCGATTTACTGTAGTCTATGATATATTTAACTGTCACCCACTCGACAGGTTCATGTGAGTATTGGGCCTAATTGCCGAAAACCACATTATTTTAAGAACTAAAGCAATCTTAATTGGGGTTAAATCAGTATGATAGTGCATGGATGAGTCTATCAGCATCTATAAAGAGGGGGTTGTCTCTCTCTCTCTCTCTCTCTCTCTCTCTCTCTCTCTCTCTCTCTCTCTCTCTATATTTATGCATAGAATATGAAAGACATAAAATGGACATATACATAGAGTAATAGTTGTATTTCTGGGCTTCTAGCCCACAAAAGTAATTCAAGGGAAAAGAAGAAAAAATCAGTTCAATTCAGATAAATTCTTAAAAGAAAACAAAAAGATAGTGATGGTAGGTTTTTCTTTGAGATGAGAAGTTAAGTAGTACTGTTAGCACTCTACGAAGTTAGAACAACAGAAAATATTATAATTATAATATGAGGTTTAATTTGTTGGATCTACAAACAAATTAATCAATAACAAAAAGTAATAGTATGAATTAAGTATACAAGTTTGCTAATAAGTTGATTCGTAGAAAGTTGGCAGCTGAGATATAAGTGGTGATGAATTAATGTGTTGAGGTCTTGTCAGCCATTGAGTAGTGTTTGTTTGAACCTTGGGCAGGGAGAATTGTTGGAGAAAAATATGATACCCTATATGGCCCTCAAAGTGACATAATAATGGTCAACCAATGTGTCATCGCTCATTCAGTCGAATATGAATTATGTTATTCCTGGAAAAAGCTGTACTTGTACTTCGATGGTCAGTAGTATCTGTCATCTGTTTTAGTTTTGGACATCAATTATTTTGAGTGAAATGCCATCAAGATCATTTCTTCATCAGCTAACTCTCTCTCTCTCTCTCTCTCTCTCTCTCTCTCTCTCTCTCTCTCTTGTCCCGCCCTGAGAACAAATGAGATCAGTACAGAACTAGGGCAGAAAGTATCCGTATTTGATGATAGCTGGTGACCCAGCTAGCAAGTACTTTCAATACTATAATAAGTTTGACTATTGATGCATAATTTTGCATGAAAACTACTAGGCTTGAGTCAAGGACGAAAGGAGAAATGGAATGAGGTGGTGTGCCAGGAATTAATGAACCGAAATTTTTTGGTATATGTAAGGAGGTGCTGAGGAGTGCATGAAGTGAAATGCATGAGTGAAGGACTCAAGATGGTGTTGTGCTGTGCTATGTTAGAGAATCAACCAGTGTGAAAATTGTAGATAATAAGAGAAACCCTATTTGATAACCATTTTGTTTTTAAATTTTGGTTTTCACTTTTGTACTAGTGATAGAGGGATTTCAAAAGTTAGTGAGAGTTGAAGGAAGGATTGTGGTAGAGATGTTGAAGAAATGCATAAGGAAAGACACAAAATAAAAACTAGTTCCTTTGATAACTATTTTAGTTTTCTGAAAGGAGAAATTAGGTTCACATCTTTCTTTTTGCTACTTCATTGATTAAAATCCTATTCATTTTCAATTTTTGATCAAGGTTCTTGGGTATTAATAACATCATTAATTATTTGAATAATAAAATATTTTTATTTTTAAATATATTCCTTTAGTGTTAAAAATGTTACAATTAGTATATTTATATTTATGGCTAAATTTTTTATCATATATTTTTATTTTTAGTTTGTACCTATTTTTAATTTGCAAATATTTTTTAATTTGTACCAATTTTCTTTTCATTTTTAATTTGTACCCATATATTAGTTTCCTTTTGTGCCCATATTTTTTAAAGTTTTTTTTTTTTTTTTGTGTTTGTATGTGACATTGTATATTTAATCAATGATAGACAAATTACATATGGTATATTTATGTTTTATGCCTAAACTTTGTATCATATATTTATATTTTTAGTTTGTACCCACTTTTAATTTGCAACATTTTTTTTTTTTAAATTTGTAGTATTTTCTTTTTAATTTTATTTTGTACCCATGTATTTAATTTCTTTTAGGGCCTATATTTTTTAAAAATTCATTTCTACTCATAATTTTTTAATCTTTTATCTGTACCCTAATTTATATATAATGTACCAATTCTTCTTTATTAATGTACCACTTTGTTATATGTGAAATGTACCAATTTTTTTTTGTAAAATGTACCAATTTTTTTAACACTATGGATACATTCTTTTGCCATTTATTATTTCTTATTTTTACATAGTTTTTATCCATTTATTCAATCAAAATGTTTGAATTTTTTTATTGTAACCGTTTCTAATAGTATTATAATGAGGGATTTTAAATTTATAGGATTATAAATCTCATAAAATATCAAACAATTAATGTCAAAACTATAAAAATATAAATATTAATAGTAATATAATGAGGTGTACAAAATCAAGGGACCTTGATCAAACTTTGAATACCATTAAGGTTTTAATCCAAAAATGTTAAAGATTAGGGACTGCATCCAAAATATCCCTTTCTGAAAACTGAAATACTTGTTTCGAAACTACTTCCTTTAATATTTTAAAGTAATGCAAGCAAGTTTTAGATATGCCCATTAACAGAAACATTATCTACATGTTGGCCTCACCACGTAACACAGCCATTAAGTTGGTTCGTTTCCAAGACCCCATTACTTGGACATTAATTAGGAACTGGTTTTTGTTTTCTTTTAGGCCTTAAGCATTAAGGAATTGATGCGGTTGGATATGGATTGTGGAATCTTATGAGTGAGTGATGAAAAAAGATAAGGTAATGAAGTATTGATGGAAATTTGAGACGACCTAGGAAGGATATTAGAACTGGAAAAAGGAAGTGGAGGTTATGACTGAGACCTAGCTGACTGAGAAACAAAGGAGCTCTACATGTATCCTCTTTACTGAACATTACACGTAAAGGTATGAAATATTGGGTCCCAGTTTAAAAAGAAAAATAAATAAATAAATAAATATTGGGTCCCAAATTGTAAAAAGATGGAATCCCTTGTTGATAGCCACATGATGGGGACAGGTGAAGATCGCCCATATATATGCAAAAATATATGAGACAAATCTGTTGGATTCTTGTGAAAAATGAATAAACCGGTGACATCGTGTTGAGTCTCCGATTGAATACAATATATAGAACACTTCATTTAAATTCTTGGAAATTACAACACTTCATTTAAATTCTTGGAAAAAATTACAACACTTCATTTAAATTCTTGGAAAAAAATTACTTTTAAACACTGTTCTAAAAATTCCTGCCTAGGCGCTGGGCAGTTAGCAACCGCTCCGATTAATTGCTAGGCGTTTGAAAATTAAAAAATGGCGCCTAAACCTGCTTAGGTGTCCGCCTTGCCCACCCAGACGCCCGTCTAGCCCTGCTTAAACCCGCCTAGACACCCGCTCGACTAGCGCCAAACGTTTTTTAGAATCTTGTTTTTAAATAATACCTTGCGTAATAATCTAAAAATAGTCTCTTGACTCAATATTCAGGTAAACATACATTTAATCACTTCGTATGTTACTTATATTTTGAGGTTTTATTAAACTTTTTTCTTTCTTTCTCAAATAGTAAATATCCATGTGTTCATGTATGGTTATGCATTTAATTCTATATTTAGGTACATTAATTTATTTAATATATTTCGGTACATACATTTAACTTATTGATATACATTTTGGTACATTAATTCGTCATAATATGTTTCGGTACATAAATTTAAGTACATTAATATACATTTTAGTATAGACATTTAGGTAAACCAATTAATTTTCATATATTTATGTATTAGCATTTTTTTTTGTACCACTAATATTTTTTGAAATGTTTTCTCATTTATAATTAAATGAAGTTAAACATATATAGTCTAAGTACTATAATCAATGTGTAATCTAACATCAAATTTTCTTTAAATTTCAATCTGATTTAAAGATTGAAGTTCAAAAGCCCCTATAGTATAGGCCGGGGGTTTGCTATCCCCAATTTGATGTTTCTTTTATGTCTTTTTTTGACATTTGTCTATTAATTTAACACTATTAACTTTGCATAAACTAATTAAAAACCTAAAAAATAAAGAAAATAAAAACCATCACTCCATAACCAGGGGTGGGCATAAAAACTGCCGAACCAAAAAATTGAATCGAACCGTGACAAAAAAAGGGTAAAAAACCGCGTTAACCAAAAAAGTCAAAACCGGAACAAAAATCAAACCAAAACATCTCAAATTGGTTCTAGTTCCAATTTGGAAATATTAAAAGCCGAAGGAACCGTAACGAACCGCTTTTGATATAAATAAGACATTTTTCCAAGAAGGCCACATGCATAAGCCCAATATTTTTCTTCACTTCTCTCCCCTCCTTTGTTGTATTATCCCTCTCTCCCCTTACTTTATTTTTCTCAATTCTTTTCCATTATATTATGCATTATGTACACTTTAGTTTTTGTTTAAGATGTACATTGTGGTCTTGATCTAAGGCTTTCTATCTTTTGATTTATATTTATATGTTACACTTTCTATCTTCCAGTCACAAATCTTGTAGATTTAGTAGTGGGAACTCAAATTTGCTTGAATTTGTAGTAGAAATATGTGTTTGGCATTTGACGTAGAAAATTAGAATATATATATATATATATATATATATAATTTTGGTTAGAACTGTAAACCGACATGAACTGAACAAGAACCGTCATGAACTGAACCGTACAGTTTTAGTAATAAATTTAAGCGGAATCGCACTAAACCAAACAGTTGAAATGTCCTAATTCTAGTTTCAGTTTGAGGGTAAAACCGGGATGAACCTGACCGTGCCCACCCCCATCCATAACCACCCACTGCAACTTCACAACCCCATCACCGCCACACTACTCTTCACAGTCGGCGATGCTTTATTTCCTTTCCTTTGTCTCTCTTCAATTCCTGATGATCTATCCATCTTGTCTATACGTGTGAAGTTTAAAGTTGAAGTTTGAGAATTTCTAATTGATCGATATGTGATCGATCCATCTCATCACAGCCGGCAAATAGGTAGTGAAGTTTGAAATTTAGAAATATCTAATAGATCGATAAGTGACGACAACGAAGAATGTTAAGGGCTAGTTTGGTATTGTTGTGCTCTGAAAAAAAAACTACTTATGCTGTGCTGTGAGAATAAGCAGCTGTGAAATAAAGCAATAGAGTGTTTGGTAAACTTTTTTGTAAAAGTGCTTTTGGAAAAAAAAGTAGTATGATAGTGTTTGGTAAACTTTTATATAAAACAGCTGTGACGATGTGAAATGACCAAAAAAGGTATAAAATGAGTATCATGTTAATCATTTTATTTATTAAAAGTCTCTCTAGAAGTCTCCTATCTTTCCTTTATCCATCTTCATTTATTAATAATCTATGTAGAAGTCTCCCGACTCTCCCCCCACTCCCTAATTTTCTGTCTTTATTTTTTTTTTCTTTGCTCTTTCTTCAACTTTTTTATTTTAATTTCCTCCTTTATCTAGCCGACATGGCAACTGCCATCGGAGCAAGTTTGCACTCCGACGCTGTGGCTATGCCCATTGCACTACTCCCCTCAACGCCATCTTTGATGGGTTGTTCTTCAAGCTCTTTCACCTGTCTCTCTCCCCAACCCCCTCTTCGAATAAATTCCTCGAATCTTGATGAGATCGAGGCTGTTGGATCAGTTGATGGAGACAGATCCATCAGGTCTTGTAGGAGAGAGAGAAATCAATTAGCAAAGAAGGGGTTGGGTTCGAGGGACGATGGAGATCGGCAAAGCTATTTCTAGTTTGGTGATTAGAGAAGATGGTAGATGGAGTCGTTTTTGGTTTGAGGGACGATGGAGATTGGCAAAGCCGTTTCTGGTTCGAGGGTGTTATTGGACTTTAGAAAGTTTCATTAAAGATACACTGTAGCTCCGCGTGCTTTGAAAAAAAAGCTAGTTTTCCAAAGCAGCATTTAGCTGCTTCGACTTTTCTGATGATTTCAGCTGTCAATCACAGCAGCTTCCAAAATAATCCTTTTTTTTTGAGTTTACCAAACACCTTCAACATAAAAACTTTAAAAATAAGAAACTTTTTTTTAAGCATCTTAATGCCAAACCAGAGCTTAATACGACTTTGCTGGAAAAGCCAGAGGAAAAGAGAGAGATATAGAAAGAGAGGAAGAAAGCTTCACCCCGATGAGGAAGAGCCCCATGGCCGAAATGCATGGTTGGAAGGATGGGGTTGGTGGCTGCAGTGCGAGATTTGAGGGAGGTTGCTGAAAGGTTTATTCAGCAATGTGGTCTTTAATTTTTTAGTTTTTTATTTTTATTTTTTAATTAAATTTTATGCAATTTAAGAATATTAAATTTAAAGTTAAATAGAGGAACATGTGAAGAAAAAAAATTAAGAATGAGACATCAATGACACACACAAATTGGGGATAGCAAACCCTTGGCCCACAGTATATCGCCTAAATATTACATATTCAAACAAACATCTACTGAGATAATTGGCTGAAAAACCTTCTCATGTAATAGTTTCAAAGTCTCCCCTCTCCAAAACTAATGTAATAGTTTTGAACTCTCCTCCTTCCACTTAATAATAGTACAACAACAACAATAAAGTCTTATCCCGCTAAGTAGGGCCACTTAATAATAGTAAAATTAAAAATAATAAAAAAAATCTGTCAATGGCCATTTGATATTTAGAAGACATCAAGAGTTCAAATTTAGGTAGTGGATGGTCGTTTTGATGGTAAACCCTTAAACTATATCTCTTGCTTTGGTTGTAAAAACACAAGACAGACTAGTACAAAAAACACTTTGCGCGACGCAGGTCCTTTGTCGCACAAAGTAAAAAAAGGTTGCTCAAAAATTAGCCCAACGAACCTTCGTCGCGCGCCAACCGTCGTGCCAAGACAGTGAAAGCAGGGTTTGCGCGACGAATAAGTAACCTACGTCGCGCAAAGTGGTTTTACACGACGTAGGTTACTTCTTTGTCGCGCAAACCCTTTTTTTTCTTTGGTAAAAATATTTTTTATTTAATTTTTAATAAATATTGTAATTAAATTCTAAACAATAATTAATAAACCAAGAAAAAGTATTTAATTATAAAATATATGAAAATCTACATACAATATGTCCGTAAAAAAAAAGAAAAAACTACAACAAGTAGTCTTCAGGCTACTGGGTATCGGCTGGGTGAAGTGGCTGGGAGGTCGAAGGTGGAGCAAGATCAGGTGCTGGCATCGGGATTTGGAGGCCGTACATCTGTAAGGCCCGTACAATAATACTCATCTGCTCCCCCTGGGCCTTAATATGTTCATCCTGGGCTCTCATCTGCTCGCTCTGGGCCCTTACCTGCTCACCCTGGGCCACAAGCTGACCTTTTAGGGTTGTCACTTCCTCCTTCAGGGCATTGACCAATCCTGTGGTCGATCTGGAAAATGAGGCACCCGTCTCACAAACCCGCGCCTTCCCCATACCCCGAACAAGCTTGCCATGACGACGACCGAACTTCTGATCCAGGACCTCATTCAGGATCTGAAAACCTGCATCCTTGGGTACAATGACGTCCTCGATCGGGGTTTTCGAGGGAAGCTGCGATGTTGTTTCTTGGAGAACAGTAATGCTCTTTTCCACCATAGCACCTTGTAATAATAAAGAAAAAACATATCATGTTTAATAACAAAATATAAATAATATTTGAACGATTCATTAATATAAGAATAATAACAATTACATATACTTACATGAAGCTGCTCAGTGGTCTCATTGCCGGGTTCGAACGTAAACATCCTTGAACAGGTCGATCTCTAAGAACTTAGAACCCTCCTAAAGAAAAAAAAACATTAAGAAAATTTTATTAATCAATAATAACAAATAAATTGTATAAAATTTCAAAATTAATGTACTTTACGTCGTGCCTCAAGCCTGTACGAAAAAGGGCTTCGAACCGAAATGGTGGAGAAGTATCTTTGACTCTCGAGCTTTCTTGCCAGCAACAGATTTCTTCTATTAAACACACAATATACATGTTAGTACGACCATTTGAAAGAAATTATTAAAAAAAAGGTTAAAAAAATAACTAAAACAGTTTTAAATTATTATTAAAATATTATGTACATACCACAAATTATGGGTCCGTGAAATGTTTGCAGAGCCACTCTCAATCCTCTGACCCGTCCTCCAACTCGTATGGGCAACCCCCTAGGCGAGCAATCTCTAGATCATCCCACAGCTTAAAATACGTGTGAAGATCGCACTTCCAACGTTTGTACCGGGTTGCTAAGGTCTCATCTAAGTAGGCCATGAACTCGGGGGATATGTCCTCAAGATCATAAATGACCTACAAATATGAAAAATAATAAAGTAATAGTTAGAAATTTAATAATATTAAGATAATATACTTTGGTTTATAATATTTGTAAACAAAATTAAAAAAATGATAAAGGCTAAAAATTAATATACTAACCGACAACTTGTCTCGCACCAGTTTCTTCGTCTCCTCGGGAATTTGTGCCCAAGACTCCCACTGCACAGGACAACAATGTCGAATAACATAACCACAGTTAGTAACGACGTTGCTATGCTGCTATGAGGTAGCCGCTCCACGATGTCGCGAGTCATACGCAATCTTGATCAAGGAGGCGGTTAGACGTATGGTCTGTGCCGGCTTCAGCATTCGATTAGGCCCCCTGGTGTTTTTTTTAGCTACCCAAAAAAACTTAAATGGTGAAAACCCTAAGCTTAAATTTCTACAGAAAATTCAACAAAACCTCCCCTAATAGTATATCATTTCCCAAAACCTTAAAACAGTAAAATAATAGTAATGCACAACCCGCAACACATTTTCACAATCCATCAAATTTTCACAATCATAAAAATAATATTTTTAAAATGAAAAAAAAAAAAAATACAACGTAATGAGAATCAGAAAAACTACCTGGTTGGGAAGCCCCACCCTCGACTCTGGATGTCGAGGAAGTGTGATCAGAAGGCTCCGACTCGCGGTGGCACCAGTGAGGCTGCCGTGCACTGAGCGGGTGAACCGACACTGATGACGTCGATAATACGGGCACCTGGGAGGCCAAAGGAGTAGCCTCAGTAAGGGGTGTAGGCTCCCCAATCAATGGAGCACTCACGCCTGGAGCAATAAAGGCTGATAATGCGGGAGGTGCATTGGTCACACTCCGACGACGAGTGATCAACTGCGACATCTATACACTTTTTGAACCATAAAAATATAACATTAGAAACTAATCATTTCTTGCATTTGAAACTAATCAATTAGCAGCCAAAGTAATATAAGTAGGTAGGTTACCAACATTCTTAATTTGAAAACAAGAGGAACTACCTATCCATTTTCATAACCAACCAAAAAAAGTGCATCAAGTGAAACAAAAAAGAATGGGTAATCTGACACTGGGAATCTGTGATAAATTATAAAGATTATCTGAATCAATATTTATAACAACTAAAACATGTTTCAGGATGCCCAGTAAACACTCTAGTAAGCAGACATTGTAATCAATCAATGGTACCAAAACTTCATTAGACTAATTGATATGATCAAAGTACCATACAAAAACAGTTTACTTCGTACAAGCCATTCAACCAGACACATGACCATAGAGACTAACTAGTAAACAGGTAGGAAGGTAAGAGAAGCAACTCCAAATATATAGAACTCCAAATATTGGTAAAAACCAAACCCGCTTTCCCAGAACAATATACAGAACTCCAAATATTGTTCCCCTCACTGGAAATTAAAAAATCACAAAACAAAATTAAATGTTTATGTTCGACATGAAAGAGAACAGATCATTAAAAGCACCGATCATTTGCATTATTAACCCTTCAACCCAAATCAAGGAACTAGAACGCCGCAGAAACAGAAAAGATGAAACTTTAAGTCAGCTAAAAAGAGCTCCAAATTCTGAATTCGACTTCCAGTACTGTGGTGCAATCTCAAATATCTAACCAAAGAGCTGCAAAGACTACGGTGGCCTTGGAGGTATCTTAGAGCTATTTCCTGCACATAATAAATGAAAAGAACTGCAAATTTTCTTAAAAGAATCTCGAGAATGTTAGAATACGGACAATATTGTATCTTGCATGTACACTGTTAAGTTTGGGGAAAGGATGACATCCCCTGCGGCCATTCATCTGATAGTTTCCTGTTGTAATACACACACACACACACACACCCCCATCTCGCAAATTGATATTCATTAAATGATTGGCTAATCGATTTGCATTTTGCAATGATCTAGGATCAACACAACCACCAAGGTAACAGTTACGATCCAGAGAAGAATGCTGAAGGCGAGAAAAGGGACCAAATAGGATGGAATGTTCCTAGAAAGGATAAGGTTAACTTTCTTGTAAAAACTGTAAGGATACATACCTCAGGCTTACACTTCAAGCCATAATATTTTGCATAAAAAGGGTTAAGAAAATAGTCAAATTACAAACTTTTAACCTTCATTCTTACAAATTGGGACTGATGTACAGAAAAGGATAAATCTTTCACGCAGAAGTTCCTAGAACATGTAAGCTGAGCTGAATCTCATATTTAATAATTCAAATCTTTTTTCCAATTGTTTCTTAACTATGTATTGGTGCATGAATAAGTTCTTAATTCTGAAGTCAGAAACACAAGAAGAAGAAGAACAACAAACACACAGAAGAAAACAAGCGTATAAAAACTCAAACTTTTTTTTTTTTTTTTGAAAGAAACGATAAAATTTCATTGATAACCAACCACTTATAAGGATGCCAAAGTCATCCACTTACAAGGATGCCAGATGGGTACATAAGCTCCAATGATCAATTTCATGATCTGGAGGTAATGAGCACAAATTACAAATAATTTTAAAACCCCTACTCGGTAATCACTCAAAACACACCACTACAACGAGAAGTCCCAAGATTGATATGACCCATAAGTGGCATACCAAGCACCAAAACCCTCACCAAAACCTAGGCTAGACAGCGAGGCTACAAAATCGTAGCAGCAACACAAATCAATTGCCGAAGCAACACAGAACAGTCATAAAAACTAGACTAAAAAACAAAAGAACAAGGTGATGTGTAACGGGTCCACAAGGAGATGCAGCTGCAAGTTGGCAGTAGGCATGGGTAGCAAAGGCAGAGGCACCTGCAGGAATGTTGGGAGGAGTGGGAGGCCAGCTGTAGCCGAGACGAGCCCACAGAAGTGGGGAGGAAGATCCAGCCAGTGCCACCATAGTCGTCGGAACACTCCACACCCCAAAACCAACATAAAAGTACCAAGAGCCCCTAGCGATTCCTTAGTCCGGAGTTGGTCACAGTAATGGCAAGAAAGCGGTTGCACCGCCATCCCCACCACTACCACGAACCCAAAGAGGACAACGATAGTTCCAAGGGCAAAGCCCTCAGATGTCCAATTAACCGAGAGAAACCAGCTGGCAAATATGCACACCAACAAATCGGGAGATCAAGAAGCTGCAGTCGGAAGGCTCCAAGTACAAACCCCACCCAGGAGCAACACGAAACCGAAAAATGAAATCTCCGGAGGCAAGAATAAGAGCAGTAAAAGAAAAAGAATTGCAAGTCCAATACCCACAAACCAACCCAGAAAACCCACCCAAAACCGCTGATCTAAGCCCAAAACAAGAGCCCAGTGCGGCAATAGATCGGGGGAGTGGGTCGGAGGCTTGCAGAAGCCATGGAAAGAACAGAGGCTTGCAGAAGCCATGGGAAGAACAGAGGCGCAGGGTAGGCGGGACACGGGGAAGAGGGAGGGAATGAGACGCAGGGGAAGAGGGCGACACGGGGAGGGGTGGCGTGCGGAGGAGGGGAAACAATCGAAACTAGCAAAGGGTGGGGAGTGGGGAAGAGGGGGAGAGGGAGATAGGAAGAGCTAGGGAAAGAAAGGGAGAGGGTGCCACCGGCCCCCAGCCAAAGCCAAAGGCCGGCGGCAAAGGGGGGGTTGGTGACTAGGGTTTGGTTGAGGGGTTGAGGGAGTTGAGGCCTTGAAAGGAAAAAAAGTTTTGCTTGGAGGGACTACAATTAGGGTTAAATGCTAAATTAGAACATGAAATTAAGAAGTAAGAGGGACTACAGGCAGCGTAGTGCTTAATGCAGATGTGGGAATTGAAAATCTGGGTCAATACCTGCTGGCTGGATGGGCATTGAAAATCTATACCAAAATTGCTTCAAACTGCAAACAAGAAACAACAACAATGAAATTCTTAAACCCTAAAATTCAACCCATTTCGTAATAATTTATCCCAAATAAAAACCCTGATTCAATCCCCATTTCAAAATTAAAACCCTAAATCCCATTCACAAATTTTTAAACCCTGAAATCTATTTTTGCCCGACGCAGGTTACTTCTTCGTCGCACAAACCCTTTTTTTTTTGGTAAAAATATTTTTTATTTAATTTTTAATAAATATTGTAATTAAATTCTAAACAATAATTAATAAACCAAGAAAAAGTATTTAATTATAAAATATATGAAAATCTACATACAAGATGTCCGAACAAAAAAGAAAAAACTACAACAAGTAGTCTTCAGGCTATTGGGTATCGGCTGGGTGAAGTGGCTGGGAGGTCAAAAGTGGAGTAAGATCAGGTGCTGGCATAGAGATTTGGAGGCTGGACATCTATAAGGCCCGTACAATAATACTCATATGCTCGCCCTGGGCCTTAATATGCTCAGTTATGTGCCGTGGATTTTTTTGACAATTCTAGGTACATCTACGAGGTATATACCACCTTGACTTCGTTATTTGGAATTGTTTTGCTTGGTTGGAACTGTTTAACTCTTTTTATTCCATAACTCAAAACTCATTTTTCCTTTTATTATCTCTGTTTTCCTTATGAGCCGTGATGTGGTGGTATGTGCAAACTGGGACACTTCCCTTCAATTATTTCAGCATTTGTATTTCATGTGAAACAATTTAGTATCAATTTTTTTTTACTTGGTCATTTTTCTTGAGAAAATTAATGGTTTAATTAGCACCTTGAATCTTGATAATGTTTGTTATTATTTTGTTTTCTTTAATAACAAGAAGAGAAAGGCTGGTTTACGTGAATGTACATATTAAATGGGTCTCAATAAAATTCACAACATTTTAATTTAAAAACTGCATTAAATCATAATTTCAGCTTTACAATTCCCCTATAGACAAATTACAGTACATTATGAAAAGAACCGTAAAGAAGAAAATACTCGTGACACCTACAGAGATTAACGAACAGGAACTCGACGGAAGTCCTGTTCTGCAGAGGAATTAGGCTCTCGTTCATGACAAAAGGCAGTAAAGTCAAAAAAGTTTTCAGGCATTAGCAGGGTCAATTGATATTTCGAAGGTAGTATCCGTAATTGCTCCCATCTCCATCGTTCTTTCTAATGCACTTTGCCCTCCCCCATCTTGAATTGACGGGCGTGCACCCCCGCATCACAAGTTTTCGTCTAAGAATTAGACAAAAGGATGAATTTGTTTCTGTCAAGCACAATTGTCAACCCCAAATAGATACATTACCTCCTAAGTAGCCACTTTGCCAATGAGTTGTTCCCGCTGGCGATGCAGTGGTGCAAAGGAGTCCTTCCATGGAAATCACGCAAATTCATGTTGGCACCAAACTGCAGCAACAATTCAACCATCATCGGATTGCCAGAGTGACAAGCCAGATGCAATAATGAACAACCTTGAAGACAGTTCCCAGGCTCATTGGACTCCTTGATTCTATCACACGCTGCTGGATCATACAGTTTCATCTCCATTGTGTTTGCTTGTACCACACTTGATCAATCTCGAAACTACTGAGCACCGGTCAACATTATACCGTCAATGACCCACAAGAGTTCCCCTCCAACCAGGAGGCCAATCACCACGTGACACGCATCAACATCAGAGGCCAATCACAACACGACACGCGTCAACATCAGAGCCCAATCACAGCGCGACACGCGTCGACATCAGAGGCCAATCGCAGCATGACACGTGTCAATGTCAGATTAAAGCTAGAAACTCTCTTCTATAAAAGGAGATCATTCTCCCACAATAATCTCTAATGTCATTTGTACTAAATCATTTACTAGAATTCACTAAAGCAGAGCTTGAACCTATGTATTTGTGAAAACCCTTCACTATTAATAAGAACACCTCTACTACATGGACGTAGCCAACTTGGGTGAACCACGTACATCTTGTGTTTGTTTCCCTGTCTCTATTCATTTACATACTTATCCACACTAGTGACCGAAGCAACCGAGCGAATGTCACGAACTTGACACTTTCTGTTGTACCAAAGTCCTCACTGATTTTGTGCATCAACATTTGGCGCCGTCTGTGGGAAACACACTTATTCCTACTATCTTCAGCTTTATCAAGCTGGTTTCCACCATTCATACACTCTCTTTTGACCAGGCATCCCCCTCCAACATGAGGAGTGAAGGAAGCCACAGCACCCAGAACGACACCCCCCTCGAGCCTAGCGCGAGGCAGCGAAAGAAGGAACGAAAAAGATTTGCTCTTCAACCTAAAGTCGATGAGCTAGAGGCTCAGAACAACAAGACAGCAATAAAGAACGAAGTCCTCCATGAGCAGTATGAGAAGCTCTTCGAGATGCTCCACGAGGCTAGGCATGCTCGAACACATGAGCTCACCACCCTGTGGAAGTTAACCATCATCTAGGTGCCCCCCAACCCGAAGGGTCACCAATTTTCAACTTGGATGTTCCGGATGAGGAGCGTGCTACTCATCAATATGTTGATCAACATGAGACTTCTCTCAACCCGAAGCAGAAGAAGTGGAGGAAGACACATCCCTGCAGAGGGAGTGGAATGATTGAAAGTTGTTTATCGCAACTGCCAAGACTTCCTGAGGCAACGTCGAGAGAACCCCATCCACATAAGCTCAAAGATCAATGACCCAAGGGTTTCTGAAAGACTTGGTCCCCTACCACGACCTAGGCCAGCCACCAAGTCGGGGAAAGAACGACAGGTCCCAGAGGAACATGAAGGTATAGAGGATTCAGAGGTATTCCGACAAACACGCCCTGGAAGCCAGTACGGTGAGTCCAAGGAAAAATCACATGTCCTCAATCAAACTTCCCTACTTCCAAGAGGCGATGGAAACTTACGAAAGAAGGCTCTAGTAGTACATGACTCCACTCGGGCCGAGATACCTGACTGGAACCAACCCAGGCCCGACCCGGTGGAGCTCTAAACTGGTATTGCGGTATTTCACCTAAGACGATAAATTCATTTGAAGAATTAAGAAAACTGTTCATCTCTCAACACATCTTCCAGACCGATCGCTTACACTCTGTAGATGACTTGTACACTATTTTCCATAAGCCAAACGAGTCACTACGTAAGTATGCATGTCGCTTCAGCCATGAATATTCTCGCTGTGCCGAGGCAGACGACAAGACTGCCCTCAAGGCCTTCACGGCGGGCCTACGTGACTGTTTCTTGAAGTACACGATCAACGCCAACACGTGGAAGACTTACTCTGAGGTGATGGCACAGGCTTACAACCATGCATCCGCTGAAGCAAAGACATACCAAGGGAAACCTCATACAGCTATTCCTTATCAACAAGTGGGAAGTGAGATCCAAACCCAATCAAGCGAGAAGACCTCAACCTTTCAAACGGCTGTGGCATCTCCCTATGCCTTACCCAACGCTTCACCAGGGCAACATGCATACCAATGTCAGGGTAAGAGGAAGGATTTCCATCCTCAACATTCTCGTTTCAACAAGAAGAGCAAGGGACACTATCGCGATAACCAGGGGTATCGCTACGATAATGCCCGCCCTTAGACAGTAAATGCAGTGGGGAAAGCGCGGGTCAAGCCAGGCCCTACGCCCAAGGTATGAGACATACACATATTTGAATGCCACATGCGTAGCCATTTACCCAAGCATAGCTCACTTGATGCCAAAGCCAAAGCTGAGGCAGACAGATTACAAGTCCACGAAGAACACAAGCATGTTTTGCTACTATCACAAGTATAACGGCCATGACAGCGAGAAGTGTATCATCTTTCAGGACCATATCGAAGCTTTGGCACGCGAAGGGAAAATTGATCAATTCCTCCTTCACCCTCAGAGGGATAACCGTAACCAACACCAACTGAACGTGATATATTTTATAAGCGGTGGCACACCCCTCTTTGAATCTTCTAACAGGGCCATGAAAAATAATGAACGAACTTTGAGGCCTGGCCACCAAGTGTTTCACGTGGAAGACATCAGGGGAGGTAAGCATCAAAAGCCTAACTGTGGTCCAATATGTTTTTACCCTAAAGAGGAAAGAGGTATCATTTACCCTCACAACAACCCACTGATCGTGGAGGCTCACATAGCCAATTTTGATGTGCGACGGATCCTTGTAGACATAGGTGCTTCAGTCAATATCCTATTTGCTGAAGCTTTCAGGGCACTTAATTTAGCTGAACACTTGCTTGATCATTCGATTTCTCCTCTGATAAGCTTCTCCGGTGATATCGTGCAACCTTGAGGGAGCATACAATTACCCCTCACCATTGGTACATGCCCTTACACAGCTACTATTACCACTAACTTCCTGGTGGTCGACTACCTAATGGTATACAATGTCATCTTTGGGCTCACAGGCATCAATGACTCAAGGCCATGGTATCCACACATATGTTGTTGATGAAGTTTCCAACCCTTTATGGCAATGGTTACATCAGAGGAGATCAATTTAGCTTGCGATCATGTTACAACACTTTAGCTAAGCAATAACGCTTGACTATGCCCAATGAGACCCTCTCTATACATGACCAAGTCATAAAGACCAGCCCAGACGAAGCCAACTGGGATCTTCATGACGGCAACAGTCAACCTAATGATCCTCGAGATGACTCATTCACCCAGCAAGCACAACCCACTGAAGAGATAGAGAAGGTCTCTATCTCCAAAGACTATCCAGATCGCATGGTGAAGGCTGGCACCATCTTGTCTCCACCCCTTCGGTTGACACTGATCTCCTTTTTGCAAGAGAATGCCGAGGTCTTCGCTTAGTCATACAAGGACATGCCGGGCATCTCTCCCGATATCATCTGTCATCGCTTGAGTATTGATCCCGAGACCAAACCAGTGAGACAGAAGTGAATATCCTATGACATTGAACGATATGAAACAATGAAAACAGAAGTTGAAACTTAAAGACATAGTCTTCGTCCGTGAAGTCAATTACCTAACATGGGTAGCAAATGTTGTCCTTGTCAAGAAGAATCCGACCAAGGAAAGTCTCCTGCTTCAAAAGATCTTATGGAAAATGTGTGTTGACTACACCGATCTAAACAAATGATGCCCGAATGATAGCTTCCCCCTTCCTCTCATTGACAAACTTATAGACTCTACGGCAGGGTGTGAACTCCTGAGCTTCATAGATGCTTACTCAGGATACAACCAAATCCCTATGAACCCTCTGGACCAAGAACACACAACCTTCACTACTGATAGAGGATTATATTGCTATAAAGTCATGCCCTTCGGCCTAAAGAATGTCGGGGCGACTTATCAAAGACTAGTCAATTCAATGTTCACCGAACAGATTGGGAAGAGCATGGAAGTTTACGTTGATGATATGGTAGTCAAGAGCAAACCTACTGACCAACACATCACCAACCTATCTGAAACTTTGACCATTCTGAAGAGGTATCGAATGAGGTTGAACCCCAACAAATGTGCATTCGGCGTAGGCTGTAGCAAATTATTGGGTTTCATGATTAGTCAACGAGGCATTGAAGCTAACCCCGAGAAGATCAAAGCAATCCTCGACATGAAAGAACCGATAACTTCAAAAGACATCCAGAACCTTACTGGCAAGGTGGCAGCCTTAACCAGGTTCATCTTTAAGGCCACAGACAGATGTGTTCCTTTCTTCAAAGCATTTAAGCAAAGTTAGAAGTACATTACATGGATTGATGAATGTGCCGAGGCATTCAAGAACCTCAAAGAGTACAAGAGTAAAGCCCCTCTGATCTCCAAACCTGAGGTTGGTGACATTCTCATTATCTATCTATCAGTATCGGCTTCAGCAGTAAGTTTCGTTCTCATTCGAAATGATGATAATGTCGATCGGCCCGTCTACTACGCTGGCAAGGCCTTACAAGATGCGGAGACACGATATTCCAACATTGAGAAATTGGCTCTGGCATTGGTCATGTCTGCTCGAAAACTTCACCCTTACTTCCAAGCACAATCCATCATCGTGCTTACCAATCATCCTCTTCGACAGATACTTCAAAGTCTTGACACTTCGGGGTGAATGATCAAATAGGCAATAACATTGGGTGAGTTTGACATCTCCTACCAACTAAAGCCAGCTGAGAAGGGCCAAGCAGTGGCAGACTTCATTGCCGACTTCACATATCCTGTTGACATTGCTTTTACACCTAAAGTAGTGGCTTCGTTACCCTCGAAAACTTAGAAAATAAAACCAACAACGCCAGCGTGGAGTCTATATGTTGATGGCTCATCCAACCAATAGGGCTGTGGAGCAGGATTAGTCCTTAGTACCCACGACAAAGTGGCGATGAAGTATGTTCTTCGTTTTAAATTCAAGGCGTTGAACAACGAGGCCGAATATAAAGCCCTTCTAGCAGACTTACGTTTGGCCAAACACCTCGGGGTTAAACAAATTGATATCTTCAGTGACTCCCAATTTGTGGTTAACCAGGTCACCAACAACTTTGATGCTAAGGATAGCTCAATGGCAGCATATCTTGCGCAAACACAACTTTTGCCCAAGCACTTCCACTACCAGATCACCCAAGTTCCTCGAATGGTAAACATTCATGCAGACGCCCTGGCTCACCTCGCCTCAGCAGTGGAAGACAAGATTGGAAGAAAAATTTATGTCGAATTGTTGGCAACACCAAGCACTATGGCCGCGGAAGTATGCAACTTACAGCAGGGGGATAGTTGGATCACCCCGATTTATAAGTTCCTTACTCATGGCACCCTCCTAAATGACAAAGTCTAGGCTAAGCAAATTCGATACAAGTTTACCCGCTACCTGATCATCAATGATCAACTCTACAAGCGAGGCTTTAGCCTGCCATATTTAAGGTGTTTTACGCCTGCCAAGGTAGAAAATGTCCTTTGGGAAATACATGAGAGAGTCTGTGGAGATCATGTTAGATCCCGGTCCTTAGCACACAAGGCTTTTTGCCAAGGATATTACTGGCCAACACTCCACCAAGATGCCATGAAAATATCCCACTCATGTGACAAATATCAACGCTATGAGACTATTCCTCATTCCCATGATTAGCCCTTGGCCCTTGGCCTAGTGGGAACTTGATTTGATCAGCCCAATGCCCGTGAGGAAGGGTAAGGTCTGTGATCCAATCGTTGCAATTGACTACTTCACAAAATGGGCCAAAGTAGAACCATTGGCAACCATTACTGAGGCAAAGATAGAAAACTTTGTATGGAAGAACATCCTTTGCAGATTCTGTATTCCCAATGCAATAGTCATTGACAATGGGTGACAGTTTGACAACAAGAAATTCAGGATGTTCTGCTCTAAGTTCAACATCAACTTATGTTTCGCCTCCCCAGCTCATCCTAGTCTAATAGACAAGTTGAGGCCATCAACAAAATAATCAAACACACTTTGAAAACCAGCTTGGACAAGGCTAAAGGCTATTGGCCGGAACTTGTACCCTAGGTTCTTTGGTCATACTGCACTTCATATCAGCATTCAATAGAAGAAACTCTATTCTCACTTGCCTTTGGTACAGATGCGGTTGTCCCAGTTGAGCTTGAGTAAACAACATACTGAGTCGAGAACTACATGCAGAGTGAGAATAACAAACAACTCACCCTCAACTTGAATCTAGTCAAGGAACATAGAGATCAGGCTCACTTGAGGAACGTCGTTTATAAGTAGCGCATCTCTAGCTACTATGACTCCAGGGCCAAGCCTTGCTCTTTCAAAGTAGGGATTGGGTATTAAAGAAAAGACTACTCTGCGACGGAGTCCAGAGCGAAGGTACACTCAGTCCAAACTGGGATGGACCGTTTGAAGTCATTGGCATCAGTCGTCCTGGCTCCTACAAACTTAGAAGCTCCGATGGCAAGACCATTGGCCATCCATGGAATGCTAATCACTTGAAGTACTATTACAAGTTGACTCACAGTGCACAAATGTTGAGCTATAGCCGTTCGACATCCTATCTAATAAAGGCCATTTGGCAATAAATTCAATAAATAGGTGATTTAGCCAACTCGGCTCTAACTCTTCTACATTCCTAGCAATGAAACACTCAAGTGTTGAAACTTCAACGCGAATGTTTCCAACATGAAATAAAATCTAAGTATGTGTCAACAAGACTATACAAAGAAACGAACAACCAAGTCATGGTTTATATCCAAACAATGGACTTATTAAAACACGGCCAAGCATTCATAAATGATAGTGCAAACATTCGGCGATTAACATCAAACTATACGGTGCAAAGTCGTAAACATCCATAAATAAAAAGCTCTCAGGCTTACAACATGGTACATGCCATACAAACAACAAACTAGTACATCCAGAGTATATGGCACATGCCATACAAACAACAAACTAGTATATCCACAGTACATGCAAAAAATGAAGGCACAACTAGTCATCTTCATCTGAGGTCGAACCTTTGACAATATCACTCTGCGTCTTACCACCATCTTCTGCATCTCCAAGATCATCCTCACCCTGCTGAGTCTGCTCATTAGCTGTAGCCTTATCGTCAAACTCATGTTCACTACTAGGATCAACTGCAAGGACCAAGGTTTCACTCTTTTATCGATACTCATCTATCTCCTCACGATACTTTCAAATAATGCTTTCATCATCATAATGCTCAAGGATGGCCATCCATTTTCTTTTCTCAAAGTAAATCTCCAGGATGCAGTGAGGTCTAATGGCATGGTGAAATGCCTGGGAACCGAAATACTCATGCACGACAGCCTCCTTCTTAGTTGGGATACTCTTCTTCAGCTCAGAAACCTCGACCAAGGCGTCATCCAACTCCTCCTTGACCTTGGATGCCTCGAGGGTAGCCACCTCCAACTGTTTCTTAGTCACCTCAAACAATTTCTTGAGCTTTACGTTTTCACCATTCTGCCTCGTTAACCTCTTCATGGTTTGGTCCTTAAGTTGGATGGCCTCAGTCAAAAGTTTCTTATTCTTTCGGGCGTCATCCACAAGCTGCTTATTCTCTTTCAATTTCGCCTTATACCGCTCAACCTTTCGCAGCCTGTCGTCGTACTCAGTCATGACCTGCATGACAAGGTGACATAAATCAACTAAAGAGCATACGACTTCCACCTATGGGGCAGAGAAGGCAAGTGAAAATGACACCATACTTCGGTACTTAGAAGTTTCGTGATTACTCAGTGGCTTGGATCTTGCAAGTCCTCAACCGAGGAACTTCCCTCACTTGGAAACTTAGGGGAGCACTGTTTGTACCACACTTGATCAATCCCGAAACTACTGAGCATTGGTAACATTATACCGTCAAGGACCCACAAGAGTTCCCCTCGAACCAGAAGGCCAATCACAACGTGACACACGTCAACATTAGAGGCCAATCACAGTGCGACACATGTCAACATCAAAGGCTAATCGCAGCATGACACGTGTCAATGTCAGAATAAAGCTAGAAACTCTCTTCTATAAAATCTGAATCCGACAGTATTGCTTCAACATGGTGATATAAATCATCTCCCTGTTTTCTATCATATTTAACTTCTGCATAAAGTTGGATCTTTAAGATTCACCGTTCTTTTCTTTTTGGTTGTTTTAGCTGCAATAATTTCACAAAAACTTAATGCAACTTTCAAGCTATACGCATTTTCTTATATTAGAACTGAGCAATGGAAGTTAATGGATTACCTTTGCTTGAATGTATATTTCCTTACGCTGAGCTGCATCCTTGGGGCCTGGTTTGAAAACTGGAGCCCTCATGTCCTTCGAACCCTCCAGCCTGCGAAAAAGTTTCAAGTCCAACTAGAATCACAGCAGTACAAACTTTAAATACACCAAAGAACATTACTTAGATGATTACATAGTAAATAAAATTAGAGTTCTTACTTTCCATTCTCAAATAGAAGCGTTCCCTCCCATACAGAATTACAATATGCATTGCCCAAGTTGCGAAATAAGTCCACAAGTATAGGTTCCCAAACCTTGAGATGAAAAAAAAAAATACAGTGAGCATCAACCTCCATATATTCTACATAATTTCCTTTTATGGATCCTTACAGCTTGCATATCTCTCCTTCAACTTCTGTAAATATACAGTCATACTGCCACATAAACCATAAAAAGGATTATGATGGTATGTTTTAGCGTAAAATAGCCTTTCGAAAACAGTATTATATGTATTACAGAAAAAAATGAAAAAGCGTAACGTACTCATTATGGTACATCTGCAACTCATTATAAAATGTTAACTCTAAGCATTCCTGCAAGGAATTCGAGCCATGAATAAGAAAATGAGACAAAGTATATAATTTCTATGTATAGAAGAATTTGAGGGGAGCAGATAACAACGTACTTCCACCATTGTTTTGAATTCATCCCGTGCCTTTTTCTGTTACTTTGCCTCTCCTTAGCCTCCTGCTTTTTCCTTTACAAGTTTATATTAATCTTCATCCGAACTACAATAATAACTCTCGCTATCCTCACTACTATCATTTTCGGATTCCCATTCGTCGTCATCTTCGTTTGCCTCTTCCGGTGCATTGTATTGAGGCAGATCACCAAGGTCAATTGATATTTCGAATTCAGGAAATCCAGGTACGTCAAATGGTTCTTGGACAACATTAGTATCCTGAAGTGTTTCTTCACCAATTTCTATCGAAGATGATAACTGTTGGTCAGCGACGTTGTCATCGTTGTCATCATGATCTAGTTCCGGAATATCATATAGCCCTCTTCAATCAATCTTTTGAACCACTTTCCAACCACTGCCGGCTTTAGGGTCATCTAGATAGAATATTTGTTTCGACATAGTTGCCAAAATGTATGGGTCTTCATCGTACCAACATCTGGTACTGTTTACTGATAGTAAACCATGGTCTCGCTTAACTCTCTTTCGGTTATGTGGGTTTGTATCAAACCAAAGACACTTAAACAGTATCACTTGACACCTATCCTTGTTAAGCAATTGTACTACACTAGTTAGTTTGCCATAAAAATCAATGTCTTCACTGTCGCCCGCACCCGGGACATGGACACCATTATTTTGAGTAGACGTCTTATCATCACGTGTTGCCCCTAAGAACTTGATCCCATTGACATGACAACCTGAGAACAATTCAACGTGAAGTGGTCCTCTCGCAAAGTTATATAATTCTTCATCGTAAGAGGGTGAATTCAATTCCTTCAATTTGTTCGTCTAATATAACATATACAAAAAGTTAACTTGTTAGTGTAACCAAGTTTAAAGATGGGCATGAACAAGTTGGAAAATATGCTCAATTCAAAACACATACAACTTACATGTTCGTGAAACCACGAAGGAAACAATTCACAGTGCTTCTTGGCATATAAATGTGAAGGATGTTCCCGCTTCATCAACTGTTCATGTTCGTCAAGGTATGGCAAAGCCTCATCACAATTGTTAAGGATGAACCAATGCGCTACCTCTATGTCCTTTCTAGTAACGATTCGCCTTTCACAGGATCGCTGAATGGTCGCGTAATTTGGGCAAAAACAGTTTCTCTTTTCTGACACCACCGTCATTATTGCGTTGAGGACGATTAAAAGCTGTCTCAACATCTTGAAGATACATTGCACAAAAAGTAAGTGACTCATAAGTGACCCATGCCTCCACAAGTGATCCTTCGGGCTTTGCCTTGTTTCGGACACACTTTTTCAACTTACCAAGATATATGCACAAATAAAAGGTATGATACAAATTATTCAAAGCGTTCATTGATCATGAATCTGTTATATATATATATATATGTATATATATATATGCTTAATTAAGTACCTTTCTATTAGATACATCCATCGACAATTGACTGGTCCGGCAACCAATGCCTCATTTGGCAAGTGAATCATCACATGAATCATACTTGTAAAGAAAGCTGAAGGAAATATTTTTTCAAACTTGCATAAGACGTTCACAATGTCATCCTGCAATTGTTTAACATCCGACTTTCGCAAACACCTTGCAGTCAACTGCGAAAAAAATCTCGACAACAACATAATTGGTTTCACCACATCAAGAGGCAATAAATGTCGAATACCAACTGGAAGGAAGCGTTAGAGTATCACATGACAGTCATGACTCTTCATGTTTGAAAATTTACACCCCTTCATGTTCACGCAACTCGAGATATTGGAAGCATACCTATTTGGAAACTTTACAAAAGAAATAAAATTGAAAAACTCTTTCTTCCCATTCGGCTTAACTGTAAAAAAAGGATGGCCTTTCTTCAATGTAACACCGACTCTCTCCATCCACAAGGATGACCTAATACCCATTCGTTCCAAATCGAGGCGAGCTTCGATCGTGTCCTTGGTTTTTCCTTCAATGTCTAGAATTGTCCTGATCAAACACATTTTTCTCAATATGCATAGCATCGAGGTTGTGACTCAATTTTAACTTTAACCAGTACGGGAGCTCAACCAACATACTCTTGTGCGTCCAGTTCATATGTGTAGTTAGTCTGGGCTTACTGACCCCTTTGCCGAAATGACCAAATTCTAAACGGTTTAATTGATCTAAAATCTCATCTCCAGACCATTCTCTTGGTCTTGGCTGAGTCTCTTTTGTGCCATGGAAGGCTTTATCATTCTGACGCCACTCGTTGTCCCAAAGGAGCCATTTATGATGACCAAGATAACAAACTTTTCTCACATGCCAAGATGATGTTACGTTCTCCTTGCATATTGGACATGCCAAATAACCCTTAGTCATCCATCCATAAACCATTGGATACGCAGGAAAATCATTTACCATCCACATCACTACTGCTCGATTGGTGAACATCTGCCCAGTATACTTATTGTCTGTACGAACACCTTTTCCCATAAATCTTTTAGCTCATCAACCAACGGCCACAAATAAACATCAATGGACTTTCCTGGATCTTTGGTAATTAATAGAGTCAACATCATGTATTCTTTTTTCATGCACTTCCAAGGCGGCAGATTATAAGAAAACACGACGATCGGCCAAGTACTGTGGATTTGGTTTAGAACCCCAAACGGATTAAATCCATCAGTGGCAAGTCCCAATCTGATGTTGCGCGGGTCAACTGCAAAATCAGGGTACATCGAATTGAATTCTTTCCATGCCTCTCCATCTGTAGGATGCCTCATAACATCGTCATTTACCCGTCATTCTTTATGCCATCTCATGTCTATTGCGGTATGCATCGACATGTACAATCGCTGCAACCTAGGCTTCAATGGAAGATAACGCATTACTTTTTGTGGAATCTTGGTCTTTTTATTTTGTGATGTCATTTTAAACCTCGACTCATTGCATACATGGCATTTATCCAACTCTTTGTTCTCCTTATAGAACAACATGCAATTATTTACACATGCGTGAATTTTTTCATACCCCAATCCGAGACCCTTCAACACTTTTTTAGCACTTTTATGATCTTCAGGTAAACAATTGCCCTTTGGAAGCATCCTCTTGATAACTCCCAAAAAGTAATCAAAACACTTGTTTGACAAATGAAACTTGATCTTGCCATGCATCAACTCCATAATTACCGTGAGCACTGAAAAGTTCTTGTAACCCATATATAATTCTTGCTTGGCATTTTTCAATAGTTTTTCATAGTTTTTGAATGCCTTATTGTCGATGGTTGGACGGACGTCATCTCCCCCTTCCTGATTGGTGTTGGTCGAGGCATATGGATAAACGTCATTAGAATATCTATAGCTTGTTCATTAGGATCCATATTAGATTCAACAGTCATCACTCGTGTCATGTATGAAGACGAAGCTTGGTCTAATCGTTCTCCATGATGATCCCAAGTAGTATAGGTCTCCATCATCCAATTTCTTACTAAATGAAATCGAACATTTTCGAATGTCTCCCTCAGTGAGTTGTTACACCTCCTACACGGACACCAGATATGAGTTGAACCTAGGTTGTGTCTAGTTGCGAATTCAACGAACTCATCTATTCCATCCAAGTACTCAATAGCACACCTATTTTGAATCTGTATCCACTTTATGTCCATTTTGTCTGCAATCCCAATAAAAGTACAAGAATTACAACAACTTCAACTATTGTTTTGTCACCTTATTCCTCCGATAAGGGCCCTATCTCATTCGGGAATGCACAATTATGTGCCATAATTTACGATTCCAATGGATTAAATTTCGACGTGGGCAAATTTCGGTAGCATCTCCTTACAATTCTTCAAGTGCACGCCGTAGATACATAACATACACCGTGTACTCAAAGAACATCAGAAAATGTTACCAAAATTTCCACCATCGAAACCTAATCCGTGAACCGCAAACTACAACACATAACTATGCATTCCTAAACTATCCAAAAAATAGGACAATTCAAGAGTTGATTGGACCGTAGTTATGCTTTCGCATCCATGCACGAAATCCAATTAATTCTCAAACGGGAAACTAAGCTTTTCTTGAAAAAAGTGTACGAAGTAAAGTAGTATTAACTTCATACAACACAAAACAATTTTGTACTTGATGTACAAAAATATGTGCATACAAATAAATTAAATCACAATAATTACTAAAACTAAATAAAATAGATAAAAATATTAATACTTCTACACTATAATGTTGATGGCCTTGGTTTTTACTTGTTTATACTAATTATATCGTAGAATATACATATTCTAGTTAGTTACACTCGAGTAATTTTGGTGGTGAGATAAATGTAGTGTTAGAATATGAGCACAAGTGTACGCGTATTTTGGCTAGATATTGGTTTTAAAAAATCTTATTGAAAGATGTTTTGGTTGTCTTCAAGTTTACAAAGGATTGAGACTGAAAATGAATCCTAAATTACTTACTTGTATTAAAATTGGAAGACGATATTGATTTTCTACAAGGATTTAATAGGAGAAGCGTAGCCATCGTTTATCACAAAAATCAACCCGCTCATTATTGAACTAAAACCTATTGTCTTAGCATTGAGAATTTAATAGTGAGGATAAGATTAGCTTTGAAGATCATGGCTTCTGTAGGTTTTCTATATAATTCTTAATTACCTGCGGTGCATTGGATTTACCCTCAATTCAACCGTATAGCACAAATCAACAAAATTTCAAGGGGAAACCAACATTTCTTACAATTTCTTCCGTGTAAATATACAGGTTAACCCCGATAAAGTATTCAAATACTAATTCCAAATGAAGCCCAAACAAGTCTTCAACAATATATCTACAGTCTCACTCCTTTTAATAGGTAAAATTAATAAAGATTACTTCAAAATTCAATCTCACAAAACTCCACCATTACCAAAAAAAGGCATTGCAAGTAGGCAAAGGTACATATACAAAAATTCCATATGCAATATGAAGAAAATGCCTTCAAATTCGTTCTTCAATGATATTTGTATACAAAAATCCTGTACAAAACAAATTTAGTAGTTTTAGTTTGAATTCTCAATTCAAAGTTACATATACAAAATCAAATCGCTTACCAGATAGGAATAGATCGAGAAAAGGAGAGGATTGGAAAAGTTTTTGAAGAGAGATGGGGGAGGGAGGTAGCTGCTGCAACTGGTTTGCCGTTTCTACCTCCCAAACTGATTAAGTGATGGGAAAAAAGTTGTTGACTTTGCGTGACGAAGGCTGGCGTCGCGCAAAACAGCTTTGCGTGATGTAGGTGGTGCACCTACGTCGTGCAATGTTGGGAAAAAAAGGGTAAACATTCTTGGTTTGGCGCCAAAATCTTGGGACGCCTCCTGTTTAGCGTCGCGCAAACATACTTTGCACGACGAAATTTGCTTTGTCGCCCAAACATGTTTTTGTATTAGTGACAGCCAAATATCAAATCTTTGAATCCTACACCCAAAAAATAGAAATTATCTGATAGGTATAGCCCAGCGTTAAGAGCATCTCCACCAGTCACCCAATTGCAAGGGCAATTGGGTTGAGTTGCCCTTCACCAAAAAAAAAAAACTCCTCCACCTGAGCAATTAGGTTGAGTTGCCCTTCACCCAAAAGAAACTCCTCCACCATTCGACAAAATAGGAGGCAATTGGGTTGAAGGCAACTTCAAAGGCAGCTACCCTTTCAACAATTGCAAAGGCTTGCGCCTTACTTAAAGCCCAGCAAGCGAGCCCCTTCCCTCCAACCCCACGTGAAGCCCAGAGTTGTTCCAACCCGTAAGCTTTCACTAGGTCTCCCACTTCTCCACCCACATGGCTCTTTGTGAGCCTTTGATTTCAAAAAATTGTTCAATTCAACGGCTAGGATTAATCTAACTCCAAAAAAATTTAAAAAACTCACAAAGTTCACACTTTAAAAATCTTACAAAGTTCAACACACTTACAAATTAAACGTCTAAAATTACCCAAAAATCTACGGCGATAATGATATGTGGGGATAAGACGAAGAAAATATTTTAAAAAACATGTTTGTGAATAGTAATCGCCCTTGCCCTTGCCTTTCCTCCTTCCAAACGTGTAGACTTGGACAAAGGCAATTACGGTTTAGAGTGAATAGTGAGGGCATTTTTGTTACCCTTTCTCTTCAATTATCATTGCCCTCCACCAACCGGTGAAGATGCTCTAAAAGGCCCTCTTGCCCCTAAGGTTTTGTAATTCTATTGGCTCCATGTCCATTCAAAATGATTTTATTAGAATTTTTTCCCCATGAGTAATAAAGGCCCATAAATTAGAGATAGAAAAAGCCCTAATTCTAACCCAACAAGCCCTACTGACTGTAGACTACAATACGTGTGTGTAACCACATTACGTGATTATAGATAATTGAATTATTACTTAAATGTTGAATAATATATTTATTATTTATTGGTGGCACATCGTATGATTTGTAAATGTGATTAGCATTGCTCTTTTCTTATATAAAAAGGGTTTCATTGACTTTGAACACTGCATTTTGCTTACAACCCTCACCTTGCTCTCAAATTTACCAAATTGACAAGGTGGAGTACAACGCAGGGCAGGGTTGGGTGGTGGTAGTGGCAGCGGCGAGTTAATTTTTGCCACAATGAATTATTAACACAGGTATCCTCGTTCTACTCCATATTTTCACCATTCCTCGCCACTTTTTTTAGCCCCAAAACGCTCCTTGTATGCCAATTAACTGCAAAACGCCTGGTAATCATAAGGTACAAAATGGGACCAGAAAAATTTACCATTTAAGCAGACACTTAACTCCAACGCAAAAGCGTGGCACTCTTTGTGGATTTCGAATGCCCAGATACTTGACTTTACCCATATAAAGTTGATTTGGCAGCGTTTGCCAAAAAAAAAAAAAAATTGATTTGGCAGCTGTGGAGAAAGGTAATGCTACAGAGACTAAATGTGTAAATAAAATTTTGTAAACTTACAAGGGAAGTTGATGATTATATGATTACTTAACTGTTGATTAACGTGCTTATTTCTTATTGGTATAACACTTCATTTAGTTTGTAAATTTTGTCTATAAATTTAATCTACCTAGCATTACTAGTTGAGAGATAGCATATAGAATCATACATATTTCTTTGC